>JAGQDJ010000260.1:0-444999 GCA_022885665.1 Triops longicaudatus | reverse complement strand
AAAAAAAAACGTCAGAGACGTTGCCGGAATTTCTACCGAACTGAGAGATTACGCATTTTCTATTCTAACACTTTGCGTCCGTTAAATGGGTCCATAGTGAAAGGCCGAGCTGAAAATGGAGGGAAAAATGTGAAAACGTTGTTCAGTTGGCATCTAATAAATCTTCTACGGTGCCGTTCTTCTACTACTGAATAGAAAAGAACAGCTTGGATCGGTGGGGTCTGGAACATGAATAATTGAAATCTTATCTGAGGCGATCTCATTGAGAAATCCCAGGGACCCGCTAACCTTTACAAGAGTTCTACAGGCATGAAAGACATTTCATCAAGTCCCCTCTCACAACCTTCTTTTTCTCTCCCCATACATGCCAAACAAAGAAGAAGAAGACAAAAAGAGCGAAAAAAGGTAGAAGGAGCCAATATTCCACCCGCAAAAGTATTAGAAAGGACTCAACGTGCGAAAAGACCGCGGAATGAGCTTGTCATTGACACAAGAGTCCACCCCCCAACCCCCGTAAAGTGTGGCTAATCAGACTCCTCACCAAAGGGTAATATACGCTCTGAGAAAGTCTGAAAATCTTCTCCGAGGGGATTCGCACGTAAGTGAGTAGTTACCTCCCAGTTCCCCTCTTTCGCTTACGTGAAAAAAGTTACCATGTTTCTAATTACTGCAGCGAGTATGGTTATTAAACCCTATAACTTTTCACATCACTTTTACTTGTAGAGGTTGGAGCATTTTTCCTTTTTCTTGTTTCAGTTTTCATGTGATTAACATAAAGAAAAAGTTCTTAAGGAATGGGTTATTTTTCAACGCGATGGAAAAGCAATTTCAGATGTTATGCTTTGTGCAGTGTACTGTTCTTCTAGTTTCAAGTTCTAAGTAAGCTGATTCTACTTACTGTGCAAGAACTTGGGATTGTTATGAACACAAGTTGTAAATCTGATAAGTTTGTTATGTATGTAAGGTTGTACCACAAGTTTGCGCACAAAGCTTTCGACTGAAAAAAATAATAATAATATTTATTCATAACCACGGGATGTGAACTAGTTTTTAAGTTCTTCGTCCAAGTGTTTGTCCAAGTTTTAGGTTCCTTAGCGGACGCAGTGTGCTAAATCTAATGAGAAAACTCGTACAATTTCTAATGAAATTTTCTCCCCTAGTTCTGCACAGCGAAACTGCTGATAATTCAAGAATGCAGACCCATGTTGGGGTGTTAAACTTCACAGAAAGCTTGCAAATTCACGAGTACGTTGGCAATTCTGGCGTTCACCGCTACTGTGTAACCGAGATGTGCTCGTTTTCTGTCAATTCAATCATCCGAAAGTTACTTACGGTTGGAAACGGCGTAAGGTTTCTAACTATTGTTGTTCCTAAAAGCACTACGGTCGGAACTTTAAGCATTTTGAATGTCATTTTTCGGCCAAAAAATGGAGAGCACAAGTTTTGTCTTAGTGAAGAATTTGATTGTTATGGTAGTGTTCCTCTATTGGTGCCTTTAACAAGCTCATAGAGGAAGCACTTTCGAAAACGCGGTTTCTAGACGGAATTCTTATCTACAAGAAATTTCTCTCTGTTGCAGAAAAATTAAAAGCCTTAAACGATAAATACAATAAGTTTGAAAGAAAGCGCAATTGCAAACTGTAACTAATCGGATGGTGCAATAAACTTTCGTTTGATGAGCTGTAGAAATTTCATTAAAAAAAATCCCGACCACGTTACTGTACTAGAATTTGTAACCTGCAGAGCTTTGACAATAAGAATTTCTGTGCGAAGCTGTTAGGAAAGTAATCTCTCTTGTGTGGGAGGAAACCATCTTCTACCAGCAATCGTCAGATTCCGAAGGAGGGGGAGTTAAAAAGAATTTGATCGTAATTCTGTGCGTCACCTGAACTTTGCTCTCCCGGCAAACGCTTCGGAATAAAGATACACAAAGATAGCGTTAGCTCAAGTTCCTTCAGTTCCTTCGTAATCCTCCTAAGTTTTTTTGTGCAATTTCTTTTCAGGTCCTTCAGTGTTTTTTCTTAAGATAAAAGGAATAGCCGTAGGCGGTAAGTGGTAAATAAAACGACTGCAGCTTATGTCACTCTTCTGAGAGAAAAAATGGCTAGTAAAGTCTTCCGTGACTAACTTGGACAGGCGTAATTACATTACCGTCGCCTAGTAATCATACAGAAATGTTTACACGTAGTCACGAAGGCAAGTCAGACCCGGACAGCTTGTGTGCTGTATGCTAAGCTATTTAAACTTGCTCATAATTACAAGAAACTCCGAGAGAAAAACTGCTTTTTTTTAGTTCAAATACTACAAGCAAGATGGCCTCCGTTTTTTTTCATAGAGTGGTCACTTTAAGGAAAGTGGTTATGGGAACTCCAAGCGCCACAAGAAAATATTTACGGGAATAAAGCCGTTCCTTTTGATCGTGCCTTGGACCCACTTCTCTTCACAATTTCGGTAGATTTATACTCCCACACGGCGCCCTGTAACTCCTAGCCCAAGCCTGTCCTCTCCTATTGCCTTTTCTTCAGTTGCGATAGATATAAATCTTGCTGCGTAAACTACGTTAGGGGCAGAAATAAAGGCCAAGTCAAGTAGTCAGGTGATGGCGTGTAAAAGTAAAGTCAAAGTACCTAGGATTTTATCTCATAGCAAAAGATTCCGAGTGACAATGCAATTCCATTTTTTATAGGGTCTGACACAGTTTGGGTATACGAGCCAAGGGATTTACCTGATATAAATGCCAGTACCTCGTGGACGCTAGTGACAAATGAAGAAATGGATAGTCCTTCACAGCAATAGCTAAATATATGTATAAAACACTGATCCCCACTTGGTCGTAAAATCTTTTTTTTTTTCTGGAGCGGTCACACAAATTTCTGTGAAGGAACGCTGTAGCGTGACAGGATTACACTCCAGCCACGATACGCAATGATACTGCAGTAATGTCAAGAACACGACTAACGGAAGACGGAAACGAGCTCGCGAGAGATGCGGCCGGATGCTGAGTTGCGTTGAGCATGCGCGGATTTTTCTTGCTTTTGTAACCGTATTTCTGCCAAGATGAGGGGTACTAACTTTATTTCTAACTTCATAAAGATTAAAACCTCAGTTTGTCTTGGCCTTTCTAACTTCCTTAGCCCTTGTAGGGATGAAATCCTACAGTTTACTACGTTATTTCCCCAGGGTTGAGTTCTTTAAAGGAGGCAAGGCGGCCATATCTTGAGGAGTTGATAGCAAAAGCGTAAAGGCACAACGTAGTTAAGAGTATGGGCGGAAACAAACGCAAATCTGATGAAGGGAAGTGTATGGTGCAAATGAAACGATCAGATTTGTCTTGCAAATGGTGGGTCAAGAAAGGAAATTGGTTAGGAACGCCATGCTGGGAAGACGGTAGGTGGGCAAAAACGTTTTCTCACCGCGCCTCGGGATCCGGCTCCGTAAACGCACGCCTTCTTTCGCCGCAACTAACCAAGCAGAACTGCAAGTTTCGTCATATGGACCAAGCCATAGAAATTTCAGCGAAAACTTTTCACTGCAATATATATTCTTGACTGACGTAAATTGGTATTATTTGAAAGGATTTGAAAAGGATTCTGAAGGAAACTAAGTGCAAAAACGGGTTTTAAAAAAATCTTTCATGAACTTTGCAATAACTAAGTTGATTAGTTATTAATTTAATCAATCCGATGTAGTTTACGGCTATTGTTCCGTGCTAAAGCACGAAAGTTTTTTTGTGTATGTTTAATGTGCCTTGTTGTAGTGGATAGAAACAGCACGATGGACAAAATATCCACTATGTTCAATTTCATTGTTACTCAACAGTTAAATTTCATAGCCTCCCACCGTAACTCTAAAATTCATTATTGGTGATAATGAAATCCCCTGCACCCAGCCTGTAATAGTCAGTCCCTTTTTGACCTTCTTTTGAACCAGACCTATTTCTTCAGCACACGATTTGATTGTTGTAAAATTAAGTTAAAAATAAATCACTAACAGTGAATGAGTGTAACCTATTGGCCTCTGTATTTTGCTTCATCAAAATTATCTGAAGTGAGCAAATTGCCTTTTAAAAACAGAACAGTTCCCTGTCACCGTCATTCTGGAACAAGCTGGGATCGAAGGAGCTGTAAGGATCTACGAGACAGCGTATGGTTGTTTTACAGAAGAAAAACAAACAAAAAAACGAGGTAACGACCGTGAACAAGTTCGAGTACCACCTAGTACACGACTCTATTACCTGCCGAGTAATACGTTAATCGTTTCAACACTGATGTGAACAATCCGTTGCGAACTCCATAGGCAGCATAGCTGGGATAGCGGGCTCATTTTTTCTTCTGTCTGTTTACACCTATTATGCATTCTTACGCTTCTTTTTCTTTCTTTCAATCTCCATTGTAATACACCTTTTCAAAGTTTTCCAAATTGTTCTACAGTTTCTGTCGTTTCCCACGATTATACCTGGTAGACAAATACTGTATCCACAAACCCTCTTTTCTCTCCTTTTGTTTCCTGTCCGAGCTAGTACTAACAATGGAGCTAATCTTTCACTTTTATCGGTTTTAACACTACATTACTGAAAATATTAAAAAGTCAAGTTTTTCATGGAATTTCCAAATTGCTCAAAAATTTCTACTTAGAGTTCTTTAACACAAGTGTATTTTTTATGGCATGTTTAATCAGTCGTCCAATATTTTGTCACGGATTACTTGGCTGTTTTCTGTTTACGTACTGGAATTTAAGCAAATGACAGTAACACGGTAAGAACTATTTTGTACATTGTTCTCCACTTATGTCAATTCTTTGCAAAAATATGTAGCAAACTTTAACCAATCGTTTACGCTTACTTTGACAGCAAGTTTCAAATTACAGCTTCCAGGAAATCAAACTTCTAATCTGTACAATCTCAGACGAATTCTTTCTAGACATTCGGATAGCGCGGACACTTTAATTGCCTCGAAAGAATCGGTGGATCGAATCACACAATATGACGGTAATGATGTTGAAGCAAGTTATGTGATGCTATGGTAATGACGAACAAGCTGTATAACTAAACGTCGTTTGGGCTGGATTGATCTTATGCACACATGTATGGTACTTGGTGTTAACACTATCAAGGGTAACTTCATGCTTGTACTGCTATTTAAAGCTAAATTAAGGACAGCTTTATTTGCCGTTCAAACTCCTTTTCACGAAATCGCTTCCAGGAAGTTCTGTAATGCGGAAAAGTAAGACATCTCGTTTTTCTAAAAGTTCGCTTCGGAAGAATCCAATAAACTTGGATCCGTCGTATGGTGAAACCATCGATGGGGAAAAAAGGAAACTTCCAGAACCCGAAGTCTTCTCATGTCCTGTTAGACAGTCCTTAAAAGTCAGGTCAGCAGTTTAACTGCAATCGAACCAGTCAAGGGGCCAAGAAAGAAGTGCATACGGTGTGAACTAGCAAAGTAATTACAACCTAATTAGCCTGGTAATTACAACTATATTATGGTTCTCACCTATCAAAAATAGCGAAGCTGAGAAACTACAAGAGGTTCTTTAAAAAGCTATTTACAAGTTTGCCGAGTTAAGGGAGGCTTAATGGCAGAGTTTGCTTGTCACGACGGATAGCAGATTAAATGAACTCAAGGCAGATTAAACGAAATCGTTTTAACTAATAAAACGATTCGGGATGTTTCCGTGCCCTAATAGATGCGATGAGTCGCTTTTATACCGTAAACCCATTATTAGTTGAAAGCATTGTGAAACCGTTACGGTGGTTCGTCAGAATGGCTGAACAGCACTATAATTACGCAGTCCATTAGTAATGAGATAATCAGATAGATAACAATTGAAAAATAACCAACTTCGGGCATACCGAACAGTTTGTCTTTCCCCAAAGAGATTCGTTATAGCGAGACTTTAATGTAACAACAGGAGCAAGGGCGAATACTGTATTCGCCCTTGCTCCTGTTGTTACATTAAAATCTCGCTATTACAGGGCCGGATTAAGTCTTTACGGACCCCTAGGCTGACGTATCCGCGGCCATTAATGAATGTGTGTTGCTGAGAAAGAGTACTTTTTTGACGGGCCCCGCCACACCACGGGCCCCTAGGCNGATTAAGTCTTTACGGACCCCTAGGCTGACGTATCCGCGGCCATTAATGAATGTGTGTTGCTGAGAAAGAGTACTTTTTTGACGGGCCCCGCCACACCACGGGCCCCTAGGCTGCAGCCTACTTAGCCTCTATTATAATCCGGCCGCGGAAATTTTTTGGCCGCGGCGGTTAACACAGTTGGGAGTTTAGTATAAAAAGTATTTTATAGATGGCGTTACATGTCCACTCTTCGTAACATACATAATGTGAAAACCAAAATAGCAGTATTTTCATTCGTCTTACTTGAAATTTGGATAACTTGTTACAAACAAAAATGCAGAGTGATAAATTTAAATTACGGAAGCCTGCTTGTTGCGTCAACCAAAATAAGGTAATCCTAGAAGTCCCTATTCTTAAAATATTTGAGAAAAATTATCTGATCATTCATTGTTGTCCGGCATTTCTTAGTTAAAGTTACGGCATTTGGTCCAAATCTCAGCCAGGAATCTCACACGTAAATCCTTAGAGAAGTCCAGAAGCTATGAGAGCCAATTTATGTTACCAAATGCGGAACTTCTGGCTTCTAAAGCGGATTTATTTTACTACACGCTCCATGTGACGCCCATGTCTTCAACTTTTTACACCTCTGAAGCTCTTCCAGGCCCGAATGTAGACTGGCCTGACGTTGAATTACACAAAATAGCAGAAGTTACCACCACATGCATCCCAGGTACTCATACTTCTGTTTCAAACGCAGTTACTTTTAACGAACTTTCGATACATTACAGGTGTAGTCGTTCGAGTTTGGCTGAAAGCTGCTCAGCCACAGCTCATTTTCACCTGGGGGGTGTATTTTCGCTCCCTGACTTACTTAGGGGATCAGCTTTCCAAAGACAGCCAACATTTGGAACCCAATTCTCTAATTTTTGGTTTCGCCAGCGGCTTTTTCACCGCTCGTAGCTCGATTTTGTCCTCCTTTTCTCCGCAGCTCCCCAAAAAACTTCCCAATACAGATGTCTGCAAAAGTTACACGGTGAAAAATTTCTGCAGGTGCTCGTAACAGTATTAACTGCATTTTCAGTGAAATTAAACGTTAATAACGCAATTTCGAGCAGGTTGCATTGCACCCAGCGGCTGGTTCACAAGCAAGGGACGGAAGCTGATCGTTTAAGGAGCGAAATCAATGTTTTGGACACGAAATTGCCTACTTCTCATTTGCGAGGCTCGGGTGCTCGTGGTCGGAGCCTTTTGGCATTAGAAAACGCCAGCAAAGCGAATATTGACCGGAAATACTATCGTGAACTATCGGTGAGCCGAGAAACAGCCCGGTTCCGTGTGAGTTTATTGCGCCAAGAAAAGCTTCAACAAGAAAAACAACTCCTTCAGCTCAAACAGACCTTAAACCAGTCCAAAACACAAAACGAGTCCCAAAGTAATTCCCTTACATGACTTGGCGGTTATCTATCCTCGGTGCATAATGAGTGTCTCGTTTTTGTGCATTTCTAGGTCAAGAAATGCGGGGAAAACAGCTCAACTTCAGGCAAGAAAAAGAGAGGTTGGTAGAGATCATTCGATCTGCCACTGACACCAAGCTGAAGTTGATTCATACCCTTAACCAACTCATGTACCGCCGCAAGCAGTTAATTGCCGAATTAAGCTTTATATATCCCATAAATCAGGTGAGGTCTTGAGGTCGTCTTTTATACGATTCTTTGATATTTCTAAAAAAGAAGCTTTAAAGGCAGTATGCTCGTTATAGTTTGCTAGAATGCCTGTTTTTAAGTCCGTTTTTTGTCCTTAGTTTTTTTTTATAGCTTTGAAAGTTGAGCAGAGATGCTAATAGCACGGGTTGATTCCTTTGAATTGCGTGAATAACTCAAGCTTTGTAATATTCCATTGAATTCAAGCTTTTTAATAGTCTATATAGCTTTAATGGTCTTTGTAAAAAGCGTATATTGACTGCGATTTATTCGGTATATATATATATATGCTATTTCTAAGTGCACGTGAGGAACAGTGTCACCGAACGATGTCATTTTTGTACAAAAGCGTTAGAAGTTTGAGTGTTCTCCTCAGTTAAGTTTGTATTTCCTTACCGCGTGTTGATAACGTTCCTTTGGTAACTTTCGCAGAATGCTGATGGAAGTTTTAGCGTTGCAGGGGTGCGCTTGCCCAATTCTGAAGATTTTATAGGACAAGACGAAGCTAGCTTAAGTGTGGCACTGGGCTACGTGGCTCATGTGACGCAAATGCTGTGCTATTTTCTTCAAGTTCCTCTTCGTTATCCCATCGTCCAGTGCGGTTCCCGTAGTCGGATCGTGGACCAGGTCACTCGGAAACTCCTCGACCAAGACAGGGAGTAAGAAAGACTGAGGGAAAAACAGGAAAAATATACGGAGCTTTCCAAGAAGATTTATTGATTTTTTATGCATTATTTTCACTTTTTTAAACCTATTATTTTTGCATCACTAGGTTTCCGCTGTTCACCAAAGGCAAGGACAAAACCCATTTCCATTATGGCGTATATTTACTCAACAAGAACGTCTCGCAACTTCGGTGGCATTGCGGCTTATCTACCCAAGATTTACCCGCCACTTTGCCCAACTTGTCCGCACTCCTGCACCTGCGGTTTCTCAAGTAAAATACCCAAACTTTTGGTTTCTCTTCAGCTTAAACTTGAAGATCCTACAAATTCAGTTCGTCCCTAAAGTTTTCAAGTATTTGCCATTTAGTTTAGTTTCCGAGTAGAACGCAGTTCTTTAAAACTTTTTTAATTTTGGATTCTTGTTTCGTCCAGTCTTTGCTTACTTATTTCGCCTGTTCTCGTCTTCTTATTTTGTCTGCCATTTTCATCGCATTGTATTGTTCACTCTTTTTTAATTATAATCCGAGCTAACGGAATGCTTTTAAAATTATTTGTATTTTGTTCGTTATTTCTTACACTCATTATTGGTATTAGTAGAATTTGTTATAATGAACCCTATTGAGACCAGGAAAAATCGCATGATGTTTCCGATGCTCGTTAAATGCAACATTTTGTACTATTAGTTCTATTGTTATAGAATTGGTACGTATATTAGTGGTATTGTTTTCATAATCATTTTTATTAGTATCAGTGCTATTCTATTACAATGCGTGGCTGTAGCACCGTACAATCTTGAGAGTCAAGTTTCGTAATTTGAAGAAAACTTCTTTCGTTTCAGTGATGAATCGAGCGGCTTGATAAAAGGAGGATCGCAACGACGTCTTTCTAACGATAGTCAGAACACGTTATTGGCCATTCCGGACTTTGTAGACTATGAAGCAAAGCCCAAGTACCATCCTGTGAACCCGAAAGAGATTAAAGGACACCGAGTGACGCGATCCTTGGGAGGAAGCGAGGCCAGTCTCCATTCCATGCTGCGGCATAGCTTTCAATCTTTAAGCCACCCCGTTCAGTGCCACTCGGGCCCTAGGGGCAGTTCCGGTAGCTTGGAAAGCCGACGTGTCAGGTCAAGTGCTGACGGACTGGCCAATTTGATGATGATGGATAAACCAGCTCCAGGCTCGCCGAAAGAAAGAGAAGATCAACTGTATCTTCCTCCCGTGTTGTCCGTTCTTCATGCCGCAAGTTTGCCTCTCCTCAAGTCGCCCGCTTTCTCGACCAAGAGTGTGTCCTTGGACCGAGGTCTGGATTATCACGTCAAAGAAGAGAGTTTTAGAAAAATGGGCGATATTCGGAATAATTCCTTTCCGCAAATCAGTTGGGACGATCCGATACCGAACGTGCCGCCAGTAAGTTCAGAAACCATATGTCTGCCTCGACTGTTACAAAATTCGCATTACTCTCAAGAAGAGTTGTTATGGTTGGCCGAGCCGACATTAATGTCACCCGAGTTAAAAGTGAAAAGCGTGAGCTCTTGCGCGCCGAAAACTCCGGACGTATTCTCGCCAAATGATGACGAAGTTTTACAAGAAAATGGAGAAAAGGTGGAAGACGGGGAAGAAACGGAAGTCAATAAACTGGTTGTGATGACAGAGGACGGGGAAGCTGACAGGTGTAAAGAAAAGCGAGACGAAGCGGATAAACGTGCGAATATAGAAGAGCGAATGTCTGAAAAATCCGACGTCACAGCGGCGAATCTGGATGATTTATTTTCATCGATGACGCTCAGGACGGAAGCGCTGGCGAATTCTGCAAGTTCCTTTAAATTATCCAGGGCCAGGCCCCCGGTATAGAAAGCATTTAGGGCAGTAACGTTTAACGTTGAAGTGGCCAAATCTATATTTCATACATGCCTCGTAAGAAAAAGAATGCATTCCGATTTTTATGAGAAATTTGCTGCCCATTTATTGTGATGCCTAGTCATTCTGGTTTGACGACTCGTTACATATGTTATTGCGTTGAAAATCTAATCATGTAGAATTTAGTGACTGTAAAATCTGAATTACATTCGTAAGAGATGAAAGTAGCGAAATACTATATATGCAATATTATTTTTGCCGCTGTTTATTTATATCGGTTGCGTAAATGTGGATAGAAACTTGAAGATGATGGAACTACCAGGTCGAGTGGCAAACCATCCTTTATTGAGGAGCCATAAATTTTACAACTAATAATATTTTTTAAAAAATTACTCCTTGACGTTTGTATTTACTCCGTAGTCTCGTTTGCTTCGTCTTCGAATGCAATTTTTCATCTCCCTTCGTTCAGCGTTTTTTTTCTCTGCTTCATATCGTTAGTGTGTCATTTTTGCACATTCTTTCGCTATCTTAACATTATCAATCGCTAATAATGATCAATCAGTCAGATTCGGGTTTAAGATTTCACAGCAAAACCGTCGGGCGATTAAAATGTACTTAACGTGGTCGCTTAACTTTGGCTCGCTTCCGAGTTTGTGGACTCTTTCCAGTACTTTTCGCGAATCGCATTTTTTGGCGGGGGAATACATTGCCTGCCATCTAGTGGCAGGCTTTATTCTTGTTAAGGGAACTTTTGCACCACCTTGGAGCGCGTTGGAGAAACAATTTAATATACGTTGACAATTTTCGTGAGGGCTAGTCCATAACTGTCTAATTTTTAGGAGAAATAAAAGGGTTCTGTTCTTATCTTTCAAACAAGTAAGCTCGCTACCGCATATATATGCATGATAATAATAGTTGTTCAACTAATTTATTGGAATTGTCTTAAATAATAAAAATATGTATGCTTTAGTAATAATCACGGTGCATCTGTCGCATCTTTGAAAATTTCCCACAGAATTGGTGTGAATGTGGTGATATAAATAAGTAAACTGACAGTCAAATGTCTTTCCGAATCTACTCTTGCGAATTCCGTAGTATACAAGTATATAAGCAATAATAAATCAAATAAATAGTATAATTCATGTTTGCTTTTTTTGTTAGGAATACGTGGACAGCCTGTTATTTTTTCTTCATTGTTGATCGGCAATACTCGTAGTATTCTTCGTTATAGTCAGGTAAATACATTTTTCTCCCAAGTGCTGTTTATGTTATTTCGTTTTCAGATGAGAAAACCAGGGCAGAATGGAAATTGAAGAAGGCAAGCTCTCGTTGCGTTTGCAGCTGGATGAAGCTGACTTGAGTAAGCTTTGTCAAAATTTGAGCGCACCTCTCGTCCAGCTACCGAAAGACCCGAGCTCTAGCGAAACCACCTTTAACATTGGTTATTTTGTCAAAGGCTCGCTGGCAATTGATCATGTCAACGACATCATCCTTCTCAACATCGACCTTCAGCAATGTACACAAACCCGTGGCGTCCAAACCGAAGATTGCTCTTCGCTAGTTTCCAAGCCTCCCCCGTCTACCATAAAGCCTCCCCTGAACGTCAGCAATTGCTCGTCCTTAGTCCAAGTTCCGCCTACGTCTTCCCCGTCTCCCGAAACCGTTGGCGAAACGCCTCCCGAACCCAACCTATCTTCTGCCCCTTCTGACGGAAATGGAGAAGATCCCAGTCGTACGAAACCGCTTATTAAAAATAAACCACCTCTCAACATCAACTGGGGCATTAAAACAAAATCCGGAAAAACCTCTTGGACAGATATGAAACCCATGAAGCGTCTCCAGCCGTCTAAGCCTTCGCTCCCGGCCCAAAAGTCTGCCAAGTTCCGGTACCGCGACCCGTACCTTAAAGTTCTTTACCGTCTGCGCAAGAAAGGTATTAAAGTTCCTGCAGCGAACGACACAAGCGTAGACCAAACAATGTCCGACGCCAGTCCAGAATCCACGGTTGCTGCCGAAACTTCAACGTCAGTACCGGTGACCGCAGCTGACACCTCGCTGGAAAATCCCGTTCCGACAAAAATGGGGACGGTCGGAGTCCGTGAGCCACGGTACGTCTGCAACTTGTGTGGCGCACGATACCGATCCAAAGTTTGGTTCGACGAACACACATGTTCGAAACCTAAGGAAGACAAAACTTACGATTGTCCCCATTGCGGCCAAATTCTGCATACCAAGTTCTCTTTAGATTCCCACGTGCGCATTCATGAAGGTGTGGATCCTTATGTCTGCTCAGTGTGCGGCCAGCGCTTCAAATGCTACAGTACTATGCGCTACCATGAGCGCAAACACGTTCGCGGCAAGCCTTTTGAATGCACAATTTGCGGGAAAACCTATACTCACTCAACGAACCTAAAAAACCACATAAAAACCCACAAGACACCGCCGGAGAATCCTGCGAGTACAACAGCGCCTGACGCTAGACCCACCGGGGACGGACAAACCTTCGAAAAGGCCGTGGCTGAAGCTTGTGCAGACCTGGGTCAGGAAACTGCTTCGGTTGAAACAGCAGAAGAAACAGGTGGTGGGTCCGATTCGGTCAATGAAACTGTGGCGAAAGAGGGGAATCAGGAGACAGAAGATGAGGAGCCACAGTTTGTGCGCTGTGGGGTAAATCGGCGTAAACGGAAAGTACGCAACAAGGACGGAAGAGCGAATTTTGAATGCCAAGTGTGCGGAATTTCGTACAATTCCAGGGTTTGGTTTGAAGAACACCAATGCTCGGGTACCAAACGTCCTCTGTATCAATGCGAAGAATGCGGGAAGCTGTGTTATACCAAATTTTCGTACAAAGCTCACGCAAATATGCATAAGGGAGAATTGCCCTATGAATGTGACACGTGTCACGAAAAATTCGATAGCATTTCGAGACTCCGGTACCACGAGAAGAAACATGGCGACAGTTTTCCGTACAAATGTCATTTGTGCGATAAGGCGTACACTCATGTGAGTAATCTCAAAATTCATTTATTGCGTCACAGTGGGACATTGCCGTATCAGTGTGAACACTGCGGCCGGATGTTCAGCTCCGCCAGCAAGCTTAAACTCCATATAAATACCCATACCCGAATGAATCAGACGGAATGTCCGGAATGTAAGAAAGTCTTCTCGGCGAGGGAACAAATGCTGAGACATATCCGGCGTATGCGATGCCCGGTGTTGAAAGAACGCATGCGCAGCAGTGCAACTGCCAATGGAACGGGAGAAGCCGCAGAAGTGGTGACGGTAGTAGAGGCGGGACAAGAAGGCCTGGTAACCGAAGCAGCGGAGAACGTTGAGGTAGATATGGGTAGCTTGTTACCGGACCAAATTGTCGATACAGTGGTGGTGATCTGTGAAAAGGGAAGCGAGGAAGAGTTTTCCTCGGATAATATTTTTTTGCTCACGCAAGATTCGGACGCTGACAAAGCGTAAGATTTCCTGGAAAGCTTATCGTACGTTTTTTTAAGGTGATTTTTTTTCTTTTTCTGTTGTTTGCTGGTGAAAAATTTGTGTATTACAAACCTGTATCATATGTACGAATTTTTTTTAAATTGTAGTCAGTAAATGAGAAATTATGCAAACAAAATGTGTTGGTGGTAAAGCGGTATTTATTTCATGTGACATTCTGTGAGGAAAGCCGATGATAGGTTAGTATTGCCAATATTAAAAGTTTCAAATTTTCGTAACAGTTTCACTGTGCTTACTTGCACACAAGAAAATAATTTCGCGGGGGAGGGGCCTTCGCTGCGCCCCTGTTCCCTACCTGAAAGAATTCTAAGAAATAATAAATGAACAGCTCTAGTCTTCATAAATGACGTGAACGATCAACAACCATAAGTAAGATTTATATATCAAATAAGAAAATCTAACTAAAGCGCTTTGGCTGAGTGGTCTAAGGCATTGCCTTGAGATCGTAAGTTCCTGGGTTCGAATCCCCATGTCTGCAGTTTGGTTTTTCATAGGAAAAATCCCTGACTGTGCCCTAGCCTGCTTCCTAAGGTACCTGGTATATCCCAATATAATGGGATTACTACGAGTACCACTGGAAACAGCATGGGTAGCATGAAAAGGGATAGGAAAGGGTGAGCGAGGCATGATGCTGGCACTTTTTCCCATGTTATTCCTTATGGGATTTCAAAATTTTTGGCTCCTGAGACGCCCTCAGGGCATAATTTCATATTCAAGCTCATTTTTCTCGCTTATTTGAAGGGCTAGCGCAATCATTCTTACAGATTCGGAATCCTCTCGTCGAGGCTGACAATTTGCATTCCTTAATTTCCAAATTGCAGACATGTCGGTTAATTAGGTTACGTCAGAATTACCATAATCTTTGTAATTCCAATAAAATTAATAAATACGATAATAATTGTTCCAGTACAACAAACTTTTATTGGCAGAAACAAAATTAGCACCGTGGATTTGTCGCTGTCAAGCGCGACTAATTCGCTAGAAATTTTATTACAAGCACTTTTCTTCTGTAAAAAAAAATCGGGGGGGGGGGGGATTTTTTTGGGGGGGACAACTTTTTTTTATGCTGCATCAAGGAAACTTGCACACAAGAAAGCAATTTCATGGGGGGGGGGCGCCTGGCCCCCCGGGCCCTCCCCTTCGCTGCGCCCCTGCTTACACATCAAATAAAATGCGAAACACATAAAATATGAAAGCAGCTCCATAAATTGCTTTGTCTGGGTCTAACTTTAAATGGGGAACTGTGTCCTGACTCTCGAGTATCGGAATTTGTCCGAGACGGACTCAACCATTCGGCGTTTGGTGCACGCCACATGTGCCGGTGTTCAAGGTACAGGACTTTCGGTAATTGTATCCTTCCTGTTAGTAAATGTACAAAACGTGTAGTCGGCGGGGCAGACTGCAAAACTTCCGAATTGACCGTCTCCGTCTGTCCAATTGTGGAATGTATACAATAGAGTCTAAAAGGAAAAGGTTGATTTCGAAGCCTTCAATGGGAGCTCAAACGGGACGGTGCATCCGACATTACTGTAAATCCCTATCGGACAAGATACCCCGTAATTCGGTTGGGTAACAGAGGCGCGAAACCGTCAGGTTGCCCATCTCTTGCCAAGAAGCCCCGGCCATGTGCTTTGGCTCGTATAGGCTAAGGAAGTAGCCCTAGAATATTGCGGACATGGTAATTGGTGGCTTTATCGACCTTGCGTTACTCTTCTTCTGTAGTGCACACACGTGGTTCAAATTGGTTTTAATTAATTTGATAAAACCCATACGGCCTAGCGTCACTCGAACGGTGGAAAGGGAATCGCGCAGGCGTGACTCATAGTATAAATGAATATTCCCAGATGGCGTGAGTCATGCGCTAATCTCCCGTAGAGTCTTAACATTTGCTGCACGCGCGAACTTGCGGGCAGACAAGTTGTTGAGAAGCCGAAGAACGAGACGGAGGGAAACTTTGTTGTCGACGGTGAGTCAGTCCAACACGCCTTTAGACTGCGAGACGAAAATTCTTTTCAGTCAGTGTTTTTTAGATTCTGTGACTCATAAATCAGTGACGCGGAGCCAAGCAAAAATTCGATTCACTTTAAAAAGGCGCCGTACACCCTTCGAACAAAAGTGACAAAACTATTCAAGGTTGAGTACGAGAAATCTCAGCTTTATGTGTTACTTAGTGACTTGGATTGCAACGTGGATGGTGTTACCAGATAGAAAAGGAATATAGTTACATTTCAGACCTTGTCGTTGGATCAAATTACCGTCCTTTCGCTCAACGCTCTCGGCCGAAAAAAAGTATCTGACTTTTCTAGATAAACCCGCAAGTGAGGGCCCTTAATTAATACACACTTTTAATTGAGTCCTTTTTTTTCTACGGGCACAAGTGTATGTTTCAAACTCGGGGGAAAGAAAGGAATTCTTGGATACAGTTTGGGCCACAACGCTCTTGGTGGTGGAATTGGAATGGAATGGAAACAAAGCCGAAAAAAGGCGGAGCTAATATTTCTGTATCTTTGCTGTCTTCCTCCCGGTCCGAAATGTCAAGTTCTTCTCGCGCAGCATCACCGAATCTCCCAAGAGTGTCTACCGCCCACTTGCGTGGCATTCCCAGCCATACCAAAGACGCTATAAATAGTCGTCGAGTTCTGGGCTTGGAAGCCATTTAGCTTGTAATTCTTGAGCGCATTCCAAACGATTCCGTCGTTGGCAAACGTAGATAGGCGAAAGAATTTGTTCTTCTTTTTACTCATGCCGGCGCAAAGCAATTTTAAAGGGCTTTTTGTGTCATAACCTTGTCCCCGTCGTCGTCGCGTTCATAACTTCCCAAGTCCGTCTTTTATTATGCTTGTTGTGGGACAGGAAGAGACGAGAGGGGGAAATAGGAGGCTCCACAGTTCAGCACGAGAAGAAAGAAGCAGCTGCGAGATCTGATCATGCCGGTCGGTTGGATTGTTGCTATGGCATATAGGGGAAAAAGAGGGGGGGATAGGGGTTAGAAGGTGTCAGGAAAGTTCGGGGGGGAACAGCTGTCCCCGAATGGAACGAGTCGGTTGTAGGGAACATCTGCCTTGCATGTGTGCGTAGAGTAAAAGGAGGCGTGGCCAAAGGTGTTTAATGGTAAAATGTTTACTCATTCCAGGTCCCCCCCCCCCCTTCCCAAACACACTTTACTTCCTTGGCGTTTCTCAAGTGAAGTCGCATTCCGCGTGGAATTTCTTGGCGCGAGCGGGATTTTGTGCAGTTGCCGAATGAGAATTATTTCTTACCGAGGAATAAGAAATGCAAGCGAATGTAACATGTCCGAGTGCTACAGGTAAATTGGAAAAAGTTTATTTTTTCAATTTCATTTATTTCAGTATGATTAAACTATTAGTTTGTTGAGTGTTTGGGAGCCAAAGTCAAAGAAAGAGGGAGTATTTTGTACCAGGAAGCTTACATTGAAATTTCGTGGTTTTGAGGGAAACGTGTAGGTTACCTGTACTTTCCGCTTTGAGAATACGGAAGAGGCTTGTAAGACGGAAGTTGAGCTTAGACATAATGGTAACGAGTTCACTGAATGTGAAGTGACGGTCTTTTAGTGTAAGTCCGTGTTATTATTATTCACAGCCGAGATTGCGGAAGACTACGCTTGTAGCATACTTCCTATAGCCAGAGTTTCTGGGCAAAATCTACATGTTCGGTTTTCCAGTGATCTTGTTTTCTTCTTAACATTCAATGGAGCCGATGGTAGGTTAGATAAGACAAAACACTAGACTGTTTTTGGAGAATTATGCCCAGCTAGTGTTTGCTTTACACCTTCGACTAACACGGTTCGCACACAAGTTCAACGAATGTTTTTTGTTTACTGGACTGGTTTTAGTAGACTGGTTATAGCTTCTGTTTTTCTTTGTAGTTTATTTTCTTAAAGTGAATTTGAGAATAGTTTTCAGCTTATTTCATTTGGCATGGCAATTTTTTTTTCGTCGAGAATTTACTTTTCAAACTTTGAGGAAACAAAGCAAACGCTGAATGAAACTGATGTCAAGACTGATTAGATAAAAACACGAGGCTGTGTTTGTAAAATTAGACCTAGTGTCAAGGTTTGCTTTGGACATTTGTTTTGGTCTTGTCCGATTTATTCGCATTTGTAATACTTCGAATTGTTTAACGAATTTTCATGCATTCTGGTCGGATTCATTAGGCTTCACGTCTGTTGTTTCATCATATTGATACAATTCGTTTGCTGTTCGCTAATTTTTTTACTAATTTCGATTCAAGTGAAAGTCTAAAAACAGCTAGCAATACTAGTCCACTAATCCAAACAAAGATAGCAAGTATCACTTAGGTCCCTAAGTCCGAAAGAATTTCCTATTGTTTACTTATTTGTTCAGTACTATTCATTTGCCGTGGGAGTGAAGATATAGTATAGTATACAATGAAGGTATGTTTTTAGAACTTTTCTGTGAAGGAAGTTTCTTTTCGCAAATTTTTATTTTAACGGACTTCGCGAGTGTCAAATGTGTTTGACATTTGACACACTTTAAACTCCTACAATTCAGAAGTTTCACTTTTAAAAAGCAAGCCTAGTTGTGCGAAATACGAACATTTCCTTTCTGGGCCTTTTTCGGAATGAGTGTTTATTTTTAGTTTTGGTGTATTTCTGTTCTGAAAGCTTTGTTGGGTTTTTCCTTCATGAACTAAGCACTTTCGTAGAAAGGAAATAGTTAAGCATTTTGAGTAAGCAGTGATCCTTGACGAAAAATCCTGAAATTCTTGTGCTTCAAATTCCGCCGAATTTTTAAGTTGATGAGCAGAAACGAAATTATGGCCTTTGCGACCTTGAAATAAGATAAGGTTTCCCTTGCAGCTTGACGTGTTTGTTCAGAAAGCTCTAGTTTTCAACCGTTGGAAACCCTTTTCTGCGGAAAAGACGACAGTTTCATTGAAGCCTTTGGGGAACTCAATTTCCCAACAGATTTCTAAATAACATCTTACGTTGAACGGGAAAAACGCTTCTTGTTTACCAAGGGAATCGCTTCCTAGGAGGAATAGCACAATTCGGAAAGATGATCCGTGATTTCTAAAGAAGAAATTTATTTATTTTTTTCTACCCTTTTTTCTTTGTACCAGAAACAAACTTTTTTTCAAACTGCCGGAAGGAGGATAGCGATAGCGAAGATTTGACCCAAGAAGAAAAATTTCAGTTGGAACATATGTCGCGGCAAGACCCACAGGGCCAAGAAGAAGTAGCGACGCTCCCCGGCGTCGATGATTGGATGCTCAAAGGACACTTGGATGCGGCGTCTTCCTGTGGCACGCTCATTATCCACGGAAGTATTTCTGACGACAGTTGGGGCAGGTATGCGACATCTATTTATATCTAATATACCTTTTCTGAACTTATTCATTAGACGTCAGTTATTGCTTTTTCTTACGATTGCAATGTTTTACGGTTGCACTGTTTAACCGTCCATTGCAGATTTTTCAAACGTGTTGGTATTTTGCGGATTAATTTTGTATCACTAATACAGCTAAAACCAATGATTTTACCGTTTGTTTCATATTAATATTTATTCCCTCAGTCTGCAACCTATTTTGTTTCCTAGAATGAATAAATATTTTTTTTTTCTAATGCGCTCAGTGAATGCAAAAGTACGTAGTTGTGCAAATTCAAGAAAAATAGTTTTCTGTGTTGCTTCAATGCTTTGATTTTAACGCAATCAGTCGTTAAGTTTGTTTTGGCTCTCCTTGAAAGGAATCCTGGCTCAATTCAAGATTTGGGCACGTACCTGACTAGCACTCCGAATTTACGACGTGGGCAACATTTCTTAGCTTCAAATTTGTCCGTGTTATCGAGTCCCGCTGGGACGTTGAAACGCAGCTTGCCGGGTGCCCGCACTTTTAGTAGTTTTGGTAATTTGGCAACTGGGGCCGTGACTATGAACGGGAATCCGCAGCAGCCAACGCACGAAGCGAGAGAACAAATGAAGCGCTTGGAGCAGTTTGCGCACGATTTGAATATTTCTTTGCCGCCCATGCCGGAGAATCCGACTAAAGAAACTTTGGAATGCGCTGATGTCAGCGCTTTATCTATCAGTGACACGCTTTTGACGCAAACCAGCGGTGCGTCGTCCAGTTTTCAGTATTATGCTGCTGCCAAACCACCCCCGGCCTATTCCTCCGTGCGCAAAAATGCGCCAGAAATGGAATTTGCACGACCAAGGAGTAAATTGCGCCGAACTTTATCCAGATCACATCCAGATTTGTGCAAAATTGGATGGGAATTGGGCTTGCGCAGTGGTGAAAAGAGCCCGGTATTGCGCGATTTACGTGAAAAACGGTATTTTTGCTACGCCCTTGCTGAAAGTGTTTCAGGAAGTTAATTTGGAATGTGTTTCGCTAGAATTCAGTCCCGAAGTCAGAGTCAAGATAAAGAAACTACTGCGCTGGAATTTACGTCACCTGACGCGCGATTGCGCCACAAACAACCGGCGGAAGACTGGACGTCAGCAGAACTCGTTGACGCGCTTTTGGAAGAGAATTTTGCCTTGCGCAAAAAGCTGCACGGCCACCAAGAGAACTCGGAGAAATTACGCAGAGTAACGTGAATCTTGCGCAAATCGTATGGTTTAATTGGGTTTGTCGTTTGTAGTTTGAGGAAGAATTGACGAGCTTGCATACTGCTTATGAAACTTTAGTGAATTCGTGCGAAAAACGCGAAACGCTGCACCGATCAGTGCGCCTGCGCCTAGAAACGGAGATTAGACGCCTACAGGAGGTGAATCGAGCTGTGCGCAATCAAGCAGATCTCTTTTCTGCCCAATTAGCCATCCGTAACGCACCCTCGGCTGCTGCGCAAACGGCGAACAGTCCAGAATCTGCTGCCCAAAGAGAAGTTTTAAGACGTGACGCTTTAATTGCGCAACTCATGACACAGAGTAAATCCAGTCGATGATATTGCTTCTTTTTTTTAACACTTGTCTCCTTCCTAACTAGATAAAGAGTTGTTGTCCGCTAAAGAGCGTCAGGATATTGAACTGAACATGCAGCGCGCGACTTTGCAAGACCAGCGGGCACATATTGAGGTTTTGGATGCCGCACTTACGAACGCGCAAGCCAATATCATTCAGCTGGAAGAGGAAGTAAGCTACATGAACCTCTTACGTAGAAGCTCGGGGGTACTCATGTGAGTTTTTACCTAGGTGAGACGGAAAGAGACGTTAGACGACAAAGTAGTGCAGTTGCAAAAAGCTTTAATGGCGTTGCAGATTGCAAGCGAACGTCGGGAGAGATCCGAGCGAAGATTGCGACAAGATTTGGAAAAGGAGATTTATTACTTGAAAAACTCTAACGCAGATCTAATGTCGGAGTCGATAGCGAAGAACGACCCAGAAGAAATGCGCAAGCAATTGCGGTTAGCGACCGAAAAGACATTAGCTTTAGAAGCTGAAACTGCCCATTGGGAACAACGATACTTGGAAGAAGCTGCTTTAAGGCAAGCGATCGTGGCGGCTGCCACTTTACCCAAGTATTTCTTTTTGCTTCATTCAAACTCCGAGCTCTAGATTCTTTTTCAATCCGTTAGAGATGAAAAAAGTGATAGCACAAAGCTCAGAAGTACCAAATTTCCTGGTCGTGATGATGTTTGGGCGTATAAAAGAATCCTTGATTTGGAGTCCAAGTAAGCAGTCCAGTTTATTTGTATTTTCTAAAAAAAGTTATTTTATTTAATTATTATTATTATTATTTGCTAAACCTTAAATGTACTCTAAAGTCACAGTGTGTTTTTTAGGTTTGTTTTATTCAAATTTAATAAGTACTGTAAATCTCAAAAGTTATTTTTCAATTTTTCTCAGGTTGAGAGACTTAGAATCAAGGTACGAAGAGAAAGATGCGATGTTAAGGCTTATTAGTCGAGCTTCAATGGATAAAGAAAGCATGCTAGGCGTTAAAGGACTTCCTGTTAATGAAATTCCAGGTACATACTTTTGACGAAGTTGGAGAACTTGAGCGTGCTATGAAATAAATTCAATTCTAGGATCATCGAGTACGAGTGGAGCATACTCCTCGCCTGCTTCTAGTTTGCCGCCCAGTATTGGAGGTAGTGCGGCAAGTGTGGCAAGCAGTTTAAGTAGCAATCCAGCCGCGACAGTCGTGGCTTTACAACGAGCGTCGTCAGTCAATGCAAACGATGTTCGGTGGCTTCAGAGAGGACCATCCGTTAACCGGAAAGATAGAGAAACACCTGTACCACAGTCATCAACTTGTGTTCAGCCTGCAGTACTCGTGCAGTCTACAAAAGTACCTGTTGCGCCTACCCATCCTGCTGTAGAGGTAGAAAAAGCTTTGGATGACCAGCTAAAAGGCTTAGATACCCAGCTTCTTAGTAAAGTAAGCCCTTAATTGCGTAAGCCTTAATTACATCCTGTCCTAAGTCGGAATGTTTAGTTACTTAGTCGCGTTTTTTTTCTTTCGTCCTGCTAGGACTCCCTCATTGCTGCCCTACGAAACGAAAAAGAGCGCTTTCCCGATCATTATTGGAGACTCTAAGTCAATTGTATCATAAGTCCAAAGTACAAGAATTCTAAACATACTGGTTTTGTTTTCTTACGAAATTGTAGGGTCACTTGCACCAATTAGATTTTTTTAAAAAAAAAAAGATTTTTTTTTTTAGTATTTCAATATGTAATGCACTGAGAAAACGTGTTTTGTAGCGAAGGAACATCATATGGCCTACAACACAAAGCGAAAACGCCTTTCAACGCGAACGAAATCAGTCACAATTATATACACGATGAGATGAATCTAGAGAGCTCAAATGATTGTTTAAACTTACGAACTTTCCATTCTGTGGCGTGAAATGTGAAAACAAAACGAGTCACTAAAAATAAATCCTTTCTATACTGATTCAAGCATTTTTAAACGTACTCCGAGTCAGTTAAATGCATGGCGGTTAACGACGGCACGACCATTTTCTGAGATACCAAAACTGAAGCCAGGTTTTCTTGCGACTTGGAGGTGTCGAGGTTGTTAGTTTCGTCATCGTCCATATCCTTTTCGTCCTCTCGCTCTTCTGCCACTGAAAGAGAAGTTCAGGTTATCCGGAATTGAACTTGACTTGAAACGTACTTGGACTTGGAGCATCGAAATCTTTCTCGTATTCTTCGTCATACTCGGGCGATTTAAGACTAGCTTGTGATTGCGGCGAGCTTCGCATTATATACGACTGGTCACGAGATTTGTTATAACTGCTATAACCCATCCCCAGCTTTAACTGCCTCATTCTATCCAAAGAATGACCCGGCAGGCCCAACGGAGTACGTTCTCTCGAAACGTCCAAAGGATTAACATTGTTCTCGTTGTCCGATATCGTAGCATTGGATAATCGTTCTGCAGCCCATCGCGGAGAACCTGTAAAACAATTTTATGATTACTTTGTTCCGTGAATTATACAATATAGATATAGCAATACTATATAGCGATACTAATACAAAGACACCGACAATAGGAGCGAGCTAGCATCGGTAAACGGCGAAAAAATGCATGTACTTAAAATACTTGGAGAAAACAAAGTTTGAATACGCACCTTGATATGTTGACGGGTAAGCGGGAGGAAGCTGACTGGACCAAGCTGTAGAATACAGTGGCCTTATGTTCGGCACAACGGGGGATTGACGCAATGATGGTATATTCCGTTCGTGCTGAAGCCCTATGTCTTCCGGATATTCACAAATGTTTGGCATGAAATTGGGTTTAGATGGTAATTCAGGTTTCCTGTGGTCCCGACTGTTGCGGTTTAGACTCAAACTCTTCGATGTGTCCTCGTCATCACTGGAATGGCTTGATGCTAAATCGATACTCCTCCTTTCCGACTCAGATTCTGTAGCTGAATTTTTACGTTTTTGAGAACTAGAAGAATCGTCCCCTATTATGTATATCAAATACCAGAAACCAAACAAAAAGAAAAAAAGAGATTAATAGTTGAAGTGGTTCTAACCACAAAAGGAAACTTACCGTATTTTCGTAGTGAAGGAGAATCGTAAGTGTACTGGTATTTCATCATGGAATGTGGCCGGAGATCAGATACAGAATCTAAGCGACTACCAGTACTGGTGGAAGGATTTCTCGCGTCACTCCTATTTAATAAAGTTCCTTTAACACCCAGAAAACTATATAGCCAACATTATGATACCTGTAAGGACTACTGCCGGTTTTGCAAGTTGACCGTGATGTAGTACTAGACGTTGAGATTCCCACGTTCCTCCTCATAGTGCCGAAATCGCGGTTATGGTACGCCAATGCGGAGCGCTATTAATAAAAGCATGTTAAAAGGAGCTAAGGGGAAGCTATGTTAACCTACCGAAGACGCAGCAGGTCTCCTTCCCTCTACGACTTCTTCGAAGGGTAGTTTCTTGCCTGACATGATGAGCAGTGCTTTGCGAAGTCCTTCGCGTACGCGAATGTTCAAGATACAATAGGCCAACAAGACATACACGCTTTCCAACACGGAGCAAACCGAATAGGCGTAAAAGAGAACTTCAGAATGATCACTGGCAGAGAGCACAGCCAAGGTCCAAGTACAGCCAGTTAGGGCTAGCAAACCAAGCCCAGACCACAATAAACTCCTAAAATAAACATGTAAGAAACACAAAAACGGTTACATTTCTTCAATAATCATGAAGTACGGCTTTACCTTAGGTTGCCGTAACCCTCTACGTCTTCTTTCAGCGTAAATGCCGCTTTGAGTCCAAGGGCAAAAGTCAACAAGCTGACCAGTAGGAGAACACAGACAGGTCCGACCAAGCTCCATATGACCGATTCGTACACCGAAAGCCAACAACTATGGCATCCAACCACAAAATATTAATTTTACGTGACTACGCGTGGAAAGTACTTACAAATAAATGTTGCCATATTGGTCTGCTCTCACACCTACTGAAAGGCCCAAGACAACAGCTGGCAAACCGTACCCAACACCGTAATAGCACCTCATGGGCCCATGATTTACGTCTCGCAATTCAGTAAGCATGCGATACAAATGCACCGCTTCTAACCACAGCCAGGAGAACACGCTCACCCATAAATAATGCAGGGACATGGCCATCAATTTGCAGGAAAACTAAAACCGTCGCGGGAGAGAAATGGCTAAATTGTGGCCCATATGTCTTAAAAGTAATGTGTACCTCGTGTTGGATGACAGAACGACGCAATTTAAGCGCCAGCAAGAAAACCAGTTGCACCATCAGTAATGTTCCAATTAAATTCCTATGAATTGCGTTGGAATTCGTCTTCATGCCTCTTAGGATGGCTAATAAACCGAGCGTCGTTGTGAGAATCGCCACACTAGCCACCAAGCCCACGTACGTGACCACGTCTTCGGCCACCGATGGTTCAGCAATAGCCTGTTATCCGAATATATTGAGCTATACGTTACCGTTTTACTGATTTAAACACTTTACCAAAGGTTCTTCGCGATTCGTGACAACAGTTACAGGTGACAAACCGGGGCAGGTACAGTTGACATGAAAATCTTGTCCTTCGTAAGCCCATCTGTCCTTAAATTCGGTTTTACAACCGGTTCTACTCCAACTCCCTCCGTTGCTGCCCGATGATACACTATTTTGCAAACAAAGGATGAAATTCTGAGCAGTTCATTAAGTGAAATACCTGTTATTTTTCCAGAACACGCACTGGGGATTGGCTCGCTGACTTAGATGATCCACGCGAAGTTTGTGACGAATAGGGGGATTAACAGACGAGACAAAAGCACCTCGCGAATCACGGAAAACTACTGACAATAATGGCGACAGGACAGACAATTCGACACCGTAGCGTTGTCTTAAATTAGACTCGAAATTGCCTGGCAACAATGCCCCAGCGGTACGGTACATCGCGTAACTAACAAGAGCTTTTTCGGGCGTTGCAGCTACTGATATTTCGCCTTTAGAAAAGAAAATTGCTGCTCAAAACGACTAGAATTAAGCGCTTTAACACTCTTTTACCTTGCTTAGGGGAACTGATGCTTAAAAGAGATAAAGGGATCCGGATTTTCGAGGTACGGTCCCATAAAGACGCGCTTTTGACGTAATTGTTATATTTCGGGAAAGAAACGTACACTTCTCCATTAGGTTCCAAATCCAAGAAATGCGAGGTGTCCGGTATAACCAGCTTTACCGTTCCTTCGCTAGGCAGAGTTGTATTTTCGTGCTTTTCGTAACCAACAATGCTCTCCGAGCTCACTGTGTCCATCCCAAAAACTACGGACAAATGAATAAATAGACGTTATTAAAACAGACAAAGCAATAACGGAAGAAATACATTTAACACGCGATTCACAAAAAAATTAAAGTAACTTAACTAAAGCAACCAAAGAGCCTCAAATACTAAATTAACATTTAAACACAATTAACACCTTTGCAATAGCCTGACTCGAACTATAATGATAAAATAACTAGAACAGGAAACTCACTCATATTCTCAGCCACAACTTCAAACGGTGTAGTGTAAGTGTCGCCTTGATTTGCGATTAACGTCATGGCGTACTCTCTGAAACTGAGAATGACAGAATCGGCACTGACTTCCGCCAATCCTTCGATTCTTCCCCAGTGCTCATGGTATTTCATTCGAAAGATGACGCTCGCCGCAGTGACCAGGTGCTAATACAGATGAATGAAGAAAGTTAAGTACGCATTTTTACAACAGTTTATGTTCTATATAAAAAAAATGACTAAATTTTACTTTTATATAATCCTTGTCTTGCGTATGACTCAAGTTAAGCCCGCTTTGCTGTGTCTCGTGCCGTAAAAGCGCGTTTAACACCTGGACTCCGACCACAATATCAGATCCATACAAAGTTTTGTTCAGTCGCACGGCTTTGTACAGATCTTGGGCTAAACGAATCGCTAAAGCGGGACTTAAAACCAAATGTCCTGTCTGCAGGCGATTTAACTAAAAAATAATAATAATAAATAAATAATAAAATAAAACACGTCTGAGAAGCTCTTTTCACAGAAAAAAAAAGAATCGTAAGTTACTGTTTCCCGAAGCTCTGCAAAAGGCAAAGATGTACAGCTAAACAAATCAGCGGGTTGCCATCCCAATTCACCATGGCAAAACCTCGAACACTGGCCCCTGGATCCTGTGGGGCAATCTCGAACAGCCGTTTGATCGAAAAACGTTCTATCCCACCATACGCCAGCTTCAAAACTTCTAGGACAGGCATCATAGATCACTGGAGATAAAAGGTTTTATTACTTATCGTTATCTATAAAGATGTCCAAAGAATTTATGTACCTTCACAGCCGTTTAGAGTAACTTCCGCGAAACGATTCGTACAAGAATCGCATCTGCGTCCGATAACGCCAGGTCGGCACTGACATTGGCCAGTAATTTCATTACAGCGGGGGCCAAACGATCCAACTGTATAACAGTCGCATTCTAAACATCGATCGGAGCCCTCGGGACGGTAATGGTTCGTCTGCAAGGAAACCCGAAAAACCGGTTGTCAAGAAGCATTTTTATCTCATCATTTTTCCACGGTTGTAAACACATCTTCAGCTCGCCAATCACATCCTCGTTAAAAAACACTCAGCAAGCTTCCATAATTTACCTCGCATACACACTCCCCTGTAGTCTTGTTACAATTTGCATCGTAACCTCTCTCAGTATCACACTGACACGGACCACACACTGGGTAACCCCACCAGGAAGCAGGGCACGGCTGATCTAACGTGATTTCGCAATGTTCACCTAGGAAAATAAACATTTCTATAGAAGCCTATCTTCTCTATTATTAAACGTAAGACAATGGACTTTACCAGAAGAAACGTTATGATTGCACTGACACTTATAGCCTTTCGGTGACGTCCTGTCCGTTATGCAGGTGCCATTATTTTCGCATGGATTGAACTCGCAGATGTTTAAGCAATCCGCCCCGGCGTATCCTGATATCCATAATAAAACAATCCCAGATTATTGATACACAACTCAAGGAAAAATAGTGTTTATGAAGCTTCACGCACCAGGTTCGCAAACGCAAGTCTGCGCTTCCCATGTGTCTACGCATGCGCCGTGAGCTGGGCACGTATCCGTAACGCAAACGTGATTGATCCGACAACCTTCCGTTACTCGATGTTCAATTCCGCTTCGCAGAAATGCGTTAGGAGTATTCCCCAATCTAATATCCTACAAAATAATTTGTTTTAGAAAAAGGGAGAAAGACGGTTGAATGTATTGACAAACTAACACCGCACAAAAGTAAAAATAAATTAATTTCTTAAATAATGTAACAAAATAGTTTTAATTTAAGGCAAGCTAAGCTTTAGCTAGGAAAGAACAGTTCTTTACTTGTACGCAGCCTTTGAAACCGACGAAGGCAGTTTCGGAGTTCGATTCCATGCCCGCTACAGCGACTTTGCCGGCATATAGTCCCTGGATCTTAGCGTCTATAATATGTGTCGTCTCCCATACTCCGTGATCCAAGCTCAGCCACACCTCATTCATCATCCACTTGACTTGAATGTTGTGCCACTTGCCGTTATTAACGAGCTCCGACGATAAACGCACTTCTTGGCCACTACACTGATACACAATTTTGCCATCGCGGATCTAAAACCGACCCAAACAAACAAAAATAATCAATCATTCTATTAAGCATCACGAGATACATCACATCAAAGCTGTATTACTTCCAACGTAGAAACGATGTTGGTCCCGATATCGACTCGCACAAGCAAACCATTTTCTTGCCGCGTCCGGAAAGACAAGCTATGATACCAAGGCAACTGAATTGGTCGTAAGTTTGGAGTAAAGATGATGAATCCATTCCCACTGAACTGCTTTGGTCCATCAATTGCTGCCATGAGAGAAAATTAAATCAACGAATATGAAAATAAATATACCGCCAAAACGCATACTAAAAGATTGCGTAATGCATAAAAAAAAACGTCAGCGGTAGGTTGACCTTACCCTCACTGCAATCTTTGCCGCCAAACAATGCGTTACATTCACAAACGTAAGTTCCCCAGCCTTCACTACACTTGCCGCCGTTCAAGCACGGGGCCGAGTGACAAAAATCGCGCTTTTCTGGACAGCCGGCCAAAGTTCCATTGTCGGCCACGAATCTGAAAGACGCAACTTTTCATGACTAAACCAACTTAGTATTAACAAAGTAACTTACGAGTTTAGGTCCACAAATTTATGGTCAATTTGAAAATCTCGTAAACAACCGACGAAATGTTGCGCTTTGATAGGAAAATGAGTGCTTAGTGCCGGCAAGCCGCCCAACTGCAATGGCGCCGTCAAATCCAAGAACCGGTGGCAAGTTTCCGTAAATTGGGAACACCTAAAGCTTCATTAATCACAACTTGGTCTTAAAAAACCTTTCGGTGCAAACCTCGGTTCCAGTTCTTGGGTGCCTTGTACCGCACAGCGCCATTTCCCACCAAAGAACCCACCATATTTCACAGAAACTTTGGTATCGCAATCATCCACGCTCAGGGTAACCGTCTAGCTCATGAAGTTGTTATCAAAAGTTACTTATCAAAACTTCTCGCTAACTTACTCTGTTAATGAAAGAAACGGCCACAGTGTGCCAGTTGCCGTCGTGGACCAAATGAGCTAAATCCGTCTTAACGCGCGTAACATTCGCCCCCAAGGAGTACGAAAATTGCAAGTTGCCTTCGACGACCTCGAGAGCGATAAAATCGTGCCGTTCGTTGTACCGTCCGTTGTACAGCAACAAGCCATCGCTCTCTCGAGTTGCAAAACTTTTTTGGTCGGGAAAGAAAAAAAAAGTCCAGAAAATGAAAAATAGTATAATAAACGCAAAATAAACGAAAAAGCAAAAGGCCATTGCACAGCCAAGCTGGCAAATTTACAACAAAACTGTACAGTTACCTGAGCTTCAAGTGCAATCGGTGACGCTGTCTTAACGCAGGGAAAGTCAAGTACGAACCCTTATTAAAACTTCTCGTCCGCAGTTCGCAAAAAGAGGTATGCGTCTGTGTGAGCTTGGTACAATTACTTTTGCTTACGGTATTCTCCTGAATGGCTACTTCACAGTTGGTTCCTGCAAAAAAAAACAACCGCTATAGTTTTTGTGTGTCAAGTTTGGTAATAGTTGCCACGAGTTTCGGGTAATGAGGTAGCGGAGGGGGGAAATGCAATTACTTACCGGTAAATCCGGCCTGGCATAAACAGGTATAGCCTCCTTCTTTTCGCATGCACGTTCCCCCGAACTGGCAGGGATTGGAGTAGCACAAGTTGACTTCTGTATCACAGACGTAATGTTCACGCATACCTAACGGGCAAAACGATCCATCAAATGTCCAACACTTTCTAAATAACCTGCTACTCTTACGCCACTGCAACAACAACCAACTTACCCGTAAAACCAGTAGGGCACCGACACGCAAAAGTACTAACTGGGTAAATGGGTCGAAACAGTACCGTGCTGCTACTAATAAAGTCCGATGCGTTGCCAAACTTCAACACTGACAAACACTCTTCAAAGTTGACACACGGCTCGCGGACACACAGCGTGTCGTCAAAGGGCAAGACCTACGGTACCACGCCGGGTGCACAGCGAGTTATTATCGTTCTGTACACGAAACATGTAAATTAAGCTGAAATGTTTACTTCAACGGTCGCAAGTTTGCCGAGTAATGCGCGTCGGAGGTAAACGCGCTCTTGCAAATCTTGTTGCGAATAAAAAACGTCGCCAGCGACATCCGGCCGTCTGGCGGAGAAACTTATATTCAGAATGTTCGATTCCACATCCGTGTCATCCTTCAGGAAGCGGAAGCGAGAATTAATAAAAAATAATGAAAAAGGAACATATGGAACACGGGAAAGTTAAGTTATGGTGTCGGGAGGTTTCTGTATCGCAATCCGGAGCAAGTTTTGTGAGATCAGATATGCTAATGCGAGTAGTTAAGGAAGTGTCACCGGTCCTTACTTGGATATTGAAAAGGAAAATGTTTTCCTTGGGACACGGAATAATGGCCGCCAGACCTTCAACGAAATAATTGTAGAGGGGAGACAAGAATGCTTCTTGGGTCATGTTGTTCAATCGGACCGTAACGGAATTGAAAAGCATGGCTTCTGTTACTAACAGTACCGACAATTGCAGTTCTGCTTTCACTTCGTTCAGCCCGTCTATAAAAACAATACACAACAAAGAAAAGCATGTCAGCCATTAAAGAACCACCAAGTGAGGGTTAATAAAACAATTTCTTCATCCAAAAAAGAATGAAGTACCCCAGAAAATGAAACCTGGGAAGTTTCAGGGTGTCTTCCATGCACGAACATGTGTCATTAACCAGAGAAAGGGGGAGTTGCCATGGCGACTTTTCTCGCCCGTGTGCCAAGCGTGCCGAGTAACTTGAATCCGCTACACAATTGTATTGATTGGGCAAGAACGCACAGCACGCACTATACATACACAAGCAGCATCTTCGCCCTTCCTTTAGCTTTCCCCCCACCCCCCCTTCAGAAAGTCCTCGAAAAAGCCAAATGGCTGTCGTGTCACAAATGGTGTTCCTAGACGCAATAAGTTTTGATAAATCGCGTACAACTTGGGTAAACACGTTCCTTTCAGGCCCCGTGTCCTAAGGCTAACTTTTGGCTTTGTTTGCCTATACTAAAGAATTTTAAACGTTAAAAGGGAAGATTGTAAAGTCAATACTCCGGCTTACGTAGGGAATGCGTTCCTTGAAGTCATTGTGAAAACTAAAGTGGAAATCACGGAAAGTTTCCTCTTTAGAGTTGCAAAGTAAAGGGTCTTTCGAAAACCAAACCATCATCAAGTGTTGAGTTGTTCAAAATGAAAACTAATCCCCTATGCCAAGTCACTCATCCTTTGGTAACGGTAAATGTATACACTACTTGGCAAAGATTCAATGAGTAAAAAAAAAGACTGCACATAGCTCAGTCGACTTCATCATTTCCTCGTTTACGAGCTACGCATATGAAAACATGTTTACACGTTGACACAATCCATTAATTACACGTGCAATCATATGACAAAACCAATTAAAGATTTTCTTGAACTTAGTATTTCATTGTCACTTTTCTAGCGTTTTGGACAATCGTCAGGTTTTGAAAAGTAATTTTTCAAGATTTTTAATAACTTCATTTTTTTCCAGATATTGCCTGATTTATTTTTTACTCGTTTAAAATTAATTTTAGCGTCATTGGGAATTTTATTTCAGAAATAATTCGTTTTTCTCTAAGTTATTACGAAATTTTACTTTTCATTCAACATTACAATCTTTATACAAATTCTGATTGACAAGACATTGTCAAACTCGTAAACCCAAGTACCCCATGCTCGCCTAAACCCATTACTCCAATACAATACCTCGTACCCAGTATCCATGTATAACTTCCCCTTTGCTAGCCGTGAATAGATATAAAAATGTCCGGTCCCCCGCTATTTCTTGGAACAACTTATTCCCTTTTCTCTCGCTTTGAGTCGTCGCGTGACCAGTGCTCGTATTACATTCCTCAAAGTGGCTTTGTAGATGGCCCAAAGGTGGGAACCAGAAAAAAGAGTCTAAATAGAGCTCTTACAATAGAGCAATGGATTCCGTATTCGTTGAGCCTTCCCGGTCTCTTCCTTTTTTTTCCACACGCAGAAAAACTGCGTGAAAAAGGCTGATTGTACCTTGCTGGTCGTAATTCCCGTCCCTATACAGACGTTAATAGGCGACAATCACACCGAGAAGGGTCTGATGTTGGCTAGCATCTTGGCAAAAAGATCAATACTTATGACGGAAGCAAAAAGTGCCCCCTGAGAAGTTGAAATTTGAGACGCTGCGAAACAAACAACGGTATCACGGGCCGCACTGGGGTGGAAAACATATTTCAAGTACATTCGCTTCAGATCCGTACCAGTTGATAGGCTTGTCAACCATGTCAATTGTCCGCTCTATCAACTCTATTTATATAAAGATAGACAGTCCATCAATCTGAAAAGGGGCCGTGGGGTGGGGAGTGGACATTCGCCCTAGCTTTTTGTTGAGGGTTATAGCCATATAATATGTCACCCTCGAGGTTCACCCCCCTGCGCTTTCATTGACACGGGAAGCTATTACATGGAATAGCCTTTTGCGTCGAAACTTGTTTCTCGATCTCTATTTGATAGCTTCGTTAATGGTTCCTTGCGTCCATGTCTTGATCTGATTCCAATCAAAGTTACAACATGCAAAACGAGATGAAGCTTGTCTAAAAGGGGGAAAACTTACAACTTACGAGTCCTGACTTGGCCAGAAAGATAATTTTACCAGTCTTGCCAAGATGAGGAACCTTCCACTTTTCTTTCTTGAAGTTAAAAAAGAAATTATATATAAAAAGGAAAGCAAGTTTTTACATAGTAGTCTTGTTTGTCTTGGCGAGAGCGTTTTCCTTCTTTTTTCGTTAGGTGAATAGATCAGCTTGGTAGTTTTGAGGTCTCACCTTGCCAGGAGGGGCCAGCCAACCCCAACACTACTCACCACCACACCCCATCTTTTGTCTGATCTCTCAGGTGAGAGGAATGAACCTTTGGCAATCGGTTCTTGCTGGGTAGTCCTTACCATTTACTGGCACAGAAACATTTCCCACGTCAAAAGAACTCTACAAGGGGTCGCAAGTTCAATTCGCAAGCACCCGAGCCATAAACGAATACCAACTGCATCGTTTTCCAGTTCACACAATGTTCAATGCACACCAGCGATGTACATGCCTGACATGTCTTTTTTCGTTTCGTTCTGAATCTGAAAGAAAGCTTTGGGGGAACAAGAAGAGAACACATTTGAATTCTCAGGAAGAGACAAGCACGAAGACCGCCTTCTTTTGTTACCTAAACAGGGCGAAAAGTGCAAATGCAGTAGTGAAAATGTTCGGAGATTGGTGAGTTGGAAGACTTGAGTGAGAATGCTCTAGCTTGATATGCAAATGAAGACGTTAGGAAGAGTAAATTAGAAGAGCCTGGTATTATTACGTCTCTACCTGGCCTAAACTGTGTGCCACTGAACCGATAAACACCCGTTTTAGCTCGTCCCAAGCTCCAACACGACACTAATTGTGTTCTTTTAGAAAACCGACCGCGACTTAATTACTCCCTGCCGCTGCAAAGACATGCAATACGAGCTATTGTTCAAGCGGGGTTGAATGAAAGGTCGTCAGAAGATGCTTTTAACCCATATGAACGTTCAGATTTATTCGTCTTGCGAGAGGCGAAAAGTAAAAAAAAAAAAAAAAAAAAAAAAAGTACGCACAATGTAGAGCGCTAAAGCTCTCAACAGAGTTATGAGCAATATTTAAATGTCTGATGTGACGCTTCAAGTTCTTAAGCAGACTAATAGCTAAGATTAAAAACAGCTTCCGAGAGATGATTGCCACCAAAAAAGGCTGTGAAGTTATGACAAAAGATTGACTTTTTTGTACGAGATTTTAAAGAAAATGTCCATCCAACATCAGCATTTTTATGAAAAGAAGCTGGAATCTCTGTGGCCAAAGTCATCTAATGCAACTTACACATAATAGATACGTGGAAAATCCTAAAAAAAGGCAACAGACGTCTCACTGTAGTCATTCCTTAAGTTCTTACGGTTCACTAGGAGCGCAAAAATCGACAAATAAAACAGTAAACGGAGAACTGAAAGGACCAGGACCTTTTTTTAATTTCCTCCTTACATGGCACGTCTCCCGAATCTCGAATGCCTCGTTTCGCCGTGCCATTGGGGAAAACACACGACTAGTTTCTTCACTTACAGCTATCGACATTCCATTTGTCTTATGCAAAATTACCTTCCATGGCACAGGTATAAAAACGACCCTACAAACAGCACTCCAGTTGGGACTTCACAGCCCTTAACCCATTCTTGGGCCTATAACCTTTCAGCTCATCAATAATAACTTCCCACGAGCTTTATGCAAACCAAGCCACTTCCCTGCTATTATTTCAGCCCTTTTTTCTCTCCATCTCTCTCGCGCTAGCTTCTGGAAAAGGGAAAACACCATTTTCATATCTCAGCCTCCTGAAGCTATACCTCCTTATATATTGAAAAGGAAAGATTTTCTAAGAAAAGAATAATGCTGCCATTGGACAGTCTGTTTTTAAGTTCCTTCTGGAAAAACACTTCAAGACCGACGTAACAAGATAAGACACAAAAAAAAACTTAGGAAAAAGTAACCTTCGAGGTAATAAAGGTACACTCACCCGTAACGGCCACTTCCATTGTTGCCGCCATAGGGACGTTGGTATTAAGGCTGGGTGACAGAGTGATTTTCCCGCTGGTTTCATTAATGTGCAACAGCTGCGCATTGTTCCCCGAGAGAATCCGATAATGCAACTACAATGAATAGTATCGTTACCCGTTAAGTACACGCACAAACATGCCATTTTTTCTCCCTTGTCTCCTCCACCCCCACAGACACAACAAAGCCAAAGGAAACAACGAATAGTTACTATTCTTTTAGTCCTCCAGCACTCAGCTTGGAACATGAATAAGCCCCTCGTAAGGAAGCCAGAAAGCAAAGTAGAGGGGCGTGGGGGAAGGGGGAAGAACATAACATAAGACAGCCACGATGGATGAGTAATTTAATCAATGGGTACTATTAGTCACTCTTGGTTTCCATGCTCCTTTAACTTCCCGGGCTTGCCACCTCGTTTCAAGTCCATAACCAAGTCAGACACCGCCCGCAGATGCATTTTTTCCCTTGACTCTCACCCTCTTCCATACTCTTACTGTAATTCAAGGGTTAAGGCTTTTAATGGAGTGGAAGGGGCCTCGGGCGTGAGGGGTTACAAAGTTCGTTCTTACAGCGTTCCAGCTACTTTTTTTTTCTTTTTTTTTTAAAAAAAAAACAACAAAGAACCGTTGGTGAAAACTGGCTTTGGAGATTGAAACAAAAGAAGCTGCTGAAGGGCGCGTAGGGAAGAAGCTTTTGAAGCGGAAAACAAGAGTTCCGCGCGTACGGATCAATACTTTTGCATGACACTGGTTCACCCTACGGGAGGGTTTGGAGCCCAGGTATGAATTATCAAAAAGGCACACGTGCACTCGCTGCCAAGGGGGTGAATAACAGGGTTAGGTTCAAGGGGCTAAAACCGGTAAGAAAAGCACCTTAATCGCCGAGCGTAGGGTATCTTGGCGCCTGGGAATAAAGATCGACAAAAGGGGTGCGTTCTTTCCTAATTGGATCGAAAACCGATAACTCCTTACCTGGTCAGTAACGTCGGCATCGAAGACGGGAACGCGCCCGATAGGGCCCACGGGGAAGTGATTAGCGAAGTTGTTAAACACGATGCGAAAGTCTTGTAGCACTGGAGCATTGTCGTTGACATCCAGGATATAAACTTCCACAGGAATATCGGTACGCAAAGGCGGCGAGGCGGCTCGGATAAGCAACTCGAACCGTTTACGCGGGGATTCGTAGTCGAGTTCGATGCGGGTGAGCAACTCGGCTTTGGCAATGTCCGGCCGCGGCACTAAAGTGAACGCGTCGGCATCTTGACCACCGATGATTGAATACTGGATTACGGCATTGGCGCCTTCGTCCGGATCGTGAGCGCTGATGTCCCCCACGTGAGACCCGATGGGTGAGTTTTCTTGTATAAAAAGCTTGATCTTATCCGTGTCAAAACTGGGCGGCGAGTCATTGATGTCTTCAATCAAAATCGTCACCGGCACTGAGGTTGACAGCTCAGGCGAACCCCGGTCCACTGCCCAGGCGGTCAGTTCGTATTTGGCAACGCTTTCGCGATCCAGTAGCTTGTTGGTACGCACAATGCCTGATATGGAATCTACGCTGAATGACAGATCCGGGGAGTCAAGCACGTAGCGAATACGGCTGTTTAAGCCTTGGTCCGCGTCCGTGGCGTGGATTTGCACCACGCTGGTGCCTAAGGGCGCGTCCTCAATGACGGACCCTTGGTAGCCGTGACTTTGCTGAAACACGGGCGCGTTATCGTTGATATCGGCCACGGTGATCTCTACATCCGTGGTATCACTCAAGGGTGGGTGTCCATTGTCCTGCGCGGTGATCGTTAGCAGATATCCGCTCACTTTTTCGCGATCCAGAGGCTTCAAGGTAGTAATTGCCCCTGTTTGCGGGTTGATAGTAAACTCGGGTACAGCATCGCCCGACAGGGAGTAGATAATCCGTGCGTTATCGCCCACATCTCCATCGCTCGCACTCACAATCAGCACGGTGGTCCCTACCGGCGCGTCTTCGAACACACTGGCCGAGTACGGCGCGTTTTCGAAATACGGTGAGAACGTATTGGCATCCGAGATATTAACGTACACCGTGGCTGTGTCCGACCGGCCACCGGAATCGGTGGCCGTAACGGTGAGGACGAACCGTTTTTCTTGTTTGTAATCTAGCGGCTGGGCCACGGACAATAGCCCTTGACCATTTTGCGACGTCAGGGAGAATCGCCCGCGGGTATTGCCCCCCGTCAAGGTGTACTGCAAGCGCGGATTCTCATCTTTGTCCGTCGCAGTGACTGTGAGCACCGGGGTGCCAGGGGTCGCGTCTTCGCCGATGACAGCCTCGTAAATTTTGGGGTCGAAAACAGGGTCGTTGTCGTTCAAGTCCTGAATATGCAAAATGACCGTTGCCGAGGCAGTTTTGGGCGAGTCCCCGTGATCCACTGCTAAAACTTCAAACTCGTAGTGATGGTTTTCTTCGCGATCCAAATCGCGCACCGTCACGACCCAACCAGTATCCGCATCGACGCTGAATGGCAAATTTTCAGAGGCGCTTTTCTGGATCCGGTAGGTGAGAGCAGCGTTGGGACCATCGTCAGCATCATACGCTTGCACACGCACGATACTGTGACCCACAGGCACATTTTCTACGACCGATTCTTGGAATAATGTGGTGTAAAAGCGCGGCGCATTGTCATTAACGTCTTTCACGTTCACTAATAACTGCGTTGTGTTGGAGCGACTCGGATTCCCACCGTCTAGCCAACAAAGAAAACAAGACGCAAAGCAGGAAAAGAACGTTAATAAGAACAAATAAACAACGTAAAAGGGATTATTAATGACGGGCGAAAGATTTGCCCACAAACACGCACAACATCAGCAAGTGATGTCATCTTTCATGATTCCCTTCGTTTACATTCATTTGCAAGTAAACATTTTTTTTTTTTCTTTTTTACCTTGGGCCCGGACCACCAATCGATAGCTGCGGATGGCTTCGTAATCTAAAGGCTGCACTACAGACACGTCTCCGGACAAACTATCGATGACAAAGTGGCCTTGCGTGTTGCCGCCAATCAAGGAGTAGCGAAGCGCCGCGTTGGCGCCTGCATCCGCATCCGTCGCTCTACAGAAAAGTAACAATGAAACACACGCATGCAACGTTTTATTCACAGAAAAATATCCAGTCCCTAATGCGAATATCGCTCAACCTTTAGCTCCTGTTGTTGCAACCTGGGAGCATGACTCATCTAATACGGTCGACCCAATATTCGCTCCATGCTGTGCAAATACACAATCTTTATATCCACATAACAGTACAACTTACTGAGTCAATGCCCTAAGCCAACTACAAGTTAATAAGAGTAAAGAAATTTAGAAGTAAAAAGCATTTAGAAGTAAGCTTTAGACGTTGATTTGCAACCTTTTAAAAAGAAGAATGTTGACTACAAAATGTAGTGCAAAGCCGATGGGAGACGAGCAAATTTATTGGATTAGCTTTGTCTAAATTTCCTTGACTTCCGCCAGCTTTACAAATTACTCTTTTGAACTCCTTCGGGACTAGCGCAAAAGCTTTTCCCTAGTGTTCTACAGACCGTAGCTTACAACATTTATGGAGCTGGCACGATCGAGTCAATTTGGAAATCCAATAAGAGCCAATCGGTGTTCCCTTGCTAAAAACAAGCACGGAAGCAACGAAGCCTGCTTGTTACTTTTACTTTCATGTTTCATTAATAAGAGATTTCAACGAAACCTGGGATACGAGTAATACACCGTGGTGCAACTTTCCAGAATGTATCGTATGCGAGATTTCAGGTCTATAATATAATCATAAAGAAACTAAAGTACCATAAACAAGTTAGTTACAAACAGTAGTATGTAATCAGTGCCAATTATCTTGTTCTCCAGGTTTCAACCAAAGTTGTTCATAAAGCAATTTACGATTCGCACAGCAATATAATACTCCCTATCTCAAATGTTCCTATAATTAATGTTAATTACATTAAAAAACTTTCCAACTGCAACAAACTTAGCTGAATGCCGTAGTTGTCGTGAGTGATCGTTACGAAAACAGGATTTTACGAAATGCTAATGATGTAACGCGTTAATACCTAATTTTGGCGATGACAGGATTGGCAGCCCAATTTACATTTTCCGGCACTTCAACTGAGTAAGTCCGTTCGCTAAACTGGGGGTAATTATCGTTTTCATCACCGATATGCAAAATGAGCTGAGTGGTGGCGGTTTGGCGCTCGGTAACCAGTCCTTGGTCCGCTGCTTGGATAGTTAAGTTGTACGTATAGGTCGTTTCGCGATCCAGAGCCAAACGCGAGGTAATGATTCCTGTGCGGGGATCAATACGGAACGCCTCATTGGCGCCAAACGGGTTGAGAATGCTGTAATGGATCTCGGCATTGACTCCGGCGTCGGAATCGGTGGCCCGCACCGTAAAAACGGTTGACCCGATCGACAACGACTCTTTAACCGTCGTTTCATACAGGTCTTTCTCAAAAACCGGCGGATGGTCGTTGGCGTCTTCGACGTTGATCTGCAAGGTCGTCGTAGCGCTTTTGGGCGGGAAGCCCGAATCCATGGCTGTGATGCGAAAATAATGCACATCGACAGCTTCGCGATCCAAACGCGACGCGGTGGTGACTTGGCCGCTTTTTTCGTCCAAGTTAAACAGTTTCTGGGAACGGGCGTCCAAGACTGCTGTCATGGTATAGGTGACGGGCCCGGAAGCTGGGTCAGTCTCGTGAACATTGATGGTAGCTACTGCCAGCCCTTTCTCACGCTCCTCGGGCACGGTAGCTACATAGAGAGGTTGGTCAAAATATAAGCTCGGTTTGGAGGTGGCAGCTCGGCGGCGTCGATTCGCGCCAGCTTCTTTCGTCGTTTCTTCTTCTTCTACCAAATTTAGCGTTTCCCACTCAAGGCTCGTTAACTCATTATCTTCGCTCGCGTCTTCGCCAAAAGCCCCTGGCCTGCGAATCGTCACCGAGACGGGTAACTGGAATTCTTTGGTCTCTCCATCTGAAACCTCTTCTCGGTGTTTTTTGCTCCTGAGGGACGGTTCCTGGGAAGGAAGCAGCGACCCCCTAGGGCATTTCACCTGCAAGGCTAAAGCAACGCTCCATCGCGTCCCAGGGAAGCATTGAGCGATAGGCGAAATGAGATCTTGGCCCTGGGGTTCAATGCGAAGGTTGAAAGCGAGCGTACGCAGATGCCATGTCCATCTCACGTCTGGTCCGCAGCGCTGTACAATCCAATGCGGCACATAGGAACTGAGATGCAGCACCTGTTCGCTGGCTTGATAGCAAAACTCGTTATAGATTAAGGTATCGGTAACCTCCTCAAAAGGCACCGTCACTAGGATACGCAAAGGCGGGATCCGGGTCGTTGCAAGCAGCGATTCCCATGGATCCGCCCGTGTTGGCCTCCAACGATCGTTAGCTAAAACAATAGTCCACGGGATCCAAACTCGCATCTGCATCCCGGTGAAGTCACCTTTGCTGGCGACGGCGAGAACGTGGGAACGAAAAAGACGATGAGGTTTTGTACAACGTAAGGTGAAGGAATGTTTGAGCATGAGTGAGCCATTTTGGCGAGATACGTGGAACCAGCGGTCCACATCATTGGAGTTGGGCTTATCTTCTGATACAAATCTACTCCTTGAATCCCACATGTATTCCCAGTGTAAGGTGTCACTTCCAGGCAAGTGTTCCAATTGACTGGATGCCACTATTGTGCCTCCCGGCGTTGAGTCACTGACCAACACGTGAAATATGCTTCTTCCAGGCCCGATAAAATGGGATAATATGAAAAGTACTTGCACTGCAGTTCGGAAAGCCATTTTTCTTGCACGTAAAATTTATCCTTTGGAAAGTTAATCACACTGGCGGAGAAAATAGCACACGGTTAAACAAATCAAAAACATTGTTTATACAGTCTGGGCAGAAAGCACTGCGAGACCACTGCTTCATGGCTCTCTCACCTGCCTTTGGAGCTCTCTCACGAATGGCCTTGTTATCCTCCGATGTCGGTCCGACCAACTTCAACTACAGCGCATACCTTCCTGCTCGAGGCATTTTCCCCGTTCCTCCAGAGTTGGAACTTTTCTCTCTTGCGAGCGCGCAGAGCCAAGCGTGCATAACAAATCCGTAGCGGCAGCTTGGATGGGAGGAGTTGCCGTTTACAAATTAAAAAACCCGGGTGAATTGTTCGTCACTTACAGACCTACTCGCCATCTGTAGGCAAATACATCAACCTTAACCTTCATCGCTTAAGCATGGCGGGGAAAGTAGAAGAATTTAAACTTTGAATAAAAACACCTTCAATGCCAGCATAATCGCAGCTGTAATTGTGAAAAGGACGCAGGCAGCTAATTGTACAGTGCGCTGAAGAGTTTAATACATGCCAAAGAAAGATTACTTTTAGTTAGGATTACAGGGATAAAAAACGCGAACTAAAGAGAGGTACTTTTTTGTTACACGCCCCACCAGTGGCGTAACGAAGGTGGAGAAATGAAAACGCGAACCCTGGGAACCACTACAGTGATTTCTTAATAAGTCAGGACCTTCCCAATAATTTATGTGTCTTCTGTATCCGAACATCATCTTTCAATAGCGTGTAAAAATAATTTATGATGTTCTTTAAACAAGACCTTTTGATTCACGGCACGTGTGGAGTACTTAAAATTTGTGTCTTCGTGAACGACTATATTTGAATACGTGACACTTGGGTAACCTTTAAATAAGTTGGATAACCTCAACAGAGTTTCAGGGTGCACTCGTTCGCTACGATGGTGCCATCTGACAATCATTCATTGGAGCGAACAACTGTTGTTGTTGTTGGTCTGCTTAAAGTCGCAACTGTGCCATCTAACGGGCAAGAAACGAACAACACGCCAAGCTAAGTCGTTCATTGAGTTAGAAAACAGAGCACCAGAGGGCAGTTACTTCAGTACACAAAGAATGCATTTGCACTTTTTGAAATTCCGAACAGAAGAGCAATTCGCTTTTAAATTTCTGCTAAGAACGGCTAATAAACGAAACAAACGAGCAGAGAAAATGAACGAATTGCTGCCCTCTATTAAACTTCACATAAATGCAGAGTTTTTCCTTTTGCCATAATATCTAATGAACATCGCTGGTTTTTATGGAAACTTTGAAGATATGAAAAGTAAGACAAGCAAATTTCGAGCTAGCGAGTCTTAAAACTTTGTAATTTATCATATAATTCTTTTATCTCGCTAAACAGGTCAAAGGCGACATATAACATAAAGGCTCAGAAAATAGCGAAAAAGGGACGTGTGGTCACTATTAAGCGTATGATACACCTTCGATATTAGGAAATGGATCGGTAAGTCTTGCTAAGAATTTCTTAGTTTTGAAACGATGTGACCGCCACTTGTCCGTCCCATTTCTGTTTTAGTGCTTGAAGCAAGATTTTGCAGTAATTTACTGTGGCGCATTCCGCACTCATAAGTGCAATTTCTTCACTTCCGTAGCCATTGCTGAGGGTCACATAACTAACGGCACAAACTGTTACCATGTCCTAGCTTCTTGCAAGTGAAAGCTCGTAAATCATTATTTCTAATGACACTCTCATGCTGCCCACTACGCAATACGAATGCAATGACCGTATATCTAGTGTAATGGCTACTTTCTACAGCAACTACCGCTCGGACATTCTTTTGACAGGTTGCCTAGTCAAACGTTCAAGGGGTAACGCCGCGTTTCAGTTAACGAAAATTAATTTTAAAGGTCAATCACTTAAATGGTTGACTATAGTCTATTTAGTTTTGCACATTTGAATCAAATTAATGCATTTAAGTCATAATTTCTCTAATTTAAGTCTCCCGGCTGTTAAAGATCTGTTTCATAAATTCCACAAAAAAGTCGTTAAGAGTTAACCCATAAAAGCTATACCCTAAGATTTACGGTTTCTGTTTTGAATTCTTGTTTTCTTTTTCAACGACTTCGTAAAACCAAGCACAAGCAAACTAGCTCCTAAATTATTCAGCTTATTCGCAATTATTGTAGCAAAAGGATACAGCATTTAGCCAATGTGTGTGCAATATATCCTCGTAGAGCGTATTCGGGACATAATTACGGAAAATTATCTTTCACGCCCGAGCATTTTAGCACCTGGCTACAATTGACTCATTAGCACATCAGTGTTAACCCCAGGATTATAAATCAAAATGCAAAACACCTATAAGACATAACAAAACGATTTGCTACGTCTCTTGGACTGGCACAAGCAAGACAAATTTCGTTCCTGGGCAATAATTCATGATTAAAGGATCATAACTCGTGATTCAGATGCCCTTTCCTAGTCTTAGGAGACAAAATACACACAAAAGCGGTTGTTGCCGTGTTTATCACATCGTTTACGTGTCCTCAGATGTCCGGAAAGGAAGTTTGCGTTTGATAACGAAAAAAAAAAAAAAAAAACTTTAGCGCCGTCAGTCGCTAAAAAGGCGAAAATTCTTCAGTATTCCGTCTCGAATTCTGCGAATCGGTCTTACAAGCGTCAAAGCGTCAGGTGACTATTTGCTCAAAGTCCCATTTGTGTTACCCAAATCTTGTGAAAATTGAGTAATTTTAACGTGAGTAAACGCCCAAAACTGTCTGTAATCTGACACTAGCCCAATTTTGATAAGGAGCGAACCGCACTTTGCTCCACCTCAGAACTTGCGGTACAAATATGCCTGTACTATGAGGTTTTAAGTCAGAATCGATCTCGGGAGCTCCCGAACGCTGTCATTTGCTCTTGTTTTTCGCGTCCGGGGGAGCTCAAATAAACTCTTGTCAAAAAGATAAATGGCTCGGCGAAGTGAGTGTAGCTTGGCTAATATCAACGGCTCTAATTGCTAAGGTTTTTCCTACTTTCTTGTCTCCTTGGCAGATGTGTTCGTGGAAGGCTTGGTGTCGACTTTGCTTCAATGTATGGCTGTGTGTCTGACAGTCATTATCACTCCGCCGCTGTTGGTGTTTTGGGCCACGCAAAAAGTCCGGCTCTTCACGAGCTTTAAAAGTCGCCCCAAGCGTCTTGAGTCTAAAGGCGCGTATTTGGAAAATCTCTACCGGCACGGGTTCCTGGAATTAAACGTAAATCACTGTTTGGATTTATTACCAGCGTGCCTCATATCGTAACCACGAATCTCGCCCCATTTAGGACATTAATATTCATTATGTGGAAGCCGGGAGTCGACAGAATCCTTTGATGCTCTGTTTACACGGGTTTCCCGAGTTCTGGTACTCTTGGCGACATCAGCTCTCGGAATTTTCCTCCACCCACTGGTAAAAACTGTTTTGATACTGGTCACCGACACATTGGCGTAACCCAATCTCCTGTGAATCGCGAAAAAAGGGTGGTAGCTGTCGACCTCCGGGGTTACGGCAAGTCGGATGCCCCGCTGGACAAAGAAAACTATGAGTTGGATACTTTGATGGAGGACGTCCGACAAATCTTAGAAAAACTCGGCCGTGAAAGATGTATTTTGCTGGGTCACGATTGGGGTGGCGCTATCGGTTGGAATCTGGTGACACATTACCCGAACTTGGTCGAAAAGTTTGTCGTCTTAAATTGCCCGCATCCTGCTGCTTTTATGCAAGTCGCGGCAAAAACGCCCAAGCAGTGGCTTCGCTCTTGGTAAACACTCCAGAAACGCTATAAATCGTACATTGACTCAGGAGCCAGCCTAGAAAACAAAGCTAACTTGCAATAGAACACTAATTCGTAACGTTTAGGTACATGCTTTTCTATCAGCTGCCTGCCATCCCAGAGCTGTACCTCAGTCTATGTGATTTAGCCTTGTTCCGGTTCTTGTTCCATCGCCATGCCCCGGATTCGGCTATTACCAAAACTGACACTGATTTCTACCTACAGCTGTACTCAGGAAACCGAAGTAATCCCCTTTTTCAAAGCCTAGATAAGAGAGCGAAGCGCATAACGAGTTTGACGTTTATGTGAGCAGGTGCTTTGACCGGACCTATTAACTATTACCGTAACTTGGTGAGCACGGGGCCTCCCATTACGCATAAAATTACCGTCCCAACTTTAATCATCTGGGGGACAGGGGACATCTACCTGGACGTCGCCATGGCGCCCACGTCATTACAATATTTGCGACAGGGCAAAATCCGTTTGGTCCCGGGCGCTTCGCACTGGGTGCAACAAGATCGCCCAGCAGCTGTCAATGAGGAGATTCGGAACTTCGTCGCCCACGATTGCGGCGTCCCCACTAAGGAATTGTAATCAGCAGTGGGATTTCCAAGCTGCGATGGAAAGAGACAGAAATGCGCGACTGTATCCGTGTGCACTGTATTCTAGTGACGAACAATAGGCGGTGTTTTATTTGAAGGGAGTAAATACAAGCGAATTTTTGGCATAAAAAGGACAGGTGGGCAGTGCAACACAGCTGACACTTATGTAGCTTCTTAGCTTCCTCTACTAGACGGGACTTGTTCGTAAAAGAGGATGCTTGGCACAAGTTACAACCGTGCAGCGTTTGGCGTGACGCTCCTGGGATTTGGGGAAGACAAGCGACTGGAGAAGAAAAAATATCACGAGTTGGTACAAAGAGTTGAGAAGAAAGGTTTAGAACCCAACAGGAGGGGACTAAGCGAAGAAGAAAAGAGCAATTATGGAAAGAGCCCTTGATTGCTTATTTTGGACTCTTCGCTCTCAAGCGTGAGTTGCCGGCATGAAGAATTCTCCAAGCATTCCATCAGCGCTCGCAGTGATGCGGCGCAACGAATGACAACACAAGAAAAGCCTATACCTTTCAGACTTCTTTCAAAATAACACAACAGGCCGAAAGGACTTGAGACAAGATTCCAAAAGTCCGTCTCGGTATAAATGACAAAGAATGCTTGTAAATCTCCCTTTGATTCGTTTCTCTTTTGCAGGAAAAGAAAGGACGCAGCATTAAACTTTAGCCAAACTTTGTCTGACGTTAATTTCTTAACGACGAGTGACACAGCACTGCTACAGTTAATTTATCTACAGATTTGACTGCAGAACAAAATAGCCAGTGGGAGTTAGTAAATAACTAAACGCATTTCCCCTACCCAGTCCATTTCCTTAGCTTACCATATTGGGTTTCGTCCATTCGCGATCTGGTGTGGAGCTCCATTGCAACTTTTCCCAAATCTTCCTCCGCCAACTTTACTCGGCTTTGCTACTACAAACATCGTTTACGCAAGTTTATATGGAAGACTTGTCCCGTAAACAGCCGCCAACGACTTGTCCACAGTTTACATACACCACAACAACAAATAACTGCGTCTGCTCCATTGCTTCAGTTGTTTCAAAGTAAACTTTGTGCCCCTTTTGTATTCATCGAACGTTCCTGTCGCTTCGTGTGCTAATGACCATTACCGAAACGTCCAAGTCCATAGTCTATTTGGGCGCTTAGAATGGCCAACAATAAAAACCAAAGTGAAAAGTTTGCCAAGCCCTTTACAGGTTTGCTATTTTTAAGACTCCCAACAAAGAAAAAAAGGACCAAATTTTTAATGCTTTTACGCACGAAGAATGGTCTGTGCTAACTTGGGAAGCCGTACGTATGACAGGGTGGCCGGAAGAAATAGGACTTAAATCAACAAATGTCGCCCTGGTTTTCCAGGCCACGCAGCGTCGATCTCGGACCATAAAAACTTCCCGGTTCAAGGAGACGCTTTATGTGCCGAGGATGACAACGCGTGTATACATGCAACAAGCTTGTGGCACGGTGGAGGGTGGCCCTACACGTGCAAACGGCCTTAAAGTATATATTTGCTACAGTAGCGCACAAATAAATATGGAAACATACACTCGAGGCAGCATGGGTTGGACTGTGTAGAGTTAACGGAAGAAAAAGGGCAACGCGAGGGGAGGAAAATGGCATAAAAACAGGCTAACTGGCTTGTCAGTTAAAGAGGACCTAATGTGTTTGAGAGGGTATCATTGATCATTCCACCTGGGAAATCCACGTGTATTGGGGTCTCCGATGGGACTCATCCAACGTCCGACGTGTGTGTTAACGGGACGAAAGTCGTTCGGACGTATGTTTATGCCCTCGTTGGATTTGAGGACGTGATGGATGCTTACATAAAATCTAAGAAGAAACGAACACAAAAGCCAAGAAAGTTCTTTCCAAACCTGGGGAATGGCTACGCTACGCACGGTGAAAAGCTAAAACTAGTATTACCCCTCTCAGTCTGGGTTCCAATTCATTTTATTTACCCGTAGTAAGCGTCTATGGCCTTCCGCGGGAAACGCACTTATTTCCCGGCTCTATTGTAGCGAACGACCCGGCACTGAAATCTGACAGCTAAGGGCTAGTCTTAGCCCCAACTTCAATCCCACCCGGTTTTTACAACCGATATCTTGGTGCATTTCCCCTCTCTTTTTTCTAACTGAATCTCCCAAAGGTTTCAAGTCTTTAATGAGCGTTTTCAAGCAAAATGGGTGCCTGACAAGGGAAATATCTTGTGGAGGTTTAATGAGCTGACGTGTTCTCAGCAAAAGTGAAGAATTATTAATGAATCCGACGAGAGAAGTGTCCAAGACTTTTTTCTTTATAGTAAGCCATTTTTGGGCACCGTCTTTTATCCTTGTTTCCCAGACATGGTGTGTGAGATGAGGCATATAATACACCACTGTCTGGTACTGGCGCGGTGTATATAAAGCATATTACAGTCTGCGATCTATTCGAGTGGTTTGTACATACGCAGTAGTGGAGAAAGAAGGTCCAAAAAGGCTTAAGCGTAACTTCCCAAGACAGATATGCACTGTACCGTGCTGTACCGACGATGAAGGTTACAGCGTAATTTCTGAAGGCCATGGAATTTTTCTAACAAACAACAAGATGGCCTCAATTACAGACTACCGCGATGCTATGCTCACTCTTTATAGTACTTATGTAATTTAAAGGGTCGTAGCAGAGGATCGCAGACTGGCTCCTTACGTTTTTAAGGCCGAATGACACAATTTCCCCTGCCCTTCTGCCTTGACACTAAGCGTCCTTGCAGCATGCGATCAAACCCGTGCATGCAAATTTGCCGCGGACCCTCCGTTGCCAATAAAAAAAAATAATGATCACGCACGTGCCCATTATTTAGACAGTACACGAGCAGAACGTCCGATTTCGTGACAAGAAGCTTTACTTCTTTTCATCTTTGTCAGACAAGATTACGTCACACTAATGTTTAGATAAATATCTAAAGTAAGTGATAAAAAAATCTTCGATTGACGGAATCTGGTTTCCAAGCAAAATGAAGCGCGGGACAATGGAAATTGCAAATGCGTATCCCAAAAAGACTCAATGACTTGAAAATCAAGCAATTTGAAGACTTTTTTGAATTTTTTTTAAACTGACATGTTGTACATGTAGTGGCACTTCCTAGCCGTTTTTATTACCATATCCCAAACGTTGTCGAGAAACAAATGCAATTGATTTTAGACAGTCTTCTCTTCTGAAGTCTCGTAAACCAAAACTTTATTGCACAGTGAAAGACACTTTAACATATCAGGAAGAAGAATGTTGTCAGTTAAGACCTATTTTTTTCTACTTTCCAAATAACGTTAATTTATGTTGCTGGACATAAATTTCACAAGATATGATAAACTCTCCGTACGCAACAATCCTGCCACAGGAGCTGTCACTTAAATCGAGCCATCTCATTTTATCCAAGTTTTTTTTTTTTTTTTTTTTTTTTTTTTTTAGCGATCTTTGAAAATGCAAAGTTTCATAAAGGTACAACGATTTACTAGTACTGCGTAGATACAAATTTCCTCCGAAAGTGTAACTTAATCAAACAATGAATTACCACAGCCTAGCAATGAGATTCTATGTCACTTTTCTCCGTTCTGAACGGGCATTAGCCGGCTTCGAAAAAAGTTCCGTGGGAAGTATATCCGTCAAACTTTCATTACCCAAAACTGTTGACTGAAAGAACCTTTCAAACCAATGCAAGTAGAACACTAATTGCACAGAAACATATAGAAAACAGCAGTTCTTAGTCACAAAAATCTTCTTCACCCCTTTATGGGCAACTTACCCATTTTTGGAAATCATTGCTTCACGTATAGCGCTAACGTACGCGTTTTTTATACTTTTATCAAGACTAAATAGAAAAATATTTGCGCTTGTGCAAAAATTGCATCTGGTTCGCAAGAATGCCGAGTAGGTCACTTCGCAACTGTGTGCCTTTATTTGTGTTTCCTGTTGGCTATAATGAGAGTTGAGTTCACCTTGTAGCTTACCTGTCGGCGATGGTCAAATTAGCTTACTTTGGGGTCCAAAGTATTTAGTTTAGAGCGAACGGAAGAGGGGAAGTGCAAATAAAGCGAGGGAAAAAAGAAGCAGCACATGCCCCACACAAGTCCAGTTCCGATTCATTGCTCAATGCCTTCCAACCACGCTATGGCCATGTGTAGAAGTAAACTAAACTAGACCAGAGCTCCTCTACTTGAGCTTAGGGAGTCCTCATCATCGGCTTCGGCGCTCAAGTCGCCGCTCATTGAAGCCCCGGCCTCCTGCCTGAGCGGACGGAATTGTTATACTGTTCTACTGACTCGCGTCCAGGGTAGGCAGTCGCAGAAACACATTAGCTATTGTAGTCGACACACGCACACGAGAAGTGTACCAGTCTGAGCAGCAAAGGAGAGCGCGAGAGCTTTCTTCCTGACGAACTTTTCGTATTTGTCCGTCCTTAATTCCTTTGCCAAGCCGCCTAGAAGTGAAGTGGATCAGGAGCGAATACACAACGCGAACCTGAGAGTAATAAAGTATCTCTTAAGTGTCCTTTCACACTTCCTCAGAAATAAGTTGTGCAATCCCCTTTGGCTTTCCGGGTGCCGTTCGGTGCTAAATAAGCCAAGTGCTTGTGTATGAGTGCTCGTGACGTCCAAAAAGAAGAAGAAAAAAAGATTCCCCGAATATGGTGCCATTCAATCGCCGCAATAAACGGACTTTACAGCACTGTGTGCTCGTTGGCCTATGGATCACATACATTCACGTTTCATTAACCGCAGCGGACAACCTCGGTAAGGTTTCAGACAATACTTTTCTGCACGTTTGCTCAAAATAATACAACCAAATCGGCTGTACTTGCGAGGTTTTGCAGGGATTGAACAATTTGCAAGGCTGCCAATTGCCAAAACGTCACGCAGGAGTTTGCTATGGATTCTCATATGTAGAAAAGCTATTTTTCCTTCTTAACTCCAAGACGTCAAGAGACGTTCCTAGAGCCAGCACATTCCCGACAAGTCTTTTTGGTTAAACGTAAGAATTCTCCGTGCCTTTTCCTAAAACAAAAGTCCTACAGGAGCTCTATTGTGTATCTTAATCGAAATCGCAACTCGTTCAATTCTAAAAAAGGTTGATCAAGTACCCTGGGTCTATAACACAAGAGGCCCGTTAAGCAGTTCTTTTTTAAAATTGATTTTTTCTGCCCCAAAATTTACAGGTCCCCTCCTTCAGAATACGCATACTACACACTTCTATTCTAGTTGAAAGTATCTGTGGCACACACACGCGGCAAGCGAAGTTAAAAGCATCCTAGAGTCACTTCTTTTTTCTTTTTTATCTTGCGCTATAACAGGAGAGCTGCCGTTTTAAATCTCACAAAGTATAGTGCTGGCCTTCTTCTTTTCTTCCCTCAATGGCTCGGTGAGTTCCTTCCTTTCATTGCGTTTTGGAGCCATTTGTCGCAGTTTTACATCTCGGGAACAGGAGTAGGAAGCTGCTATTGTCAAGTCTTGGGTCTAATACCTCCCCCTTAATTAAAGATTCGTGGTGAAGCTGTGAACCTGAATCAGCTGCAATTCGATTTCCCCTTGTTGACGTGAAAAGAAGTACTTTGGGCTGAGGAAAAATATGGAGTTCGTAGAGAAAAACGTGACTGCATTAGTCGCCTGATTGTTGAGGGGCGAGAGGTAAAGCAATTCCCCCGAAACTTGGTCCTATGTACACACTTGAAGAGCAAGCTACCTCAAAAGCCACCAATTTGCTTGTGCAAAAGTTGGCTCGATTGCGCCTTCTCTCGTATAGGCTGCAACTCGCGGCGTTCGCTGCCGAGCATACAGTTCGTCAATCAGAATCACCGAGATGGAAGAAGACAGCTGTCGACAAATGTCATCTTCAAGAGAGGGGTCCACAATAAGCTGCAGGCGGACCCTTTGTATGAACTTTACTAGCACCGATGACATCCTATATCCTTTTGCCGCAATAGTCAGCATCCTTTATACGCACTGTTATAGTTTACTTGGCCAACAATGCTATGCAAAGCTAAAAGCTGTTGTTGATGTTATCGCAACGCACTAAAAACGCGGCTGGACGTCACTCAGCAGTTCGCAATCAAGCTTCAGAACAAATTAACCTGTCTTCCGAGATACGGACATTAGCAAGCAAACACGCAGTCTATTCTCTACAGCTTTTTTTGTTAAAAAAAAAAGTTTTTTTCTTCTAAGGTTTCCTACAAAACAAACAAAAGCAGGTCACCCTTCCCCCGCAACTACCGGCCTGGGAAAAAAAGAATAAACAGATTAAAGAAAAAAAGATTTGGCGCGATAAAGCAGACGGTTATGGCGCCTCCTAAGGATCAACAAACATTTCTCAAGCCAACAAGCTCAGTGTCTCGATTTCTCGAACTTGAACAGGGTTACACGATTGCACTTTTTGTATGCCGTCCTGAGCTGTTAGCACTAGAATTACGGATTAATTATGCACAGCACATCAGGTTCAGCTACTTGTCTTCTCTGCCTGCAATCTTGGCACCAAGTTCTTCAGGATCCTCATTAACACCCCAGTGCAAGGGCAGCAAAAAGAGCTGTGATAGGTACCGAGTAGTCCCTTGTTACACCGATTGCTCTTTGGCTACACAGTCCGTGTATTTATTTTTTCTCTCCCTTTCACGGAACGTAGATGTCGACAAAAGCGAGAGCCAAATCCTTCAAGGGTGGTCGCCCATTCCACGTTTGACCCTCTCTTTTGTATACATAATACCTCATGACGCGAGGTAATGATAATAGCCACCTACCTTGAGAACTAGGTACAGTGAACTTCACTTAATCGAACTGGGTAAGTAATTGGGATCACCGCTCATCTGACACCATTCCATTGCAGCTATTCAGAAGCACACAAAGCATTGAAGTGGATGGTTTCTACGACAATTCCGTTTAATGAAGGTAAAATCTCCAATTTCTGACATCCGAAAATCCACGCGAATTTTATCGAATTTTACTCTGCAAAGCTGAATAAGCAAAATTGTAAGAAGTTAGAGCTCAAGTTTTTAATGAAGTAAAATTTACACCATTTACAAAAGCCAGCTCGCGTAGACAAACAAAGAAATACTGCTTGTTCCGGGCTAAAGCACGAAAGTTTTTTTTGTGTATGTTTAATGTGCCTTGTTGGAGTGGATAGGAACAGGACGATGGACAAAATATACACTATGTTCAATTTCATTATTACTCAACAATCAAATCGTGTGCTGAAGAAATAGGTCTGGTTCAAAAGGGGGTCAAAAAGGGACTGACTATTACAGGCTGGGTGCAGGGGATTTCATTATCACCAATAATGAATTTTAGAGTTACGGTGGGAGGCTACGAAATTTAACTGTTGAGTAACAATGAAATTGAACATAGTGGATATTTTGTCCATCGTGCTGTTCCTATCCACTCCCACAAGGCACATTAAACATACACAAAAAACCTTTCGTGCTTTAGCACGGAACACTGCTATACTTCATGTTTGTCATAAGTATTCTTTTGCGTTAGAATGTTCTATGCCATTTCGCAGAAAACATGCGTGAATGCTCTAAACGTTTCTACAGCTTCGAAAGCTTAAGGCCAATTAGTCGCCAAAAGATGAGGCAAAAGATTGAGTTGCAATTTCTGGTTAAGCTGTACACATTAGGTGCATGTTTGGTTTCAGTCATGCACTCTTTCCATTGATTCAAGGGTGTGGCTGGTAAACTTGCATTATTTCCGGGGAAATTTTTTCATTCCCTCGGAAGTGAAGTCATTACTTGGGTTTGTTCTTACACCAGATTTGCTATTTGCATACTGTAGTTTCGCCGTCGTGAACCCCCCGCCAGCGTGTGACTCTCATCACGCATGCAAAGACGTGAAAAGTGTCAGAATCCTCCTGACCTTCCCATTAATATTATCACGGGGGCAAGCGGATCTCTTTCGTTGTTTCTCCAACTGGAAGACTGTTGCGTATGCGGGAGATGTGCTGCGCTGCAAACACATGCAAAAGCCTCTCGCAGCCAGGCGCCTCGATAATTTGGCCTCCTCCAGGAACTTGTTACTCATAGCATTTCACACTACACGCAGTATGCAATTGCTTCACACACGGGGGCAAATTTGTCTTCCTTTTTCAAGCCTTTCTCCGTCTTTACGTCCCCGTTAAGTCACTCGGGCAAGCGCACACTCACATAAAAAAAAGTTTTTTGCTCAAGATCCGTTATTTTACATTTTTCTCCCAAGGAGAAGAAACAGTAAAATGCAAATGCCATGGTTAAGAGTTGCGGTTGTTCAACACCTTTTTGTCTTGGTGGTTTGTTTGGAGGTGTGCGTTAAGTACAGCATATGCCGTTTTTACGAGACCCTATTGTAAAAGGGAACAAGGCAGAGAACCACGAAAACCTATTTCTACGCTTGCAGCGAGCAAGCCACATTGCTGTTGCGTCTCATTAACATTCTGAAGACAAAAGACCCTGTTGCCCTGCCTCACTCACCCCTTGGAGTGCGAAGAAAAACTTTGGCCTGAAGTTAAGGAGTTCACAGAGGCCTTGCTTCTCTGTACGTGAATTGTAAATAAACGTGCAGTGTACGTACACCGGAACGGTTGTTCGTAACGCAGAAATATAACAGCCGCAAGAAGCTGCGTGTCGCTTCTTTCCCGCATCCACAAAAACGCGTCTGGCTAAAAATAAGCAAGCCACCAAAAACGCTTTGTCACGCCAAGCTAGTGTTCTTAAACCCTTGAAAAAGAGTAAGCCACCGTGCAAGGAAAACGAACAAGAGTCAAGGAAATCGCGGCGAAATTGCGCCCACGATAAGGAAAAATCTCGTTTGCCCACAGAAAACACCCTTTAAGTTGACAGATTGCCCAGTTTTGCGGGGAAAGGCCAAGGACTGAATCGCAGTCTGGGGGGCGACCGTAACCTACCGCAAGTCTTGACAAGTTAATATGAATCGATAGCGACTCTGGCAACACGGTATTGTACCCGATTTGCCTAAACAGCTCTATCAGCAAGTAAATCTTGGACCTGCGAGTCAGATAAAGTAAAAGGTTACGACGATTGCGTGGCTTGCTGGGACCAGAAAGGGCCCCATTCTTAGACCAATCGTGCAGGTTTATCAGGTGATATGGCTCGGATCCAAGCTGCTGCGAATACCGAAAGGCTTCCGTTTGACATTCACAACAAAAGGCAGAACTTCTCTTGGCACGCTAAACAAACACGGGCAGACCTGGGCGGCCGGTTGTTCCTCCAACACCCAGGCTAATATCGACCCTCGCACGCCTGTCGTAATTCAACCTGCTTGTGCTGTACCTGGAAAACTCGTGGATTTCTTAAGGCAAAAAGAAAAGCGCAACAACCAGAAGCTAACATGGAGGGACCACACCCGTCGCTGGCTTCTTTATTCTAAATTCTTTTATTACATGCTGACGGTGCCCTCGCTTCCCTATTTCACGTGGGGCTGTCTGATGCTTGTCGCCTTATCACTTTATTATGCTGGGAGGGAAGTTATGAAGTCCTTAATCAAATGCCGCGCCAACATGATAACAAGACTTGCTCGTCCCACCCGGTCGTCAATTTTCAGGCACCTTTCTTCACAGTTGGAAACAAATTAAAAGTGTTGTTACGCCAAACAGATAAACGACAGTCGTGCTTATAAAATGATTGAATCTGTTTATTGCGTTTCGTCAAGTTCACAGAACGTGAAGCTTTGTTTACCAAGTTTGAGGTCGTGAAACTATTTCGCAATAAGAAAAAGACAGCGTCGTGCGATTTGGAAAAACGGCTAATTTGGTCTAAGTTTGGAGAAATTATAGCTTCAATTGTACTTTGCTATAGAAAAGTCTTAACTGGATCATTCAATCTTAGTTACAAAACTTGTTGAGACCGAGGTTAAGAAAATCTGGTTGGAAGCTGATTCCAATAATCTCCAAGTACTACATTATTTGTAAGGAGAATGGGTAGGCTGCGTATATCAACCCTCAAGTGTAACAAAACGATATTTATCTATAATACGCTCAATTAGTGTTCTATTTTAGTCGCTTTTTTTTCAAAAATGATACATTTTTAGGGAAACTTTTGCACTAATTAGCTTCACTAGAAGTAAATGAAGTAAGATTAACAAGAATTTTGCGTAAAAATGATCATTTTTGCCAAAAAAAGGTTAAACTTGCATCACAGATTACCATTACGATTACAGCTTTTCCACCCGTTTATTTTTATGTTAGCTGCCTACAGTGTGAAACTATTTCTTAATTTAACTTAACATAACACAATCTAACCTAACTTAACCTATCTAGAACATAACTATCCTAACTAAATCTAACCTAACTTAGAAATTGACGGGGCGTGTGATGTATAAGTAAGTTCCAGGAGTTACTTAAACACCGGTCTGTGCTTACCGTTTTTTCTACTCTTTACTAGCATTCATATCGTGGCGTTCGTTATTACCCAACAGTCAATTTCGTAGCCGCCCAACAATGAATCCTAAGATTAATTGTTGGCAAGAATGAAATTCCCTGCACCGAGCCTGTAATGTGGAGTCCCTTTTTGACCTTCCTTTGAGTCAGTTGCGTTTCTTGAGCGTGAAATTTGATTGTTGTGAACGTAAAGTGAGAGAAAGCACGAGGAGAGTGTTTTTGTGTGATTTTGTACTGAAGTTACGAATAAACGGATTTGAAAAGGAGTAGAACGTAACAATATGAACGACATTAAAAAGAAAAAGACAATCGGAAGCGACTGTAAAGTCCCATGCTTGTCAAATACGAGTCCTTCAAACGAGGGTCCGCTATATTAGCCTGTAAACGACGTTGTCGAATGAATGTCGTTTCAGCTGAGTCTCGATCGATCAGAACGAGGCGTTTTCATAAAAAAAAATGTCCAGGTCAAAGTTTGCAATCCAACGCGGAGCTCCGCGTGCTTCAGAACTTTCATGAAATAAGAAAGTAAATTCTAATATTGCCAACCTAGCGGTCTGGTCTTTTGGGAGTCATCTTTCCCCGTTTGCTCGTTTAAGTGCCGTCATGACGCAACAATGAAAACGAGGCTTGAACCGGTCTCTTCTTGGGTCCAAAGCGGCACTTTGGGGCTCTTGCTCCGTCTCATTTCCCTTACAGATTTTCCTCAACATTTCTAATGAGTTGAGGATGGGCTGTCATTTGGACGCAATTTGACACAAGTAGTTTGAACTAAGTATCCAGAGTTACACGGAGTTTTAACCCCATTGCGCGGCTGAAACACCGAACATTGTTTCTATTGTCCTACGAAAAGTCTTAGAAAAGTGTCCATGGAATAGAGCATTACTTAGCCCAACTCGCATTTCACCCTGAAAGAAAAGTTTACGGAGTGAAAAGATAAATAAAGCAGGACGAGCTTAAGAAATCAAGCCTTTGTTAGCTGTCTTCGCTTATATAAGACATTTCAGGGAAAGAATCATAGTTCAACAAAGAAAAAAGCGAATTGCATTCGATTTTTTCCTATCAGCTTGCTATTGTAGCGCCGCGACATATTCAAAGATATCTTTAGGCACTTTATATAAAGTTTCTGCATGGCGTCAGCAGCTCGAGTGGAAGAACCACAAAGTGCTACAATATCACGAACTTCTTTTACCCCCCTCTCTACCTGCCTACGCTCTTTATGAAGAGAGAAAACCAAAGAGGGAGAGAATTGAAACGGGGGAGTTAGAATGTTCGAGAACCTTACAATAGGACGTGTCAAGGAGCCTTAGAAAAGCATCTCGAACCGAAGGAAGGCAGAAGGTGCAAATCCACCAGCACTCGAAGCTTTTTTTATTACTCCCCAGCCTGGTAACATCCGAATGTGCATAATCGTTTTCAACAGCGGTGAATTTCTATCTGTCTGCTGCAGCAGTTGACTTTTAACTCGCATTGTAGGAAAATTCGCACAGGAAATCGGTTTTCTCCCGTCTCCAACACAGTGATGAAAAGGATCACCCACTCCAGAGGTTCGCTATTTAATCCAGCTCAAGAGGAGGCACAGTAAAGTGGAGAAGAGTACCTGAAGCTGAAGTCTTTGGGTCGGTTATAGAGGCTAAGTCAAGCTCGACTAGGCCACTTGACACCGCATGCGATGCAATCATCTCACGCTGCGAGCTCACAATCTGTATTTGAGTCTCCCTCAGGAAGCAATCCCCCCGCCAAAGAACTCTTTCTTGTAAAGACCCGGAGCCCCGATTAGAATCTCATCTTCTCTTTACCTTTACAGCAGCATTTCAAGGACGTCTAAATACACGACGCTTAAAGATAAACGAAACTGCCGAGTTTGACTACTAAAAGAATATATGTTTGAGGAGGGATACCAGCTAAAAGTATTTTCTCTTTAACAGATTAAGCTTCCAAATTTAGTAACGCGCTAAAGCACATGTGTAGCAGAACTTGGTAATTTAGGAAATAAAAAATCTTCTAAGAAAATAAACACAAAAACATGTTCCTTTTGTGTTCAAGGTAATGAAAACGTGAGGGTAGGCAAAACACGACTGAAACGGCTTCAAAGCTGGGAGGTATATATAAAAGGGAGACTGGGGACTAATGGATATTAATGACGAAACCGTAGGCTTGACATTGACAGAATCGTATCAATGGGGAACACGGCGTTTTCCGTTCTTAAGGGTTCTCATTGAATAAAAGAATGGAAGACCCGTCCATCGTACATGTAGATCCTATTGGTATCCGACCTTTTACGGCTCTACTTGAGCTATTAGAAAAAAACTGTAAAACAAAAAGGTTCACAGAAGAGACACCACAGCCATGATTTGAGCCCCATTCCAGTCAAGAAAATCAGCAGGCCCTCATTTCCATAACTAGGCTCTTCGGCTTAAGAAATACGCAGCGCGAAGCGTTCGTTGGAGCTCCCCAATGCGAGAGAAATAGCAAACAACGAAGACAACATTCACAGACGTCATCCTTCATCATGAGCGCTTGAAAAGCATCGCATACTCGCGGGCCTTTTAACACCATCTTTTGTTTCCTGTTTATCTCGCACCATGTTTCTGTGCAGAAAGCCTACAGCAAATCGCGGAAACAAAACTCGCTACTTCTTTAACAAAAGTCTCTTTTCCCCCTTTCGTCAAGTCCGCGTGCCCTCGCTTTCAAAACGTTAATGAACCCCCATACATGCAGCAGTTGCTGTTGCTACTATACCAAGAACTGGTAAACAATTTCTTGTCGCAAAGGCGGCTGTGATTCGTCCTTCTCACGTACACCAACCAAATATTTATTATAAAGAGCGCCCAATTTCTTAGACTTGTCCCAAATGAAGGCTCCTGTTTAGCAAGCCTAGGCTTGCTTACTTGGTGGGGGTGTAGAATTAACTAGCAAACTAAGGAAACGGGCTTTGATGCATTGCTCCTGCTTTGCCGCCCCGTATACCATCGGTGGGCGGATTCAGATAGTGAAAGACACCACAATTCTTTTGGCACTCAGGGAAACATACCAAGTTTAGATCTCGTGTTAGTGCACGAGGAAGAATGTGTTGTTCTAGCTTCACTCATGCACTCTTCCACACCCATTCTTCACTGCAAAAAGCGTACCCGATGAAAGGATTTGGTTATCATGAGTTTTCCTTCCGTTTCACGATTTCTTTAAAAAAGGATTTTGTTATCAAATGTAGTTGATTCCCGTTTTATTCTTCTTAGAACACGCAATTTTTTTCAATGGACAAAATTACCACTTTTTAGCGACCAGACGCTGAGGACCACGTAGGATAACAACTGTTATTTTGTCCCCTTAAAATGGATTTGATCAATAATGAACGAAAGATTTTGTGTGAATTAGTTAAAGATTCTAGAACCATAGTCTTTCGTCTTTAAAACGAAAAAGAAAGACTGGGACAAGAGTAAAACTTTTTTTTTTTGTGGGACATGACACGACGCTGGAAATAAAAACTGTCTGGACGTACTACGAGTACGTGAAGACTTATTTACCTGTCAGCTTTCTTCAGTGAGGACTCGAAAACAAGCTTTTTTTTATCACAGCAACATGACTGTTGGTGGTCTGGCTTATCCTGATTGTAAGCCAATTAGGTCGTAAAATAGGGTTGCCAGGTTCGCTTGAGCAATGCTCGATTAAATACAGATATCTGCGTAATAACTAGCCCTACGATGAAAACATTACAAGTTTTCTCGAGGATCAATGCTAAAGGCAGCCGGGAGGAAAGAATAAAAGAGATGCTGCTTCCTTTTCTGCCTCTTTCTTATCAACGTAATAATGCATGGCATGCTGCACATTATCAAAGCGAAAGGTCCTTAGATCTCAAAATAAGGAAGCAGAAGAACTGTGGGAGACCTTTTCGTCTGCAGGGCAGAAGGGAAAAATTATCTAGCTACTTCAGGAATTGAAGGATAGGTTCTATCACTATCATTTTTTCTGATACATTCGAAAAAAAAGGAAATTCCTAGGATAAAAAAAAGCGTGTGGCCAAGAGCATTCTGCGGAGCTGCCCTGTTAAGAGATAAATGGTTCCGATACCATCCATCTATCCCGTAGCCAGAACAGCAGAAGTCTCAGAGAACTTCTGATGAACCCAAAGGGAAAAAAGGTAGAACAAGAGCCGCAAAATACTCCAGGCTAATACCAGTGGAGTTCTCCCAAACCGTTTTAATTTACGCTCAAGTGAAATTGTGCCGAGTTAAGCGACCGCAGCTCATGAAACCCAAAACGAGAGCGGTGCCTTTTCGACGTCTCGACCCAATTTGACCTGAGCAGAAAACTTTCCCAGCACCGTAAGTTCACGCTGCTGCATCGCCATTAAATAGCCATCAACGTTTTCTGTATTGGCGAAAAGTTGTGCAGATGGGATTTCTGGCCATGACAGACGTCCGTGCAAAACCTCATGCGAAAGAAGTTGACCCTACATCAACACTCAGCGTTCTTAGGTCAAGTGGAGGTCAGGGCAAGTCACACTGTGATAAATGGAGCTCACTCAACATATGCTGGCCAAAAGAAGCCCAACAGGCACGGACTTGGGACTAGCGAACACCGACGCACCCTTTCCATCAGTGTCGTCTAATATATGTTTCTTACACTAGCTGGCATTTCGGGATGAAATGAACCCAATGGAGCTTGGGCTATGCGTGCTTCCCGCGTGCAATGCAAAGCCCCATGTCAAAATGTCTTTCCTCGCTGCCATTACTGTCACCACCCTTTGTACATTTGCAGTTGGGACAAGCTCGCTACTCTGTGCTTCCTAAAATTACGCGTAGATGACGTTCTTAACCCCGCAACTGTCGGTTTCACGGCAAAAAAATTTGTCGTCGGGTGGAATTGATTGTTGGCGCGCCTTTCGCGAAGTTCAGCAAATGACACGTGACTTTGAAACCGTTGTGACAAATTGAAGACAAAAAGGGACTTATCTTTGAGCAAGGACTCGTTATAAGTTGTGAAAATAAGGAAAATTCTTACACCAGCAATGGCATTTCCCCCTTTAACAGGAAACGGTCAATAAAAAGACGAGCAGATCTTACCCTTTTGACCCTTTCTCGAAAAAAAAAAAGTTGGGGAGGATTAGGACTGCGCATACGGTTTGAATCGTTGGACTTATGTCTCAATCTGGCCTGCATTATATGCTTCATGGATCGTAGGGAGCTGGGCCAAAGGAGGACTAGTGGGGGGGCAAGTAGGAGGGAGCACATGGGGGCTCAAAAGCACCACTAATGACTTTCAAATGGGGGCTCCGGCAGGAAGGTCGAACTTTTGGCTTTATAAAGCTAGTCCCATGCACAAAAACCCCCTTATAAGCCTCTTTTCCGGTTTTTTGCGTTTTTACATATGCGCATTGCCATGGACTCGTACTTACTCATGTTAATTCTTATAAATTAGGCAACTAGGGGCACTGGGATAAAGATAAACGGCTTTCACACGTGCGAGCGACATCCAGTGCTCCGAAAGCCACGCACGTTACTTGACCTGTCAAATTTTCCTACAGTGGGAGAAAAATGTAGACCAACCGGAAAATACAAATTAAAAATTGCATTCCCAGCCACGTTCACTTCAAGCTAAGGCTGTAAAAAAGGGCTGAACGCAACCCCACTAAATAGCCAGGCTTCACTTCTTAGATCGTTTCCGAAATTAACGGGTCGTATGTCAAGAAACATTAAACGCAAAAAAAAGCAGGGGAGTTTTCTGTGGAGGTCGAACGACCGTATATGCATAAAATGGAGAATCGAATACCCACCACAAGGTTTCCCTGATTAGCATTCAGACACTCTACAAGTGTAGTGCATAAGCTGATTCCGTAGCCCCTCTTTTCTTTGCCTTGCCACGCAGTTCAGTTTTCCAAGCCATCAAAACTTGCAGCATCTGATCTCCGTGCAAAGCCATATGGGTGTTTTTGCTCTAGCGCGTGCGTGACCAAAGCGTTAATGACCAGTAATTCCGCATTCTGCAACTCCAGCGACGATAAACCATAACTAGTTCGGACGCACACGGAGCGCAGTAATTAGGACACCCTGCCACGGGACGTTTGTAAGCTTGTGGTCATTTTCTTTGAGCTCTGAACTTGAGACACTCTGGTTTGGGTTACACGAGCTAGATTTAACTAGTGAGGTGGCCGAGGTTTCAAGTGGCCCTCTTAAGGCCCATGCACAAAATCCTTATGGGAGAATAACATGGAAGTTTTCAGACATGCTGGAAAAATTGTTAAAAAATTAAACAAACTCTTGTGACAGTAATGTTGCTGTTTTAGCTAACTTATGCTTCAGTTTGATTTTTTCTTCAAAAAGTTCTTCAAAAATTTGTAAAATAAGGTGGAATTTTGCTACTTACTACGAAAACGATGTTTATGTTGTATTATTTTTTTTCTTTTATTACTGTGGCGTTCGTTGTTACCCAACAGTCAAATTCCGTAGCCGCCCAACAATGAATCCTAAGATTCAAAGTTGGTAAGAATGAAATCCCCTGCACACAGCCTGTAATAGGGAGTTCCTTTCCTACCTTCTTTTGAGCCAGTTCCGTTTCTTCAACGTGAAATTTGATTGTCGTAAACGTAAAGTGAGAGTTAGCACGAGAAGGAGAGTGTTTCTGTGTGATTTTGTATTGGAGTTCGTTTTGGTGTTGATGTAAGTTGGAAGTTACGAATAAACGGAATTTGAAAAGGAGTAAAACGTAACAATACTGAAAGTTGTGTATACTGGGGCGTTAAGAAGGAAAAAGACGCCCAAAATTATTATAAATCCTAAAACCTGTTCACAATTACTTTTTACCATTAGTAGATCTTCGATAGAGTAGAAGCCTAGTTGATAAATTTGAACCTACAAATTACTAATTTCGTTGTCGAAGTAACTTGCAGGAGACAGGGACATGTTGCCTAATTATTTTGTTGTAGGTTGTTTTGCTTCTTTGCTGATTTCTGAGGCAGAAATTTCTGATTTTCCGTTGAGAAAAGTCTTATTTAGTACGTAATTAGGTACTTTGTCTTCAGAAAATAAGATACTGAAAAAGGCTAAAAGGAAACCAGCAAGAGCAGCTGTATGCCCGGGTTCCTAGGTATCGTGTCCATAGTTTATGGCGTAGGTTGTCATTAACTAATGGTGAAAAAACGTTAAAAAAATAAATAAAAATAAAAGCTTTCTAAGGACAAAATAATTAAGTATCATTTAAGATTTCTACTTGCCTAATAAAGAGGGTTAAGGAGCTATTAGAAGGGAAAAGGTATCAGAAGCTATACAAAACAAAGAACAAAAAATGTGCTCGATTGATTTTGATAGGCACATAAACGTTTCAAGGAATCTTTTATAAGCAAGGCAGCCCGCATCCTACAATAAACTGCCATGGAAGCGTAGGCAACAAGCTCAATCAGATTTTCAGAAAACAATTTGCTTTTACGAACAAAATAAAAAATGACGAATAATGAACTAAAGAACATAAATTACTCCTGAAAGTACCCATAAAATTCAACACTAGTCAAACGAGAAGAAGAAAAAAGTAAGAAGAAAAAGCTCAGAGCAATGAAGTCGAAATCAAAGGGTTCAAGTACCTAATAATAGGATTCATTGTTTATGATTATTAACAACAATAAGAAAACGAGATAAGGAAAAAAAACTTTGTTTTGGAACTTTTTAGATGCAACAGGAAAAGCACATTGAATTATATTTCGGTTGGCTTGAAAAGAAATCTAGATTTAACTCGCTTAAAAATGCGCTTAAATATCAGAAAACATTTTTTAAAAAATGGAAAAGTGAGACTTGTAGCCTTGAAACTCACTGGGGAAGCTCTACAAAGGGAATGTCCTGTTGTTGGAAGGGCAGAGTTAAATTAGAGTTTCGAAAGTTGTCGAGAAACTTCTGTTAATCCAAAACTTGGCCGGTTGGCGTCACTGCGGCGATTCCCCAACTGGAAACTGGGAACAGATGTTGTTATGCACTATCCATTTATGACCTAAGCAGAAAATGGCATGTCTCATTGCTACTTCCGTTCAGGTAAAGGGTAATGATGATGAAGCTTCCTGGCATTGAGCTTATTTCGTATCTCAGACACTCGAGGAATGTTCATCAAGAAGACGAAGAACAATATACGGAATACTTCGCGTGGGGCACGAAAACTCGTCATACATTTCTTACGAAGCTCCTTTTGGGAGGCACTGTCAAGCTGTTTTCTAAACGGGATAACTAAGAGGCCAGATTTGACAGAGCTGTTGTTCGCTTTGACGCGACAATTGGTACCAAGCGTACGAAAATCAAATTTGCCCGCGTCCTTTAGTCCATACTCGTTTGAAATCTGCCATTTTTGCAGGCTTTCTTAAATTTTTTCCCGACACACAAAAAAACATTTATTTGCTCTCAAGTGAGGAAAAAGTGTTTAAATGAGATTTGCCATCCGAGTGGAAGAGGTCGATGCTTTTGTTGAAGAATATCATTGCCATTCGAGTCCTTTTTCTCTCATTTTTTGAGGATTTAAACTCCTTTTTTTCACTTCTTTTCTCTCTGCTTCTTATTTTCTGGATCTGAAGAAGCTCAGGAACCTTAAACTGCCGCAATGATCGGGAAAGCGATCAGGAAACTTTCGCAATGTGCCTTCAAATCTATACATCCACCGTTGCCTGTCTTACCAACTCGCCAGATCGGTTTAACACCGTCTAGCACGCACCAGGTTCGACCGTATTTGTCCTTTCATACTGCACAAAAAACGAGAAACTCTTAGTGCACAGTAGAGCTTGTAAATTGTCCTAGGGATCGGTTTTCCGCTAAAAAGAATAGCAAAAGCTCCTGCTACTTTATTTAAGAGAAAAATTACTTTCTCTACCAATAGATTTCGTAAGCTGAAAGAAAATAAGGACTTGCCTTGTTAAGAAGCGCGCTGCGTCCAAATCACATATATTCCAGACATGTTTGAGGGAACGGACATGACAAGTCGTAGAATTTCCCTTACGGAGTCTTTTGAAGGCTTGGGGTTAGGGCATTTTATTTTTCTGTGTGGTACTCAACGGAAGAGTTTTGAAAAAATGTGCAGGAGGCAATTCTAGAAATGTGTGAGCGTATCTTGCTACGCGTGACAGGTGACGAATAGTTGGTTAACCCTTTGGCCCTCGTGAAAATGTTTACTGAATGCTTGGATGCTCCTGCTTTAAGGGTTCGTGTCTGCAGAAGACTCGTTGAAGCTTCGTCATTTTCTAGTCTCGTTCATCGCAACTCGTCTCATAAGCCTCACACCACGCCCACCGGCTCATAAACGCGGGTGCAATGTGGAAGTTTAAATTTAGAGCCCCTATTCCTTTAGGTTTGCTCTCTTTCTGCCCTCAACTTCGGGATCGACTTCTGCCAGACCTGCGTTTTGCTTTGCTTATCATATGCACTGAGCAAAGGGCTAGACTAAGGGAGGCAATAGCACATGGTGGTGGTAACATGGGCGGTCAAAGGGAGGCTGCGTATTAGAAGCAGGAACCGAAACTAGCAACAACCCGCCGTAGCCGCCGAAGCGACGACACTCGTCATAAAGCGTCAGGCAGGAAAAGCATCAAGGTGTATAAGGGGGGTGTGCCGCTGGTTTGCCTTTCGCAACGTGACGGTGTTCAACAATCAATTTCGCCAAGTTTCTTTCCGCCCTGAAACGAACTCGCTGAAGACAAAGTGTCGCAAGAAAAGGCGAACAGGTGTACGTTTTATGGCGGTGGCAAAGGGTGTAAAACGGGGTCCATAAAGTGCTCGTTGTTTTTGTAGGGATTTGCAAGCTACAAGAACTCGAAAAGGGACAAACTTGGGGACTCGAAAGCCGAAGAAGTTGAGAGTGACACAAATACTGCCCCTTACAGGTGTTTTCAGCCGAAAGGTGTAAAAGTTGTGTTCTCCCCCTGTTCAAGCGAACATCTTGAAAGCATTTTTGCGTAATATCAGTCCCTGTGTTGGCGCAGGAATTACGCGACGAAATATCTTCCGAATTGGCTTCTGCTTACTACCCGCCCACTTCCATTCTCCCTACAGGTTTTAAAAGTATCCCAAGCCCTTATTTTTAGCCTGGGCTAAAAGATTGCCCGCGTGCGTGAGTCGTGTAAGACTGCATTGGGTGCTGTCATAGCGCTTTGGCAAATTCCTGCAAAATGTAGCTTTTTTTTGCGGCGAAGAGCGAGCACCGGAAAGAAACTTGACACGAGTTTGCACGAGGTGGACACCATGCACTCGCTACTTTGTCGACGAGCTATCCTAGCATTCTTCTGTCTTACCCAGTCGGTGGGAATGCTGGCTGGACAATTTATTTACCGCGAAGATCCTCTAGGTAACGCACTAACAAATCACATTCCAAGCAAGGAACACAACCCATTATTTAAATCTCTCTCATTGTTGTCTTATCTGTGCGGAGATTAATATTCTTTAGGCAAGGTGCTTTATCATATCGGAACTTGGTTAAAGGGATTCCTTTTTTAAGAGTAAATTCATGTTGTCTTAGCGTTCGGAAAGGAATTGTACCTGTCCAGTAGCGTCGTCCGTTGCTTCCTGATTTGGTAGGGTTGCATGCATAAGAGCACAGTATTAACCATTCTGGCTGACTTGGCTTGGGAAATGAATTGACCTGTATCTCAGCTGACTGAGAGCAATCGGAGTATTTATGTTAATGAGAATTGCCCAAGTGTCGCCAAAGTGTTATAACTGTTAAGTTGCTGTCGTGTTAGGTCTCCTCTGTCCATTTAGGATGAGAATGCTGCACGAACTCTTCCCTTCCATTCAAAGAAACCATAGTACAACGATGGCCCCGACCAAGGAAGACCGAGACCTTAGAAGGCGACCGGAAATTCTTGAACGAACAACGTTCGTAAAAGCTGTCCAACCAGGCCAGCTGTCGCCGCATAAATTAATGACGGTTTCAGCATTAGCACATTGTGTCTAATGTGTCATTGAAACACGGCTCGCCATTGTTACCCAACATTCGTTCCAAGTTACCGGCATTCAAGCCGTATTTTTACTTTCAGCTTCTCAAATTTGGCTCCCTTCTTTACAATTGGTCCACGTAAGAAACAGCAGCAAGTGTCACTATTAATCCACTTGAAGGCTGATTAGGGTGCAAATTGCATTGCTTGAACCCAAATTGAATTTAAAATATATAGGTATACATATATATAAAAAAATCTGGGACAGTAGAAAACGTGTTTTTCCTCCTGTATTCCGTTGGCAAAGGCACGTGTAAAGGCTATCTTTCCTTTTTTTCTTGTCTTCTTTTTCTGCCTCGCTGGAAGTCTTTGGATCTAGGCATTTCTATAGTTCGTGCCAAAAATGTTCGAAAATAGAATCTTGGGTGCTCTTGAAAAATTCGAAAGACATGCTTTTCGTTGCTATAGCTAGCACATAGTCTGAAACAGTTCACAAGAATGTTGGATTATTTTAGTATAAAAATGTCTCACCATAATTTAGTGACATTTCAGGTAACACAAGAAAAAATTACGAGGAGAAAATAGTAGTACCGTGGTCACACAATGTTGAGTACATCTATGCTAAAACCTAGTGTGAACGAAATTAAAGACAGAAGCGTTGAAGTAGTTAAGCATGTTCTAATTTAGTGCGTGGTGCATAAATGCTGTGCGAAAGCTCTGCGAACATTATTACAAACCCACAGAAAGATGGTTCGGATGATAAAACCACTATGTTAATTGGATAACGTAAACTTTCCTGCGCAGGTCCCCTCCGAAAGAGTTTTCCTATCCGAGAAGGCAACTTGATGGGGTAGAATAACGATAATGGTCGCCACTTTTGCATGTTGGCATTCATGGGGGTAAGCCGCCAAAAGGTTCATAAATACAACTCTATTTTGGTTCCATAATCTACAACCCTTTTTCAGAAAAACATACTCAACTGTCTGTAAAACAAGAATGTTATACGCTAGCGGAATACGACCTCTTTTCTGCTAACCATAAAGCCAACGTGTAAGGAAAGTCATCACGTTCTTTACAGTTATGGCCGTCATGAAACATAAACTAAACGTAAGACTTGTAACAATCGTTTTAATTTTCGAGATAATCGAAAAACGGGAAACAATTGCTGGGAGATTTTACGTAGCTCGAAATTTACCATTTGCTCTGTTTTATTGCAATGTTACCGTATAACCGTATTCGATGCAAATTATGAATGAAATGAGGTCAGGGCAATTTAGCCAAGTTAAATCTGTTTAAGTGCCACGAAGACAGATGCAAGCTAACTAAGTGAAACTATCTAAGAAGAAACTTGCAAATCTCTGAAAGTTCCTCACATAAAGTATCTTTCAAGTTCGGGTCTTAACTATGTCCTTGAATGAGGCGGAAAACTTTTGAACAAAAACTTTTAGATCGAGCCAGAGCGTGTACCAGTAATGTTCGCGTAGTAGGCAATAAATGTCATAAAGCTAGAGGCTTATCCAGGAAGTTAATTTAGCATGAAAGAGCATAAAGTCATGATACTCATTTGTGCAAGTCTGCCAAAAAGCTTTCTGGAAATAAAAGCCGTACTCGATTGCTTTATCAAAATTTACGTGGTAGTGTGTGAATAGTCTTCGTCCGCTTCGCCGAATTTAGTGTTTGCTGTGGCAGACATCCGAAAAAAAAAAAAAAACACAAGCGAATAGATATGCGTACATCTGGCACCCCCCAAGTATGCAAACATCTCAGGGATATACGTGTTTTAGAATTCTGCAGAATCTCCCCACGAACACCCACTTGCCTAGCCTCGTATCTAGTCGGCGAAATCAATAGCTGTGTTAATCTCTCAAGGATTTAACCTCGCCTTCTTGTGTAATTACGTTTGTCGTCAATTCCCAAGTTCATCTCTCGGCAATCCCAAACTGCACCAACTCAGCGTTGCCTATTTCCAAGGGGTATAAAAGAGTGAAAAACAGCCCAACCTATCACGACTTGTGCTTCATAAAGAATCCATTTACTTTGGCGTGACTTGTGATTGTCTAAACCTCGCTACTCGGTGCACGTAAAGGGGCAACACGGCTAAAGAAGGCTTAGAATGCTACGTGTTAACAAGTTTATTCTAAACACTGGAGTTTTGGTTCAGCGTTTTGGCTCCCGTTTATATATACAAATTAACCCGTGTGTCCGCCTTGTCTAACACGTGCTCCGTTTCAAAGTTGGCTGTCAAGCACAACTTACGTCCCTGGCGGAAGGAGCAAAAATAGCCGCCTGTCGGTGAAAAACCACTGGTATGATGAACACATTTCCCAACTCTGCAAACTCCTTTCAAGTTCTTGGTAAACGTTGGTTGCAGGATTCTTCAGTGTCCCTAGAACGCAATAGCCAAGGAAATCACGCTTGAATTGCGAGGAACAAGGCAGTCTATTTAACTCCCACTTTCACAGCGAACTTACAACAATTCTCTGTGGGGTAGCTTCTTTGACGCCCCAGTTGTACCGAGAGGGCTCTGTCTCACTGCACCATGTGCTTGCTATGACCTCCTTGAACCGACTCTTAGCATCAACTTAATTTATCTTCATACATTGAAATCGAATTGCAGACGGTAGGGGTGAGTAATGTGGCGTTCGTTATTACCCAACAGTCAATTTCGTAGCCGCCCAACAAGGAATCCTAAGATTCATTGTTGGTAAGAATGAAATTCCCTGCACCGAGCCTGTAAAGTGCAGTTCCTTTCTGACCTTCTTTTGAGACGGTTCCGTTTCTTGAGCGTGAAGTTTGATTGTTATAAGCGTGGTGTGAGAGTTAGCACGAGAAGGAGAGTGTTTTTTTTTTATTTTGTATTGAAGTTACGAATAAACGGATTTGAAAAGGAGTAGAACGTAATAGTAAGAACATGCAAAAAATAACTAATAAACAAACTACGTTATGCTTGAGTTTTACGAGCGTGAGAAGATTTATAAGGACTAGTAATAAAAAGTGGGTCCAAAAAACTGTGCTTCCTACTGCGTTGGTGGTGTAAGATATCACACATGTCGACATATGAGATCATAGATCACGCTCTGACGCATTTGTTCAGTTGCTATACGCACCAACTACGCTAACCCAACGTATGGAAAGCTCACAGAAACGCATAGGATGAGGGCTGAAAATGTAGGAGAACACCCCATAAGTCTCTCTGTCGTGTCACTTTTACCCCTACAAGTTCTTCGTTTCTTTTGCAGCCTAAGAGATCAAGCATAAAAAAGCGACATAGCAAGAGTCCCAAGACGTTGACTTTCTAAGCCTAATCACAACGTCCATATATAGCCATGTATCAAAATAAAAAACAAATGGTGTATTACAAGACGCGCTGGTTTTATCTTATTCGAATTTCTCTTGGGAGCGCATCGACCTAATAACCTGCTCTATTCTGAGCACAGCGAGTGTCCTTGCTGATCGGGATGCCCCTTCTTAATTCATTAAAGCTTCTTTTCAGCTAGAAGCCAAGAAGAGCTCTAAGGGATCTCTACGCTAACTTTATCTAATTAACACTCGGCCTCCCAATCCAACTGACCTTTATGATGAGGCCTATTGAACAGCTGACTTATGGTACTGTTTATCCATGAGCCTATAGCTCAGAGAGTATTGTGGCGTTCGTTATTACCCAACAGTCAATTTCGTAGCCGCCCAACAAGGAATCCTAAGATTCATTGTTGGTAAGAATGAAATTCCCTGCACCGAGCCTGTAATGTAGAGTTCCTTTTTGACCTTCCTTTGAGTCAGTTGCGTTTCTTGAGAGTGAAATTTGATTGTTGTGAACGTAAAGTGAGAGAAAGCACGAGAAGGTGAGTGTTTTGTGTGATTTTGTACTGAAGTTACGAATAAACGGATTTGAAAAGGAGTAGAACGTAACAGTATAACGAAAGAATGTTAAAAACTGTTCCTGTCTGAGCTCCTAGCATAGTCATTAATCAGGGATCATTGTATTCGACTCTTTCCTTTTCCTGTTTTGTTCCTTGAAATGGTTTATATCGTAAAAAATGTTTTTAAAATCGTGAAATCCTACGAACTAGTTGGCTTTTGTCAAATGCTACTTTAACGGTGTATTTGCTTTTCTTCCTTTCGTTTTGCAGCTTTGTTAGCGGGAACATTGCGAACGTTCCAAAAAGCAGCCTGCGAGGGAGACGTCTTGAATTTACGCTGTCCGGTAGGAACGTCTGTCTCCATTCAGCTCGCCCAGTATGGCAAAGCATCGCCCGATACCGCCCTTTGCCCCAGTGTCACTGCAGGCGGCCTTAACGCTCAAGCTGCCAATGATACTTGTCTTTTAACATCTTCTATGCAGGTAAAACATGAGCTTGGTCACTAAGAGGGACAAAAAAAAAAAAGAAAAAAGACGGGGATACTGAAAAGTCAGAAACAGCTACACGGAGACCAGACGAAGTACTTCAAGTCCTTTAATTAATTGTTTGGAAATTGTCAGTATAACCTCCTGCAAGCCGTGGTGGACGCGTGCCAGAAGAAGCGCTTCTGTAAGATCTCCACGCAGACGTTGAAGTTCGAAGGGGACGCTTGCCCCTCTCACACCAAGTTTGTGGAAGTGGCTTACAAATGTCGACCCAGTAAGTCGGAAGAAAAACAACCAAAAGACCTCATTTTAGAGAACCTTGGCCGCTTTTTTATTTACTGCTCCGTATTTTTCGCTGTTTTTTTCTTCTTCCGTGAAGGCGAATTCCGAAGCAAGGTCATTTGCCAAAACGATGAGATCACGCTGAAATGCAAAAAGAATGCCCGCGTAGCTATCTATTCGGCAAGCTTTGGGCGCACGAAGTATGACAGTTTGCAGTGTCCACAGCCCGCTGGAGTCGAGGAAGAAAGTAAGTCCTAATCACCATTATCCCTTAACAGACGGTGCTTGCTTCGGAATCCAATTACAAATCCGTCCCGCAAAAGAGTTGAATTGTTTCTTTTTTATGTGAGAGGAATGTATGGACTATAACAGTAAATGTTGAACTCTTTTTCTTTGCGCTATGTTTGCCACCGTACAGCATGCCAAGCGAGTTACGCGACGGAATCCGTAATGCAAGTCTGCCATGGCAAACGACGATGCACTTTAGCTGCTTCGCCATCCACTTTCGGGAACCCGTGTAATCCACAATCCAAACTCTACCTCAGAGCTGTCTACACTTGTGGTAAGCTTTGTGAGCCAATTCTTAGCTAACGAAAATGAGTGGCTGCCCGCGAACATCGTCAACATATTGTTGAAACTTTTGCCGGGAAATAAAAATTGCGTTATGAAAGCCGTTTAGGTTACTAACGGTACCAATTTTTCTTAGTTTCGCGGAAAATTCTGAAGGATCAATATCAAGGTCCGCTGGAGGACGACGAATCCGAAAATTACGAAGACGAAGAATCTTCTTTCGAAAATGATGATCTGCCTGCTGGTCCTTCCGATTCTTGGAATCCTTCAGCTTCGCCTTACCCCATCGGAGCTCCGTCATCCCCTAATGACGATTTAGTGACTCGTATGGGCTACAAAATTTCAGCTACCAAGAACGCTGAAGTGAAAAAAGACAAGGAGTACACACAGGGTAAGTCCTTTACTATAGAAACATTTTTGCCTCGGTGGCTCGATTCTTTCACTCTTCCTTTTCAACGCTCTTCGCTGCCCTAGTTCACCTGCTTCCCTCAAAATCTTTTCATTTGATGCGAAAAGCTTTTACAATAAAGGAAATGTTAGACTGCAACCCACGAAGTCCTGACAGCTCTGCTGTGAAGTACTGCTCGGTAATTCTATCTAGTAAACACGTTATTAAAAGGAGCATACACAAGTAAAGAGTTCCAGCTCGTCAGGTCTGTTGGGGCATCAGTTTACATTTCCAATCATATATCTGGGCCTATGTGGGAAGCATGGGAGCTGTTCATAACCTGTCCTGCATCCCCTTCTGACAGCGAAATTGGCTGGCTTGGTCATTACGCATGGCATGAGTCAAGGAAAACAGTTTTGCAACCACGGTAACGCAACCAAGTCCTTAACTATGCAAGTGCATGGAGACATGAAGTGCATTTCCAGCTTTGTATTCCCGGTTCTAGTCTATGAATGAGGCACGTAGAAAATGGCAGCAGTTTTGTGCACCGTACTTATTCAAGGGACGCTCTACGCGCTTCAGCATTTCGCAGTGAATTTCAGTTGAACACCCAAGATGCCTTGCTTCCTTTATTGGTTGCCATTCTGATAGTCTTGCCCGGGTTGATACACTTTTTAGTCCCATAATCCGTTTTCGCATGGGGTAAACGAAGGAATCTCTTTTCTCCTAGCGAGAGGGAAAAAAAAGAGCGAAATTAGAAAGGTTAAACCCATGTCTACGTGTATGTGTTCAGGCGCTTCCTCCAGCAACAAAGCGGGCATCTTGGGAGCTTCTTCTCATCCCACACGTTCAGTGCTGACCTCCGCAGTAGACCGGGACATGCAAGGTGATATATCCGGGGACCTGACCGGAGAACGTGATGAGAATCGCCTCTTTGCTTCACCTGCCTCCACTCCTTCGGTCCAGGAGCAACAAGCCAACGGCACTCATGCTACTGGGTTCATAACCGAATGGATGACTGCCTTTTCCTTCATTAAAAGTATAACTGACAATCTACCTCGCCTACTTGTTCTCCGGAGTCCGCATGATTTTATATGATGTCCTTCGAAGTGCACTTTAAGAAAAGAAAAAGAGAAAATAATCAGCAAAAATCCTTCACCTTCCAGCTAAACAATACTTTGATTGTTGCGTAGTGCCAATCTCATGTAACCAAACCCTGCGATACGTAAATACTTTAACTGCGTAATGAACGTGTAAGAAAGTCTGAAAAAATCATGGAAACTAAAAATCTGTTTCTTATTGCCATTTCAGACAACCAGGAGAAATTCATTCTGTATTTGACTTTGTCAATCGCAGCGGGAATTCTGGTATTCCTGTCGCTGCTCATTGGCCGTTTGTGGTATCAACGTCGTAAAGCTCGCCAAGAAGCCAAATTACACGTGGGAGACCCTTTACCGGCTTTCGCCGACGACGTGAGCGATGTCGACACGGATATTGACCTGACCATGGTCCCCCCGCTCACTGATGTAACAACCAGCTTGGAAACAGTGCGATACACAACTCGAAACGGCACAATTCGAAGGCAAGATAGTGACACAAATCCTCGGAGTCTTAATCGAAGCAGTAACAACCACTACTATTATGGCTAAACCATTCAGTTTTGTTGTCAAGAAAAAGAAGAATTTTAAAACGGATCGCCGCAGAAAGTTTTTATCATAATAAAAGACTCGCCCATCTTTGAAGGTTTTGTATGTGAGTGAATGATTAGAGAGTGAAATATGAAAAAAGACTTGTCTGCTTTAGCCAGCAGTCCGAGTTCAATGTTGACACTATGCCTGTGCCATGTGTATTTCTTTTTTTTTTAATTATGAGAATATGCCATCTTTAACGAGATTTATTGAAAAGTGAGCCGTCAAAATCGAGTTAGGAAATTTTTCTTGCAGAAAGAGAAAAAGTCCCTTCCGTCTATTGTTTTGCAATGTTATATATTCTCCATCCCACGGGTAACGTGTTTTTGTAAATATATGTAAAAATTATTTAAAAGAAAAGATTCAGAAATAAAGACGAAGTTGGTTAAGGCTGAAAAAACGCGTTTTGCCTTTGACCCATTTTTCCGCCAGCTATATCCCAGTCACAGCTCCCGCTTTTTCGGTAATGTAAAACTTATAAGCTTATTATCGTCTGAACCTGCGCATCTGACATACTCCATTTGCGACTTTATGAAGCTTCTCACTTACACCGGATTTACCAAAGAATAGTGAGTATTTGACGAATAGTTATCAATAAATGACTTCATTCACATGCCTACTCAAATTTGATTCGTGTAAGCCGATTTGTTGCTTCCTTTCCACAAATCTAGTAATTTCTCTTTGAAAGCACGATTTACGTTTAAAATCGCGAGACTTTCATCACGAACTTTAGAGCTCAAGTCTCAACACGTTTCAAGCTTCGATTTGAGACTAAAATCTCTTTGATGACCTAACAGCCTATCAAGCGCGTAGTGATGCGGCTTCGGATACATCTAAAATTTAATGTAGTTGAGACAAGCTTACGTTATGAGCGTGTTCATCCACTATTTTATAAGGTTTTTCAATTACCCAGTGTAGGTCCATTCCCACACGTAACGGACAGAACGGAGTCTACTGTAATAATATGCATAAAAGAAACCCGTTCTAACTCATCGTTTTTTTTTTCTTTTAAATATTAGTCAGTGCAAAAGGTACATAAAGCCTAACGGATGTATTCTCTTTAAAACTTCCTCGCTTCCCAGCAATTTCACTATGTAATATTTTTACCTACACTTCTAAGCTTTTCATTTGCCATCACAGCATCTGGGGTAACTTTTCAATTTTGCTGGTCTTTTTCACAACTTGTGTAATGGGGAAAGGGATTAGAGTGACTGAAATTTAACATTCTCATATGGAAAATTAGCCATTGAGCTACACTTACAACTTCGGGGTCACAAGGGGGGAGGAAGGGGGGCAAATTATTTAAGACAAAGTTTAACGTGTCAAAAAAAATCTCACAAGTAAAATCCTCAAAAAAGGAAGAAAATGATTTAGCACAACAAGCATTTTAGGGGCCTGCTTTTCTCTTTTTCGGGATGTGAGTCTGCGGTCATACGTTTCAGCCTTAACTAGCAGAACATTCCACGTTAGCTATTTAGATCCAATTAATTTGCCGGGGCTGACTGCAGGTTAGCGATAAATCTCCATCCTAGAACTCACAAGCTGCCGTATTTCTCTTCGCTTTTTCTTTTCGTTCATTGGGGTTGCTCTCTCAGGAAATAGCTTGAAAAGAAAACCACAGAAAAACTCCTTCACCCCACAGCAAACCTAAAAGAAAGCCAGCCAAAACGTCTCTCTTTTTCCACTTAAGAATAAAGGATAAAACGAATGTCCTGCAACCATCACATAATAGACACACACCCAATTATAATTACAGTGACAATGCTCAATTATCACCTATCCCCTTCCCTAACCTTTGCAAGGTAGTTTTCAACACGTTCTCGTTCCTTTTCGGGCTGGTGCCGCTCCTTGCGTCGATACGTGGGGAAAAAAGAGGACAACTTGTTTCCCGGAAGGGCGAGCTTTTAAGACTACAAACGGCAAGCACCATAACACGCTTATTTGCAAAAGGGGAAGAATCTGTGAATCTATAAGACTTGAAACCCTAAAGCACAGATCTGTCCTTATTTGTTTTACCTATACATTTAATTTTCAGCTCGCTAAAAGCCCGTTGACGGGTCTTCAATTTGATTCTTTTTTTCCCATGGTTGAAACAGAATCTTGTAGTAATACGTGAGTTAGATTTGGAATTGAAAGAAAAACAGTCGTATGGAAATTTTTTTCGCCACCCATAACAACACCCAGGACACTTGTTGGGGTTGAGCTAAGCAGGGGAGCTTTAACACTTGTCTGCTGCGTCACGAGTTCGACATGCTATACAATCCATTCAGGCTTCCACAAGCTTCCTCACTACAACAAATCTGGGAAAGAGAAAAATGCAAATGTCAATCACGCGTCCAAGAACAATATCACGATGTCTCCGGCTTTTACGATCTCTTACCGAGGTTGATCTCTTACACGCTGATTGCCTCGCAAGTAATTTAATAATCTTGTTCACTTTATTTATAATTTAAGTGATGCACTCTGAACAATCTTAAGTTACCGCGTTATCGCCTGTCACACGCTTTTTGGAGTAAAGGGTATGACAGATAACGATATTTGAAAAGTTACAAAACACTACTGCTTGATTAACAAACTAATTAAGTTATGAATTAATTAGTGTACGAAAAGTTTAAGGAATGGAGAAAATTTAGGCTAGTTCTCTACAGATTTCGAATAGAACCCTGAAAGGCAGATTTACGAGGGCGCAAATTCAGCAAATGAGCACAAAAAAACTTTCGCTTAAATAGTTTCAATGGCAGATGCGAACGCTGTCTCTTTGAAAACGAAAAACTTCAAAGCTCTTCGGGATTACAATCCGTCTAGGAAACCTGGAAAGTTGTACTTTACCTGCAACGGACGTTCCTAGTTTCTGCTGGGACTCTTCAAATCCTATTACTTGTTCTGAAGCGTCGTACCCGCTCCCGAGATTGGATTGGGAAAAACCTAGGTCTGGTAGCGGCGTTTGACCTTGATTGGGCAAACTGGCCAGATCCAGCAGATTTAAAGAACCATGAGACAATCCACTACGACGCCAAGATATTAATCAATAAATTCTACTATTTATGTAATAAGCTACCTGTCTTTATCAGTGTTATACCCGTTTAGTTCATGGTTGCCATTTATGCTGCCATTGCTATGCAATGACAAGGAATCTACTTTGCCTACCAAATCGCCCAACAAATCTGGCTGTGTCTTAAAAGAATACAAAAAATAATTAATCAAGAATGTTTGAATGTCTCAACTACAATAATAATTACCAGCGAGGTGTCCGCAGATAGCGAAGCTGTCTGAGATGGTGCGCTTTCGTTAACTGAGGACGGGAGAGAAGAACTTGTCAGCGAATCTCCTTCCGAGGACGGTGCATCTTCTGACTTGTTTCCTGATTCATTCGTCGCCTAAAAAGAGACAAAATAGAAACGCTTACGACGGAACTTCGGTCTTGTCAAGAGTGCTCTTACTTTCGTGGGCGTAGCATTGGGTGTGTTGCCCGTTTTTCCTCTAGTTCGCGACATAATAGCTTCCACCCTTTTGCGTCGTTCTTGTCGTTCTTCTTCTTCTTTTTTCAGCCGTTCTTCCGTCTCCTTGCGTAGTTTTTCAGCTTCCTCCCGGCTCTTTCGTTCCGCTTCTTCCTTTTCTTGTCGAAGTCGAACTTCCTCCTCTTTCCGCTTCTTCTCTTCTTCAGCCCGACGTTCGTTTTCCTAGGTTATTCCATATGTTACTCTGCATTCGTTCTACTGACACTGACAAATTTCTATCAAACGAATTTCTGTACCTTAATAGCTGCTTCAAGTCGTTCTTGCTCCGCCTTCCGCGCTTCTTCAAGCAAGCGTTCCTGCTCTTCTTGGGCCAGTTTTTGCTCCAGCTCTTCACGGCGTATACGTTCTTCCTCAGCCAGACGCTCAGCTTCCTGCGAGGCAAAGGCATAGAATAGTTCCAGTAAAGCCAACTTTATACGTTTTTCCAGAAAATGGATGCTTACTTTGCGTTGACGTTCCAGTTCGGCCTCGCGTTCCATTTGCTCACGAGCCAATCGCCTTTTTTCTGCTAAGGCAGCTTTCGCTTCCTCTTCAGACGTAATAATAGGTTTGGAACGGCTTGCGGTTGACGGCGTGCTCGCGGCAGGAACACTTGGGACAGCTTCAATTTCGGCCGGGGTTTCCGAAACGCTCGTTTTCTCCGCAGCAACTGGCACCGGCTTTTCATTTGACTCGACTTTGATGGCGGATTCTTCTCCCGTTTCCACGAGCTCTTCTTTTGAAAGCGGGTCGACTTGAATGAGTTTATCAGGAGAAAGCTCAGGCGATGCTTGCTTTTCAATGCTGATAATAGCTTCGTCCAACTTGGTGCTCGTCTCTTCCGAGGCCTTGTTGTCCAACATGGGTGCAATGACAATTTCTTGCTTGCCTTTGATCTCCGTGTTTTCTTTGGCTTTCAAATCCTTGTTTGCCAACTTCGAACCAGCCTGTAAAAATAAATATAAAAAAACACACCGGTTGTTTCATTTCGCTCAGCATAATTCGAATGGTAGATTTTCATTTTCCAAAAGTTCTAGAATGCTTGTCTTGCACGAATTACAAATCCCTTTTATGAATTATCTAAATAAATTTCGACTCTACTGTAAGTTCTTTCGCAAACAGAACTCGTAAGATATTGATACGCAACGAGATTTGAGGCCGATTGTTCGTTATAATCGTTAAGGCAAGATGTTACTCTACCAGACTGAAGGTGCGTAAAACTTTAAAAAAGAAAGAGCTGTCTTTAAAGTACTTAAAAAATTCTTCTTCCTCGTGTGTATAGCTCCCAAGAGAAATTGCCGGTCATACTTTTTGTGGACGCTTAAGTCTTAAAAGATTTTTTTCCATGTACTCAAGACACTGTTGTTTTATACGTTTGCTCAACAATAGTAACTAACAAAAGAATGAGCTTAAAATGCCATTTAAATGTTTATCTGGATAGGTCGAACTTCCGAAGCTTAGGTCTCGCTAACAAAGCTCAACATCCTTCACGTTCGTGTCTCCGTTTAATTCGTATTTATTACTTTAGGTTTGTCTTCTTTCTTGCTCTTGTCCTTAACCTCGTCCGGCTTTTCCGTTTTCTTGACAGGTGCTACGTTATTACCCGCGTCAGCACTGCGAGCTCGCGAGGGTCTTGAGGCGCTCAATGATTGTACTACAAGAAACGGTACTAATTAATGTGTCATACAGCGAAAAATCCCATTACCTCGCCGGATTTCTTTTTCCTTTTGAATCTTTTTCTCTTCATCTCGTTTTTCTTCTCTGTTATCCTTGGTCTCTCTGGCCTCCTTCTCCTTAAGTTTGTCCTTCTCCAACGTTACCCCTGTCCCTGCCATGCTGACAGGGCGCGGCCTTCTGGTTCCTACCGCTGGGGCGGTCCTCGATCTGATGTGGACACTAGAGGAAGTGCTGATGCCGCTTTGCTGGCTCATGGCACTCAGCGGACGAGTCGGTGACATGGGTGTAACTTCCCCGCTACGGAAGCCTTCAACGAAATACAAAAACGACGCGTAAGTTCACTCTTTTTTTGCCCTCAATCTGCTAAACTGTTAGTCATCTCCCGTTGACACGGCCATCGGAAGCAACATGCAGAATCACCGCTCTTCATTTTGTACAATGAGAACATGCTTTGTGTACCCAAACACAATCAACCCATAAGAAACCCCCCAACAAACGCAAAAAATAATAATAATAATTGTCAATTAATTGTCTCGTGATGTCTGAAAAGTAATAATTTTTCGAGAACGTTATGTTTCATGTCCGCACATGATATACCTGCTCCATTGGCATTGACATCTGTTTGCTTGCTTTTGCGCAATTCACGAGCCCGGATACGCAAGCGTTCCGCACGGGTCATCTTGGGCCCAGGACTGCTCGAGACGATCATGGAAGACGTAAGGGAGGCTGGTGGGTCTACCGGCGTTCCGGTGCTGTTTTTCCTGGACCGCGTCACCAAATGGGTGAGGCTACGGGAGCGGTCGCCCCGTTTCAGTTTGTCTGTGGTACCCACAAGAGAGAGTGAATCGGGGCGCTGTTTCTGTGGGTTAGTTTTCTTGTTGGCGGTGACGGTGGCAGACAAGGACGGGGCCGCTGAGGTGGGCGAGGAAGGGGAGGCTAAAACGTGCGATTTAACTCGTTTCTCCGTGCTGGCCAAATGAGACATGCTTTGGGACATGCTACGCCGCGGAGATGCCGCTTGGACACCCGAGTGGGCGGCGCTTGGGTTGGGGACAGGGCCCTGTTGCTCATGCAAAGCGGACAAAGGAGGCTGATGCCGGCCAATCCGAGGTTGGGCCAATTGATCCAAACGGGACAAGGACACAGTCCTACCTGGTGTCCGCGGCGTGCCTAAACTGTGGCGCGCGGAAGACGTGGAGCCCAGCAAGGAGCCATCTCGCGGGGAAGGCATCGTCGGGAAGATGTCGGTTCGACGACGGCGACCACCCACGCTTCCTCCCGGGGTTACGGCAGACATCGACTGTGTCATCGTGTCATCTGGAGACCAAAAACCAAAATTGTAGCGAGGCGAGAAAAGAACGAGACGAGTAAAAGGGATACAAAAAAGGGGAACAGCCTTGTAAATTAAAAACTTCGGGATCGATAGAACACTTTTTAGGCAAACGTTCTTGTCCCCCCTTTGAAAGACGAGCGTTCATGCACGTGCTATTGGGGTTAAAATAAAAAGCGTGAAATAAAAGAGAAAAGAATTCTGAGGGCCAGAACAAGTAATTGTTTCGTTCCCTCCTCTAAAGGTCTCATTCCATGGTTAATTACGAGTCGCTATCGAAAAGGAAATACCAAGCCAAGGGAGTAAAACAGACAGAAAAAGTACAAAGTCAGTCAAAGGAGGATAATGATTTGCAAAAATGACATCCAACAGCTTTCCAAAGCGAAAGAGACCTACAAGGAAAGTTATGTTTAATGAAGGGAAACAGGGACGGTTCATGGCTCACGGAAATTGCGCACACATCTAAGGTAAAGTGACTGATTAATTGTTCATAATTCTTCCAGAAATTCAAGCTTTCTAGCAAAACTTTCCCTAAAACTTTTTAAAATTATAGCCACGTTATCACTCAGATCTGAACAGTTGTTATTCATGCCTAGAGATATAAGAAAATCTGCTAAGAAGAAAGTTTAAGAATTTAACTGTCAGCCTCAAAAATGAAATGTAACTCACTATTCACCTCCACAACAATCACAGTAGAGTATTTCTCGATGAAAACGACCCAAACAAACCTGCAGCACCACACGCCACCTGTGACATAAGCTTGGGGCTGCGGGTGAAAAACGTTCGAAAGAGTTTGGCGTGGGACGCGCTCGCTCAACTTGTGTAGCGTTAGGTATAGAGTCTGTTTGGGTCGTTTTTAATGAGAATTACTGTGCATTCAAGTCTATTTTGTAATAGACACGCAAAATCTGTATTGATATGTCATTTCTAATTCATTTATAACTGGTCTACTTCTTGTTCGTCTGCAATAGGTTAGTTTCAATGGGACCGAACAAAAAGGCTTCTACTATACTGTACTGTCCCCAGTAGGTTTCCATCTAAATACTGGAAACCGATAGTATTGTATCGGAAGACCAAGGGTAACACGTGCCCAAAGCAAACACACAACCTTGACCACTGACCTTGGAAGACCAGACAGGTATTAGGGCAATATTGATTATTAACCAACGCTGAGCTTAAGTTGAACCAAGTTTCGGTCCTGTGTAGTTTTAAGATTTTTGTTCATAAATCGTTACTTAATTACGACACTTTTGTATACCAGACAGAATAAAGTACTAATAGCTTGGTCCTTTACTGTAACGTTGCCGGTAATCCGAATGAACCTAGCATCTGCTACGTCGAGTTTGGTACTTCAGAAACACTTACACAAACCAAAATCTACCCGAAGTTGAAAAAACAGGGCTAAGTGCACCACTGTGTGATTCGTAGTACTGTACAAACTTTTGCACTTTAACGAGCGTCACTTTACCTTGACTTTTGAATGTTAAGTCAATCCAAAAAGTTTGTCGAGCAAACTTGGTTGGTCGTTTAACCTGAACCACTCACCTCCAACCCGCGAATACCATCCCTGCATAGTTAGCATTCCTGGCAGAGGCGAACACCCACCGCCACGCTCCACCGAGTACATGTCAGAAGAAGAATCAGAAGTAGGTTGGACAGAAACAAGGGGCGGGGAATAAGATGGATCTGTCGCTCTTACAGGTTTAGGATAGGGTTCATCATTCTCCCAATGAAGGACCTGATACATGGAAGTGGAGAGGGTTTGTAAAGGAGGTATGGACCCTGTGTGATGGATAATACCCGACCAGAAAAATATTCCCGAAGCAAAAACAAGAACAAAAAATGAAAAGAAAGAAAACACCCCAGCAAAGGAAAATATATAAGAAACTGTGTACCCACAGGTATGTCATAAAGTTTCTACGCTATTTTCAACGCATGGAAATAGCCAACAGAAAAGGTATAGAAAAAGACAATAAATACTACTCACCGTCCGGGTTTTTGTCCAATGCAAAGACAGAAGTCGCTCGTTTCGTAATAGCGCCGTCTTCAGTGACGTCGCGTTCGACTGACGTACGACCGGCATAAGCGGACGTAGACATAACATTGGTCGTTGATGTGGCCCTGAAACGAATGACCAAATCGGTACGTGAATGGTTCGTTTTTTGTTTTTGTTTTTTTTTTTATTTTTGTAAAATTGAGAAATTTCGTCCCAAATTCAACAAAGCGTTCCAAAGCTACAATTCGTAATTAAAGGTTGTGTTACAATCACAATACCTTCGAGCACTCCAGTAAGCTGACAAGGATTCTGTGCCAGATTCCAGCATTCTGGGAGTGGAGCTGCCGAAAGCAAAGACGTGGGAACTTTCATTACGGCGCTTGCTGCCATCCAAACGCGACTCACGCTCCTGGAGAAAACGATTCCAAAGAACAATTACTGAGTCAATCATTCTCGTGGCCTAAAAGCGATTAGGCCCAACCACCTTTCTCTCCTCACACACAAAAAAATAAAAGATTATTATGTTGTACCTGATTTTTGCGTAAGATCGATTCCCTACGTTCGCGTTCGACTTCCCATAAAATGCGTTTACGTTCTTCCACTAACGAACGCCTCTCTGCGTCCCGCAAGCGCTGTTCCTCGGCGCGTTTTCGGCGTTCTTCTTCTTGCTGCTCGCGGAATTTCTGCGTAGCTTGAGCCTGGGATGAAAAAGTACCGATAATTCAAGTTTTTCAGCCAGGCTTATAAACTCTCTTACATGTTGCTTGAGCTCTTCGAGTTTCTTTTGTCGCTCTTCCGCTTGCCGTTCGCGCATAGTACGGACTTTTTCCTCGCGCTGCTTATTTTGCGCTCCTTCACGCCCTGTGGCAAGGTAAAAGCACCGAATAAAAGAAAAACAATATCCATTAGATACTTTCTGATTACGTGAGTCATGCTTCAACTCAGCTGCCAAAAAACTATCGATCCGTATCATTACTTTTCGTTAATGACATCTCAACAACACGATTCCTACAAAAAAATTACCACAGCAAAAAAACACTCAAAAATCGACACTTTCAGCCGGTCATGCTTTGCATAACTAATTCAAGGCATACTACAACTATTCGCCATCCATTCGTCACACTTCCCCAATCTTTCAAACCCATTGCCAAGTTCTACTTTTCTTGCCACAAGAGAAAAACCCTACTCGAGTGCTACAATTACCCATGAATTTCACTGTCCAAATGTCCTCCACTTCTGCAAACCAGTGTAAATTGCGACGGCCTGTACAAAGACCCGTGTAATAATTTATTCACGATAGCAAGCCGGTTTAAACCACAAAAAGTACAAATAAAAGCTAACACAAATGCAACCAAAATACTCTTAATTAACTCATTTTTATCCCTCCAAAACACAGCCTCATTTGTCTTTTCAACTTGAAATACCACGACAGGATGAAAATGCTTTAGCAAATTTCATCCATCCACTCCATTGAACCCATTACTGAAGTTTCCAAAGCTTGCAACCAATCAGTGTCTGTAAAGTAAAATCAAGATTTTCTATCTACTCTTACTTAGCCTAAAAGCCACGCGACTTGAGAAGATAAGTGATATCGACAATTCTCAGACATATCTCAATAGGAATTTTTTCTTTGGTGTAAGCTACTATGCGTCGAATTTGAAGTGAAAGACGGTTATGACAAAACTCCACTCAAAAGGCAAGCAAACCGGATCAGGCCATTCCTCAAGAACCACAAAACCCATAAGAAAATCGGAAGACTTCTGCGATCTCCACTTTGTCCAGGAAAAAGACGCAAGTGGTAAAGCATAAGGACGTAAGGCATGATTGCTGACCGGGAACATATCGAACGTCCAAGAATGCACCGAACTGTATCCGTTGCTTTATCGCGGTCGTTGCCCGTTCGTATGTAAAATTCCCTTCCAAGAAACACTTCTTCCAGAATCGAAAGGGTTATGATTTTTCCTATTTATTTTTTAATTTATTTTGTTTTTTATTTATTCATTTATTTCGGTTACACTGCCTCAACATTAGTTCCTCCTTTTTAAGATTCACGGTATTTCAATCGACAAGTAAATACTTAACTTTCTAAAAGCTTCAGGAAATTCTTGCAAAGGTACACCGTGTCTGCTATCCCTTGTTACACAAGGTCTTTAAAACTTTATGCAAATTCCTCCAAATGAGCCAGAAAGTTCTGAAAATAACACTCGACAGGCTTCACCACGCCACCCGTGGTGTCAATACAATTTTGCGCACCACATAACGGTATAGGCAGGCTTAATCCAACAGGCGTGTTTTAGGCTTGGACAATGCCAAACATCCCGTTACGATAGGCCAACGTTGGTCAGAAAATGTGCAAACGTAATCGTTAAGTCAAGCGTAAGATATTCCCAACAACTTAAACCTCAAAAACTTTCCTGTTCAGCGCCTTTTCCATCATAAAAAACTATAATACAATTTTGCTATGAGCCTCTTGTTTTTCGTTCTTTACGGCAAGCAACATATACTCAAGAATATTCTCTGTCTGTTTACTTGCAGGAAGCGATCCATCATTGATCTTTGGCGTGACGCCATTGCATGAAACCAAACTTTGGCCCTAAAGCGCATCAATACTCCTGCAAGGACAAAACCACTCCTCGGAAACAATGATAAGCCGCTTTGTTTCACGCTGCAGAATAAACAATCTTCACACCCAACACACGAAAAACACTCGCTGTCAACATCCCAAACGACACGTTTACCATCGAACACGCTTTACTTACACATCATTACTGCGAAACCGTCTTCGCTTCAAACAAGCTGCTTAACGAAAGAAAAAGAACGAAAAAAAAAACTTACAAAGCCACACATTGCCTCGCCCAGCCGTTCGCACATTTAATTTACTAGGAGCGTGCGTGCTCGTACTTCTGCAACGCCCTCTGGGGATTTGACTGGGATCAGGATTCGCACTTGTTGGGTGATTCAACAAAGAACCCGTTCGTTTCAGTAAAACAGGCTCATCCGTTTTGATCTTCAATTCCGCCAAATCGGCCTGCAGCCACCCCGAGTCCATAGACAACGCACGTTCGGGTAATAACAGTAACTGATCCACGTCATCTAACACGTCTTGGACTGTCCACAAATGCCAGGTCGCTGGGGACCAGCAACCACGATCAGCGGCACTGGAACACGTCGTATTGTTGCTGAACGATCGCAGGTCGAAACTATGGGCGCGCGGCCCTATGACAAATCCTGCCATTTTTGCGTTCACAACAACGAATTATTGTGTACAAATCCTTTTCGCAGTGCGGCAAAAACGAGCCAAAATGCTCGACCAGTGCGAGGAATTGAGACAAGTGACAATTGACTTGTAACAACACATGAAAGTCTGGTATCGTTTGAATAACTCCAAGCACCTAATGCGAGAACTCCATTTGAATGACGCGAAACAAGGAGCAACCAATCCACCAAGCTCAACCTGCAAGCAGTGACTGCTGTGACTCCCTCAAGAAAGACCTTTGTGGCGGCTTTGTGGGGGAGAGAACTCACGGTCTGTCCGTTCGCCGGTCCGCAACAGTGAAAAACCGTCTTTAGGGGCCTTTGGATGACCACAGATGATCCCCACGAGCCTTGAGGGATATTTCCAACCTGAAAAAGGCCTGTTTGGTTGAACGAACTGCGGCAACATCCATTATTATTGCCACCAGGACTCGAGTGGCGAGGAACAATTTATATATAAAAAAACATTGCATTTTCTCTCTATTGTCCCTTGACACTCGAAGACTAAAAAATGGCTTTAGACACTGCTGAACCAGGAAACTTCGGTTTCTAACAAAAGGAGTCAATGCGTCAAAAAATGTACACGCAAAATGCACCTTTTTTTGCTGTTTATGCAAAAGTTTCGTGATTCTGCACAACTGGGACACGATAACGGATTCGAGATATGGTTCACAATCTTTTCTTTTCATGCCCTATATTTGTCAACGATCTCATTTACCTGCGATACGCTTTTCTTCGGAGGTATTCAAGTTCTTTTCTGTGAACTTGTAAAACTTGTTCGGGAAAGTCATCTATTATTCAAAAGGTGAAATATTTCATAAAATTTGAATATTTGAGACGAGTAAAATTTAAAACTGAGACCGGTATTCTTCACAGGTTTCGTGTGAACAAGACAAAACTTATAACAGTTAAAATATTTGCGGTTAAGAGAAAAAAAACTGAACTAACAATAGAAAAATAAAGAATTGTAGAAATATAATATTGTTTACAATAAACAAAAATACCAAAACGGGCATCTGACGTTTTCCTACGAACAAAGCCACTGGAAACTCCAAAAGCAAGAAAAAAGTAGAGAAAAAAAATACTAGCTTACTCACGACTGAACTTTCAAACTACCGATCCCCCTTTTCTGTAAACAAACCCTAATCTACAAGCAAGCTGTTACTAAATCTAGCACAGGTTGATGTTTCAAATACATTTTCATTTCAAAAATTCTTTTTCTAGGTACTAATTCAAAGATTTTAAAAGTTAGCAACCAGAGGAAATATTGTCCCGCTTGGGTTCACTTTGTTCAAGAGACTTGGTGGATTGGTTAATCAATATTTCTAACCGCAACTGCAGCGTCTTACCAATCCTACACGACACGAGCAACTCGAAAAACTTAATTTTTCGTAATCACAAAAAGCACACTGGGCCAAAGCTGCAGTAAAGATCCTTTTACCATCCTTTCGGTTACGTCATGGACGAGGAGCATACACCAACAACGGCGTCTGACGCCCACTTACTAACTGGGCTTCTCGCCAACTTGATTCGTCAGTCCGCATGCCTATTGTGCTTACCCTAATACCAACGTTAAACCCAAAACAAAACAGAAAGCTTTCTGTAACCTCCGCACCACGAGCATTCGAGAAAAAAAGAAGGAAAGGGGGGGGGAGAAATAATGCTGATGACTCTGACCTACACCTTGAAGCAAATTTGGGCGACACCCTTAACACCGGTGCGCGTCTCATGTGCCCTCACGCCACGCTCTTTCCGTGCTATCTGATTCTACGGATCCTTAAATGGTAAAAATCCAGCTCATTGCTAACCTCTTTCCAAATAAACCGCCTCTTCCTAAAAGCTCTAATTCAACGCAGCGTCGCAGCAACGGAAAAGGTAACCACGCAGGTAAAAGAACGTTACATGATGTAAGTCAATTTCCGAAACCGAGCTTAACGCCCATTTCCGCACTACTAACGCCCTCCCTACACGTGTTAAATAAGGAGCATATACCGCAAATTTTCAGTAACGTATTCCCCAATGGGTCCTTTATTACGATGTTACTGTTGACGCGAAGACAAGAAACTCCAATTATGGTTTGTACCAAAACTTCCCTTTACTTGACAATGAAAATGAACCAGACGCATTCTTATGGTCTGGGTCAACTATAATCGTTCAGTAATCGAGTTATCTTCAATACAGTAATCGATATAAAAAAGGGAAGAGGCAAACAGCTCCGTTTTAAAGGCTGGGTAACAATGAAAGTTTCTATTGGAGAAAGCTGTACTGTGGATGACGTTTATAACGAAATAACGTTCGTAGCGAAAAATATATACAGGTGCACGGTAGACCGTTTCCGCGAAAACCACGCGTAAAATGAGTCATGTTTTACACAGGGATGCGTTCTCAGAAAGTTTATTCTTACTGAATTAAAAAATAGTTAAAAATCCCATTTTAATTGTACGTACCCTATGAACGGTTACCGGTGATATATGAGCAATTTTTAAATTGCTCTCGTTGCTGGAAGCCTTTAAAGAATATGGCAAATAACAGATGTTAAATGCTCGCTACGTCATGACTCCAGCGAATTGGTGCTTCGCAATTTCACTTTCCAGAACCAAAATATGTATGTCTATGCGGAAGAGTACGTCACTTTCAGCTACGGCCGTGTTATAATTTTTCGCAACAATGTACCTAATTTCCCATTGCGCCATTGGGTAAACCGATTTGAGTCTGCCACGAATCGAAATTACGGTGAATTTTGCCGATGAGACCACAATCGGAAGTCGAGGCTTTACTTTCAAGTTAAGCTAGGGTTAATAACCCCCTACCTACGCCCTTCATTGTACTGGACAAGCATTTGTCAAGAAAACGAAACCCTTCATACCCTTCAAAATCGAAAACCTCCCTGTCACCCTGACTTTAGCTCTTCCTGGATCAATAATGGAACTGACGTTGTGACGCACCTTTGAAACCCAAGCCTGGTCGCCTGCCCTTGAATGCATAAACAGTAATTAAAGTAATTACCGGCCCGACGCTTTAACTGGCACTTGAGCGCAACTTGAACCTTCAACTTTTATCTTTTCGTCCGTAGGTCTGATTTCAGGGGACGAGCATCTTCGAATGAAAGGGGAAGGTGACAGTTCCTGTTGAAGCTAAATTAGCTTCAAGTTCGATAAATTGCTCGACTTGACTGGGATCGCAGCCAAGAAAGAAAGCCGAGAAAGAAGAGGTCGTTTCTGGTGCCCAATTTTCAGAATGAAATAGGCATGGCGTCACTTGTCTCAACCAGGCATGACGTCACGGTCGACAACCGATTGCAATGTCAATAATACAACGCAACATGGCACGGATCAATGCCACCAGGTGAGTTGTTGTGTTTTTACTCAATCAAGCCCTTATACGCAGCTCCCTGTCAGCACCAGTTAAGATAACGGGACCTTACAAAGGCGCTTGTTTCCGAATCACCTAGTTTCTGTTTCTTAAATCCACCGTACAAAAAGCACTCAGGGCTATCGACGGCTTGCGATGCATTCTGTTGGCCGTGCAAAACGGCTGTGTGCTGCTATAAATAGCTTCAGAAGTACACTAACACATCTTACCACGCGAGATGACTCGCCTCCTTCCATTAACAAGCTTTCAAACATATGGAAGGTCCATTATTTCTAATCTACTCTTGGTTCAAGACCAGAGAATGTCACTGCGGTTTTTCGGGAAAAACGAAAGCCGAAACGTGTCCGAAGTGAAAAGAATTCCCTGGAGTAGAAAAAAAAGGAAAATTTGTTTTCTTTCCTCACGCCCCAGTTCGGACTTTGAGTTAATTTGGTTTTAAAGTTTTGCTTACTGGGAAAACAGGCGTTAAACCTATGTCCTTGTGAAGACGGCCCCTATGGCAAGGCAAGGTAATACGGAATGCGAGAATTGTCGCTCTCTTTCCTTGAAAAAGTTGAGACTCCAGAAGGCAACAACCTTATCTTGTTCTTAAGAATGGGCAAAATAAAACTATTACTATTCTAAAAAATGAGTTCGAGTTATTCTTTTTTATCACTTGTTCTCTTCATTCGTACGACTTCTAAACACGGTTCAGCGTTTTTGTTAAACAGATCATACTTTCGATAAAAGATTTTTTTTTATCTAGAGTGTCAATGTCAACGTAATACTCGGTAAAACTTTTGTCCATTGACGGAACAGTCCAAAAGTTAACTTGATAAATGTTGGCTAGCTTTTCGTACATAAGCCAGAGGTCAAGTGTCTCAGTAGCATACTAAATGAGAAACTGACCAAGCAACTTCCTAAGTAATTCGGCCCTAAAGAGGTATCAGGTGGTGAAGAATGAGAAGAATCCACTTCTGGGGTATAGATAGCGGAAAACTACTAATTGGGCTGGAGTTCGGGTGGGGAACTCGCACAAATAATTACGACCGGACGTTGTGCACCGTGAACATCAAAAGACAGGCCAACCATACACAGAGATATAGCCTGGATATAAGCAAAATAAGCAACAGGACACAGCCGCAGCTGGCCATGGACACTTGAATAAAACTGAAAAGGCTCTATAGTTTGGGTTACCTGCAGCGGCCATGTTGAAATTTGGCAAGGAGAACTAATGTAACTGCCATAATGCTAGCAACACAAAAGCCGACAATAGTGAATTAATCTTAGGAAAATATTGAAGACGAGCCAAGTGAACAGGGCAGGGCTCGCTGAGGACACCGTTCCAGAAAACCTTTTCGTAAAACACTTTGTATCACACAAAAAGCTTGGAAACGAACTACAAGCGTATCTTGGATAATCTTCTTTCTTAAAACAAAAATAAGAAGAACTGGCATGCATATGAACTAAGAAAAACTTGCCTTCATTTGGGCCACCAACAGCACGATTCTCGACGTCGTCCGCCATTTTCACTGCACTGAATCGATATGACACAAACAGGAGTATTGCTGGCAAGACTAGCGATACTTTATTTCCGATGCGATACTGAAAGAGTTTTCGATACCAACTGCGGAACGAATCTCGTAAACACAGTAAACAACGTGGTTGTGAAGGTTTGTTTGGAGGGTTTGGTGTTGATTGTACTGTACATAAAACATGAATAATCAGGATCATGTTGTCATCGTTTCTGCCGTACGAACTCCTATTGGTAGGCTACCTCACTTATCGGAGTCTAGAAACGTCGACACCTTTCAGTGAATTCTGGTCCTCTTAATATAGAATGAATTGCAGCCCAAGATGGTTTTTGGAATACGATTTGAGTAGTTTAGGAGTTCCTCCAGATATACCGTTGTGTTGGTTCCCCGTTACGAATACTTTGAATCTCCAAAAAAAAAATTCCAACGCTAACAATTAGTATTAGATAATGTATTATCTGTATTAAATATTTTTTAAAAATATTGCGCAATAAATGGCATGAGAATGTAATTTATTTTATTTTTTATGCTTTTATTTTATCTAATTATAAGATCTGTAATGGAAAGTTCGAGATGTTAGCTTTTATTAATCTTTTCATTTAATTTATTCATTAGTATTGTTTTTCATCCCTAACAGGTTCATTTTGTGGCAAGCTGTCGTCCTTTAAAGCAAGTGAATTAGGTGCTATTGCCATAAAAGCTGCCTTGGAAAAGGCAACGGTTGCTCCACAAGATGTTTCTGAAGTCATATTTGGCCACGTAACTTTCCTTATTTGATGAAAATACGTTTTATTCACTTCATGTATTATTTCTTTTGTAGGTTTTAGCCGCTGGGCAAGGACAGAATACAGCGAGACAAGCGGCTGTTAATGCAGGCATTCCTTATGAAGTTCCTGCAACCCAGGTCAACATGGTTTGCGGTTCAGGACTTAAGTAATTGATAAAATTTTCGTGTATTCATTTCAAACGTTTCAAACTGTCTTACATGAACTGCAGATCTGTGATATTGGGTTGTCAGTCCATCAGGAACGGTGATTCGCGCATTGTCGTTTGTGGTGGACAAGAATGTATGAGTCAAGCACGCCACGCGATTTTAGTCAGACCAGGGGTCAAAATGGGCCCTGTGCAATTAGAAGACACCATGATTACGGACGGACTCACGGATGCTTTTCATAATTATCATATGGGCGTAACTGCAGAAAATATAGCAGAGAAATACTCAATTTCGCGTCAGGATCAGGACACATTTGCAACTTCGTCGCAGCAAAAAACCAGTCACGCCATAAGTGGCAATGCTTTTTTGCCTGAAATCGTGCCGGTGCCCATCAAAGATCGAAAAGGAGGCGTTACGTTTTTTTCCACGGATGAATTCCCGCGCTCTGACACTACAGTCGATATCTTGTCCAAGTTGCGACCCGTTTTTAAACCGGTTCGATTTTTTCTTTCCTTTTTAACATAAAAGTCGGGTTTTCTAAGTTTACAGCAGCGATAAGTTATTTTTTGTGATTTTTGTAGGATGGCACCGTCACTGCCGGCAATGCCTCTGGTTTGAATGATGGTGCAGCTGCTTTGGTTATGATGCCCGTATCCGAAGCCACTAAACGCAATCTGAATCCCTTAGTCAAACTTGTTTCCTATTCGCAAGTGGGAGTTGATCCTAGTTTAATGGGAATGGGGCCTGTCGCCGCAGTGCGAGAAGCGGTAGGTGACATTTTAAACCTAGCACTTTTAATGAATTCGTAATCATTTTGCAAAAGATTTTCTTCCGGAAGATTTTAATGTCAAATAAAGTGGGCTGTTAGGTTTTTAAAGCTGCGTGGTTACTCGATGAAGTAGATCTTTTCGAACTCAACGAAGCTTTTGCAGCCCAATCAATTGCTGTGATCAATGAGCTTGGTATTGATGCAGCGAAAGTTAACGTCAACGGTGGAGCTATCGCGTTAGGACATCCTATTGGTGCTTCTGGTGAGACTGTCAAGTTTGCAGAATAATTGTGACAGTGTTAGTTACATTTTTTTCGATTATTTATTTCAGGAGCAAGAATCCTGGTTACATTGATTCATGCAATGCAGACTAGACGAGCTACCAAAGGTGTGGCTGCCTTATGTGTTGGTGGAGGAATGGGCGTCGCTGTTTGTGTCGAGCGCCTTTGAAAAGCAGCTCTCTTTTCGTTTTGCCTTTAGTTACCAAAAATTCCAAAGTCGCAATTTGATCACAGTCTGTTAGTCAGTAAAGAAATACGCGCCATTAAGCAACAGAGGCTAGCTTGTTCTTTTATGCTTGTTTGTTTTTCAGTTGAAATACATTTAGCTTCTACGGAAAAACTAACTGAAGTTATTGCTGTATAGCGGTGACCATATCGCGTTATATCTTTATTATATCGGAAGCTTGTTTTTGTCAGTGTAGCTTTTTACATCGTTGAGAATGAAGAAAAAAATAATGTGCATTTCTTGCAGTTGGTGTTCAGCAGAATCCGGTTTGTTACAATGAGATTCAATACACAGCCATACCCCGCATTGCGCGAAAACCTCTTCACATGGGCCTACTCCGCTGCGACCTCTAGTAATGGCCATCGACACCGATCTAAACGTTGGTAGTGGCTGACTCCTCCTACCCGGCCAATAACAAGCAACCAAAAATGAAATAATTAAAGATGAAGAGCAGCGTAGTCTGCGATTTGCCCCATAGAAAGATGTCATGCAAGTGGTATTTAATTGGTCACAATTTTTCTCGCAAAATTAATTAAAATTGGTTTATTGTTAACTTTTAGGCATCTATTGTTTCAAGTTTCCGGGATTTGTTGCTTTCTTCTCGGCTTCATACCTTGGACCATGAAAGACAATCTACAGTCAAGTGTCTCGAATTTTCCTTCCTCCATTGCGGGATTTGAGTAAGTTTTGGAGTTACAAGTACATATAATTTCTTATTACTGTTGGATTAACGTTATTTCGTAGGTTGAATTCGACTTCTTTATACACCTCAAGTGTGGATCAGTTAATGTGGATTGTCATAGACGCATGGGGAACTGACTTTCTTGATAAAAAGCCATATATGATGCCTTACCTTCAGAAAAAACGCGAAGAAGGTCTTGCTTGTGTTCTTCCGGCACAAGCTCATAGTCCAACTGTCACTCTACCGCGCATTAAAGTATGAGTTATAAAGCATTCAAAGCATTGTAACGTAAGGTTTGACTTAAGGCTCTCGTAACGGGAAGTATTCCTGGGTTCGGCGATACTTTCCTGAACCTAGTCAACGGTGATAACGCCTTACAAGAAGACAACATTCTTCAGCAGTCTAGAGCGTTTCGTCTTAACCAAACATTTTTTGGCGACGAAACTTGGGTGAAGCTCTTTCCAACCACATTCCAGCGAAGCGAAGGATTACCTTCTTTTTTCGTTCAAGACTACACAGAAATCGACCTCAAAGTGACGCGCCAGCTTGATGCCGAACTGGAGAGGAATGATTGGAATGTCGCGATTTTTCATTATTTGGGGCTAGATCACATCGGCCACCTCAGCGGACCAACGAGTCCCTTAGTCCCTCTAAAATTGCAAGAAATGGACGAAGTCATTCGTAAAGTGCATAGAAGTTTAACTCAGCAAGGAGACAAATCAACCGCGATTTTTCTGTGCGGAGATCACGGGATGAGCAAGGAAGGTAGTCATGGAGGAAGCAGTCTACCTGAAACTTCTGTCCCTTTGGTATTCTTCCTTCCACAGCGCACCGAGTGGTACGAATTTGCCCAATAAGACACAGAACGTTTTTGTCTCCCCAGGCACCCAAGTAACGGTCTGTATCCATGTCAGGGAACAGATTTATTTATTTTTTAAATAGATCTGAATTCGAGGCTTGTATTTTGATTTGTAAATAAAAATCGTGTCAAAGAGAAGAAAGCGATTTGTGTCTTATAAACTTGCCTTGCTTTATTATCTTAAACTGACTCGTCTTCTGACTACAGTTCTGACTCGGCTGAAGCTCTTCAAATCGATGCTGTTGCGTCTTTGTGTTTCATGTTGGGTTTACCTTTGCCACGGCATAGTTTAGGTATCCCGTTAAGGCCAATTTTGAAGTTAAAAAACCCTCCTGAACGACTGTATGGCCTGTATTATTTATCGATCCATATGAACGAGGTATATGAACGTCAAACTGGGCAGACAGTCCCACGTAAGTTTTTGTTTAATTTCTCGCATATTACCTAAAATTATATCATTAGGAGATGGAAAGAATGAGTTCGATGAGGCCGTACGTTTGTACGTCCATATACTGGAAACCCAGTCTTTTAGCAACGAAATTTTAACGGAAGAAATTGAAGACCTTTTTCTAACCTGGGCAAGGAAACTCCAGTTAATACTATCATCGCAATCCACTGAGAAAAACGTTCAAATTGTATTTCTCGGCTTTGGGTTAGTTTTGTTGGTAAGTTTAAGGTAAACTTCTAAATCAGTCATTAACATTTGTACCTTTAAGGCATTTATTCTTGCGATTATGGGTCTACAACTACGGCTACGCTTACTGGAATGGTTAATCTTAGCAGGACCTTGTTTGCAAGGCTTCAGCTTGGGTTCGTCGTCTTTTGTAGAAGAGGAGCACCAATCTTGGTATTGGATACAAGCCTCTTTGGGTGGCATTGCGCTCGTTATAGGCCTACGGAAATACTGCACATCCCGTCATTTACCTTACATCCTGCTTAGCATTACAACGTTGGTTCTGCAAAGAGTGCTTCGTAGTTGGGTGCGAACAGGAGACAAATGGGCTCAGGAACCGGATGTTGAAGATTTTTTAAGAGAGAACCCCATACTACTCTCTCTTGCGTCTGTCACGGGCTTAGCAATCGCGTGTGTCCGAGTGAAAGTGAAGGAGAATTTTCAGCGATTTTTCGTCATCCTAGCTGTCTCTGGTTGCTATCTTTACCGTGGAGCTATCGGTGCAACAATACTGCCATTTTTCTATCCTTCTTCTACGTAAGTCACGAAATTCTGGTTGACTTTACACCAATGATGTTTTGATAGGGGGTTTTGGGAGGCGCACATTACATACGTGAGCATCGGCTTGCTATCACTGCTTCGTGCTACAAAGAAAAGCTCCGTTTGGCTTTTGCTTGTTCTGTTATTGTCGAAGCCTCACTTGCACTTGCCACTTGCCCTGCTCCACGTGCAAATCGACATGTACCAACACGTCCTGCAACTCTTGACGAGTAATTACTTCGTGAAAGGTGTTGCCTACTGGTGCTTGGCGAAGGCGTCATACTTTTACATGGTAAGTTCGAACTAGGGTAAAGTGCAGGCAAAGTGCACTCGTTAATCTCGAAATGCCATTACAGGGCTACTGCAACAGCTTGGCTCGCTTAGATGTTAGTTCAGGCTACGTTGGTCTTACCAACTACTATCCAGCAATCGTCGGCTGTCTATTAGCATGTGCTACATACGGTGGACCAGTACTGGTGCTCGTCTCTGGCACAGAAGTAATCCCTCACCATAAGCGAAACATGTTAGTTTACACTTATCCCAGTATTAAAAATCGAACTAATTGACACCCTCAAAATTCAGGTATCTTCAAGGCGTAACTCTGTCGTGTTTATGGCCCGCGACTTTTTATCTGCCTTTATTATGGTTTCTGCAAGATCACCTCTTTATTTGGAGTGTGTTCTGCCCCAAACTTCTGTTTCTCTTAGCAGAAACTGTTGTAGTATTAGTTGTATCGATTTTAGGTGCCAAAAGTTTCAAGTAAAATATAAAACAATAAAATCCCTAACAATGCGCTTTATTTCCCCATCACACAGCTATAACATTCACGCCATTTAGCATATTCGTTCGTAGAAAAGCAAATAGGCTTGGGCCTTCAAAACTGTATCCACAGTAACGGACCGAACGGAAGTATCACTGATGTGATACCACTTCCCCGCTCCATCGCTAGGTAAGTCGTCTTTCCCTGGTTCGTCATTTACAGGACTCGAAGACCCTCTCGACCACGACTGCTGGCAAAGAGTATCCGACGAGGCATTCGTAAGTTGTTCAACTTGCAAGAACTGCGACAGACCAGGATTCAAAGGACGCACCTGCGACACACAAGCAAAATTAGCTACACGTGTATTTAATAAGTTAAATGTAATACCTTCACGAAAGCTGTGTAGTGCCCACTCGATAACCTTCCTTTGTGTTCCACAACCCCATATAATGAATACAACACTTTTGTCTGTCCGTGACCTATCTTGGTCGGGCACTAAAGATTACACAAACCTATTATATACAACTAGAACGTTACGACAAAAACTTACCATAGGAGCCGCAATCGATGTGAATGACGCCAAATCCAAAACAGTCGGAAAGTTTATATGTTTCTGGGATTTCTTCAATTCAAAACCACTTTGCATAAATCTTTTCACGTGGAGCGTGAGTAACGCTGGAGGGGCTAAGATGAGCAATCGAAGACTGGCCACGTTATATACCGTGGCAGTTTTCTTCTTGTCCTCTTGCACATTGCTGGTCGCTAATGCAGCAGCTCTCCGAGTGCATTCTTCACAGCCGTATTTGTTGCTTCCGGTTAACAACTCGGGTGCTGTAAAACGCTGCAAGCATGAGTACAGGCTGGTGTCAGCTGCTGAACCATGGATCATTAATTTGGGTACTAATGGCTCTAGTGCTGCCATTGCCCATTGACTCTTCTTCATCATCCTATGAAACAACGAAACAATAAAAACCAATAGACAAAACAATAAAAAGTAATCAAAGTTATAAGCAATACACAACAGGTGCAATTAAAAAATGGGTTACAGAAAAATAAATGGACTCTCATACAACAAACTTACCTTTCTCTGCTCAAGTCTTCTTCCTCGCTTGATTCTTGAGATCCATGGCCCGAGCTGCTTATGCTCTGTTCATCACCGTCTTTGTTAATGCTCAATTTCTGCAACTGCGCTTCGACAACACTGGCATCGCTCCCCGACTTCTTGTCTTCACTTTCCAGGTTATCTTCCACGTCAGCTTCACTGAGATCACCAGAAGACCGATCGCTCTCCTCTATCTTGGAATCGAACAGATTTTCATCCGTTTGTGAGGCGTTTCTGGGCTCAGTAGCCTTCTTTTTGGCGTCTCGCTTCGCTTTCTTAGACTCGGTTTTCGAAGGTGATCGTCCGAAGCAATCCACATTGCCTTCTTCTTGTTTGCGCCTATGTCCAGGCGGCGGGGGCTACGTAAATCATATTTATTTTTAAAAAGCTCATAATTTTTCATTTTCGATCTGCTCGATTACTTTATCGTCAGCCAGTGGCAGACTCAGGTCCATGAAACTCTCCAAACGAGGGTACGTTGTGTTGCACACTGTACACGTTATTGCGCTCAAAGACACCCCGCCAAACAGTTTATCAACCAATGTATGCGAAGCTTGCTTTCCGTATGCTTTAACTTCTGCTTTCACTTTTGGGTCCACTGTTGACGCTACAACGTTTTTCGGTAAGTTGTAGTGTTTGAGTAAAGCGTGCCTATATCGCTAAAACAAGAAGGGAATAATTTTATATAGAAATAACCTAAATGTGAAAAAATAACTGCAAAAAAAGACAAAGAATTTAAAACATCTTTTTGACAAAGCTTACCAGAATTTCTTCGCTTTTCAGGTTATCCAACAAATGCCGCAAAAGCTCGTGTGAATCTTGCTGGTCAAAACCCCGAAACTGGGGATTTTTCCTGGATATTTGGGAAAACAAGTTGGATGGTGTTACCACGGAAGAGTTCTTATGTTTGGCCGCCGGACAGTGCATTTCTTTTAAAAAGGATGCAAGCGCTAACGACAATGGTCGACCACCTTCCAAGACAAGTTCCAAAGGAGGCTGCCAATAGTGTTTACAATAATGTTTCATAATCACGTACCAAACATAATACAATAAAAAAATACCAAGTCATTTTGGTCCTTTGTTGATAAGCTCGAAAGAGTGCTGGGGGTACTTCGGCCACTATCGTCACACTGGTTGGTTTTTGCAGAACCGGCCAGCCGTAAAACCTAGTATAACAAACGCCAGATTCGTAAAAGTCCTTTTATAAAATTCTTAATGTATTTACGTCGACAGCATATTCTTAGAATATTTTTAATTAAGAAAATTATATAAATTCTGAAAGGCCACATTACTTGTCCATCTTGGCAGTGAATGTCTAGTAATTGTGTTAACAAATGCGTTTGGCTTAACACTTGCATGACAGAATTGAAGAAGCAGGTATTTCCCAGATTGGACAAACCCTAAAAATCACACCATTAGCATAATGAAGAGTTTTACATCGCTTTTTTCGGTACTTTTACGCTAGGAAGAGACTCCACAAGATCTTTGGCTTTACTGTCGGAATCTCCGTTTACAATCGGTGCCTCTTTGTTTTCTGTGCCATTGACAGCTCCCACGATAGAAACCGACAAACTAACTGAACGAGTCATGCTGTTGGTGGTCGGCTTCGGTTTGCTCTCTATGGTCAATGCACCCATGCCTGCTGCTTTGCGAATCAGTTGAATGCATTCTGTCAACCTGGCACTCACGCTGGAATCGATTTCTTGATTGCAATCTAGGCAATACCCTGACCAAGTTTGAGTGTCCACGAACAGTGCGTGGGAAGAAGAGCGAGGCGTACGGTAATGCAACAAGGAATGCGATTTGTCGGAAATGCCCCCACAGCCACAGTAACCGCATTGTAAACAGACCCATAAGGGATTGGACGAAGTCGAAGATTCCTCGACTGATTTGTTCTTCACAGGCTTGTCCGATTCATCTTCCATGACTCCCGGTGCAGAAGTAGGAGGATCTTCAACGGAGGCAGGAGGTCCATCCCGTGACAGTAAAGATTCGTTGGTACATTGTGCGCACACTGAAAGACGAACTTCTTTCAGACTCTTCCTGAGCAATGGAAGGTTAATGGCTTTGGCAAGATGGGTGCAGTTTGGAGAACCTAGAAATTTCAAAAATACTTATTTAGAACAGGTACTTTTTTTCGGTCGAACTAAAATTCGAAGAACGTGCCTAAAGTAATTGACAGGCTTTTGAAACGTCTTAACATTTTGAGGACTAGGAAGTTACTGCCAAAATGAAAGGAGGCCAAGAAGGACGTGCGTGATCTAAGTAAGAATCCTTATACGTGGTACCCTACCGCTTAATCCCTTACCCTCGCTGCTTCGTAACAATAAGAGGCTTCATGTATTCGTGAGAACACGTGATTTCAACACGCCTTTCGGAAAGTATTACATTGTTGAGAACTATGTACACTGGAGCAGTTTCGATGCTAATAATGTATCATGGATACTAAGATATGAAGAAAGATTCAACTGTCAATGCCGGACGGGCTCTATAATAAGGTAATTTAAAGATACCTTTGACAGGCGCCGTATTATCAGAAGAATCTGAGTCCTCTATACCAGGATCGTTCTGGCGTCTTCTGGTTTTCTTCTTGGCCATGATTTTAAAGGGGCTGAATAAACTCGAGTTATTCAACACCACATGAACGAGAGAAATGTACACGGTTCTAAGTGAACACTGTAGGCCAGCTAAGCTAACGAATGGCTCGCAAGAGTGCGGTATATGCAAGCAAAGGAGTCTCCGTACAACGAACTAATCCGTTCCCCGGGCAAAATGCACATAAGAATTTCGAAAGAATTGCGCCAAAGTAGCATGTAGCGAGATGACCACTGTTACGTTCTACTCCTTTTCAAATCCATTTATTCGCAACTTCAAAACAAAATCACACAAAAACACTCTCCTTCTCGTGCTAACTCTCACTTTCCGTTCACAACAATCAAGTTTCACTCTCAAGAAACGCAACTGACTCAAAGGAAGGTCGAAAGGGAACTCTACTTTACAGGCTCGGTGCAGGGAATTTCATGCTTACCAACAATGAATCTTAGGATTCATCGTTGGGGGGTTACGAAATTGACTGTTGGGTAATAACGAACGCCACACCACGTCGAACTGGAAAAAAAAATTTCCCTTGCAACTTCGGGAAAACTCCAATGAAAATGCACAATGTTACCCTTTACTTAAAGGGAATAAAAATAAAATAGTTTAGCAACCCAACTAAAATCTGACAACTTTTCCAAAACGGAAAGAATGGGTTGGCAAATTGCTATTTCTCACGTAGCCAAATTGGTGTTGGCGCCGACTTTGTATAACGTTCTATACTTCTCAAAATAGTTCCTAAAACGGCCACTGGGGTTCGAACCGTAGTGTCGCAAGTGTTGTGTTTTGACTCGGACACGGTGATCATTGGTAAATATTATACTGCACTACCACTCTTCAATCAGCGCACTAAAACAAAATTATCACACAGGAAAATGCCACGGTCGCGTACTAGATCTAGATCTGATTCTTCCTCCAGAAAACGGCGAAGGCGTTCATCACATTCTCGTGATCACGAGCGGCGCAAGAAAGGATCTTCTGGCAGATCAAGAAGGCGTTCTTCCTCGAGGTCTAGTTCTTCTTCCCCTGAACGCAAGCGTCATATCAGCCCTGATCGAAAACACCGAGAAAAGCATGCAAGCAGTTCAAAAAGTCACGAAAATGGAACCAGAAGAAGCAGAAGTCGTTCGCGTAGTCCTGTTCACAAGAAGATTCATGACAAATTTGCAGACTTTCGAGATAGACATGTTGCGTCGTCTGGTTATAAGAGTTCCCGGCCACTAGATCCCGACTTTTTGACTTTCCGTAGAGAAGAACGGGAGAAGATTGGGTGCACAGGAACCTCGTTCGTATGGAGGAGTTCCCCAGTCAAAATTGACTGGCCTTCAGATTCAGAAGCCGAGGCTAAGAAGAGCAAAAGCTCTAGCAGCCCGAAGCGCAAGAAGAAAGACAAAGGCAAGAAAAAGAAAAAAGAGAAGAAACACAGGAAAGATAAGAAGTCAAGGAAACGTAAGAAGAAGGCGTCCAGTACCGAAGATGGCTCGTCTAGTAGTTCTGGTGACGAATGGGTGGAAAAGCCGGTCGAGCCCATTATTCCTAAGAAGCCTAACTCGGCTCCTGTCAGCGCTGGAGAAAGTGATTTCAGTGGCTCGGAAGCTGAGCGAGAAACGGACAGTGTCGGACCCTTGCCCAAGTCTGTAGCTCCCTTAAGCGTCCGCGATTTCGGCAAAGCTTTACTTCCCGGCGAAGGTGCAGCTATGGCCGCATACGTGGCTGAAGGCAAACGTATTCCTCGTCGTGGTGAAATTGGTCTTACCTCCGATGAAATTCAAAACTACGAAGATGTTGGATTTGTAATGAGTGGATCACGTCACAGGAGAATGGAAGCTGTGCGCTTGCGTAAAGAAAACCAAATTTACAGCGCGGACGAGAAACGAGCCTTGGCCATGTTTTCCAAAGAAGAACGATCCAAACGGGAAGTTAAAATCTTATCACAGTTTCGCGACATGGTTAACCGTAAATTGGCCAAGGAGTAAAAAGACATTTTTTTTTTTGCTGCTATGTTTGTATACTGTATTACATAAATAAATTACTTAGGCGCAAAAGGCATACAGTTGTCAGCTGCTGTCACGTTTTGAATCCAGTCAATGTAACGTGAAACACGCGTATACATGCCTGGAAAGTGGGAAGCACAACCCATACCCCACGATACTATACCAACTTGAATGTAACGATCTGAGCTGCTTCCTTCTACTTCATTCTCAGAGTCCTCCGTTTCGTTAACCACGATCAGAGGACCCCCACTATCACCCTAGAACGTAATACTTTGTAAGCGTAAGAGTAATTTTTGCATTTATTTACTTGGCAAGCATCCTTTCCTTCTTCGCTAGCACAAAGCATGTTTTCCGAAATGAGCAAATCGCGAGTTAGCAGTGATCTGCACTTTTCCCAGGACCAGATGGTTACATTGGCAGCATGAGGCTTAGTTGGAAATGGATCAGAGCCTTGTGGTTAAATAATCAAAAAATAGTTAATATTGTTGCAGTCTCTGAAGTTTTACCGGTGTTGCTCTGCACACCCCATCCTGCCACAGTTGCTGTTTTCTTTTCAAGTTTAATTGGCGACTCTGGTCTCGGCAGACAAATGGCGTGGACTGCGGCGTTGAACGAGATTGGCTCCTCAAGTTCCAGTAAAGCGATGTCGTTATCAACGGTGTTCGTGTCATATTCGTCATGAAGAACAGCGTGTTTCGCTTTTACAAATTGCTCGAAACCGGTCGTTTCGTTGTAAGTTGGTCCAGGGAGTGAGTGAAAGCCAATCATGGCCTCAACTTTAGTAATGTTCCTGTCAACGTAGTATTCTTAGTACTTCTAAGGTTCTTTTTTTTCCGAATGATAGGATATACTCGACTTCTAGACAGTGTGCTGCAGTCAACAAAAATCTGGCTTTAATAATTGTAGCCCCGCAGTAGAATTGTGCAACAATGCTCGAAATCTTAATAGGGACTAGCCAAGGAAACTGGTTAGGGAAGAATGGTTCACCGCCTATGATCTTGGGATGCTTGAAAGGGTCGTTTAACAGTCCACAATTTTCTGCAGTAGGAGAATTATTTAGATTCCATAGCTCGTAATAGAATATTTTACCGTCACAAATTTGTTCTGCAGCTATTCCAATTATAACAAACAGAAAAACCCAGCTCTGTTGCATGATGGACTTTTAACACGAACGTCGGGAACTTTTATGATCAACTGACATCTCAATAGTTGTCTTTTCCAATTTATACGATGCTTAACTGCCCGCATTTAGCTAAAACCCGTTACCTTAATTCATGCAAATTAGCGCCCACTTTGATCTGAGTAGCTTCTTAATCTGTGGTTTGCATTAACCTCGTTATTGACAGCACCTAGCAGAAAACTAGTTCAAAGACAGGAGGAAACAGACTTTTATAGGACCCAATATTTATTTCTTGCGACCCCCATCCGACAATAATGCATTTAGGCCTCCCCGGTTTCGATCACATGCTGAATCCAGTCGGCATAATAGGCCACTTCGGTATAAACGCCTGGAACTGCGGGAAGTGCGCATCCCCAACCCCATGAAACGATTCCAATTTGCGTCCCGTTTGCCACCAAGGGTCCTCCAGAATCTCCCTGCATATCGTGTATATGATGTTGGGCAGTTTTGTTTGCAACTACTATTGCTGCCTTACCTGACAAGCGTCTTTTCCTCCTTCCAGATATCCAGCGCAAAGGAAAGATGGGTAAATGTCAAAGAATAGGGGAGAGTACATATCTTCGCATTCTTGATCAGACAAAACTGGTACAGTAACTTTCCTCAACAAAGGCGACATTGGCCCACCGTCACTGACAGCTCCCCAACCAGACACAATGGCAGGCAAACCAGAAGGCGAAATCTGCTTTTGGTTAGGCAACGCAACCATTTGTACTCGATCGTTTAAAACGAATGGAGTTTGCATCTAAACGTTTATGGAAGCAATTATGGCGATACTGTATACGACTGTCAATGCGCTTACCTGAATCATAGCGATGTCATATAGGAAAGAGTTGGTCTCATAGTCAAAATTGATCACATTTTTTATTCCATGACGAACTTGCTCTTGGCCATCCCAGTTTTCAGGATTCAAATCTACTACACCTGCCACGAAGGTCAAGTTCGAACTCACGTGCCTAAATGTTCGCACAAAATTTGACTTTTTAGAGAGCTCAAAAAGTGCTGTCAAAATGTCGACAGAAATAATCGCCGAGTATTTACAAAAAAAAAATGATTCAAAGGAGGTTATTCGATAAAAAATGATACAATTTACGGCATTTGGATGACGCAAAAACAAGTAAAAGCAAATCACACCTCGTGAAATTCTGGTATGAAAATTTAGTAGCGCCTTCCTACCTTTTAACTACGCTTTAAATTCACGGAGGTGTTACGGAACCCTGTAGTTCATTACGTTAAGTGGATACGTCGAATAATTCCTACAATCTAAGTGAGGGGACGGTGTGCCAGAAGTTCGGAACAACCTCGTACATTACTTACCCCACAGCACAATGGGCTGCAGTTAAAACCCATTCCGGGTGCACAACGCTTCCTCCACAGTTATGTACAGGTCCTCCGGGAGTCCAATTCTGGATAGATACTTGGTAAGGCAGTTCCCCCAGTTTAGCCTCATCGCCTCCCACTATTTGGACATTTGGGCGAGCTTCCACGAAAACTAAAGGTTTTGTCTGTGTTTATATCCCTTACGTGTGTATTTTCGTATTACTGTGAAAAATATTATTTTATTTTCATACCTGCAATAGCAGCGACGCAAAGAACGGCGAGCTTCATCTTCCTCACAGATATAAGACTCCCTAACTCTCATTTTCATATTAAGAGAACTACGACTTATCAATAACAACAGGTGTAAATTTTTCCATGGCTTCTAAATGTATTTTCATATCGCTTTTACATAACCGATATTTTGTCCTCACTTCCGTGCCTGCTTGGCGCCTTTTTTACTCCTAACTCCCCCTTTCTTTACGAGCTTCTTGCCTGGATTACGTTTTTGGAACTTCTTGTCCGGCTTACGTTTATCTGGCACCTCTTTCGGTTTTTTCCCAATTGCTTCAGCGCCTTTCAGCTTAACCTGGCCTGGCTTCGCTGCTAGGGCTTCTTCATCCATCGGTTCAATCACCGTACCTAATCGCGTCACGATCTTCGGTTTCGTTAGGACACGGCTTGCAATTTCAGGCACGAAGGTAGGAGCCACTGGTGCTCGAATGGACGATTCAAAGGCTGCAACTGAAGTAAAAGGAAACGGGAGCGCTTTCACCTGCACGAAAAGTGATACCGTGAAAGCGAGAAATTGCTACTTAATGAAACAGATTTTACTTGATGGTTACGGAGCGCTTGACTCTTCTGCTCATTTATAATCAAATGTCCTTTGTTGTCATCCCTACGCGGTGCAGCAGGCGGAGCTTTGACCAAAAACCGTTTCTTCTTATGCCTAGATTTTCCAGGTTTAATGTCAGTTCCACCCCATGATCCCCAGCCAGGCAAGCTTAAGTCAATATCTTTCGGAGTCGCAGCATCAATGACGCGCTTCTTTTCGGCCCTGAAAAGAATTCATTTAACAGTCAAGTTCAAAACGAGTAAAAATGGTTTGATTTTACCTGAATTGATCTATGACGTCATCTTCGGCAAAAGCCTCGGCAATGGTTATTCGTTGCGCGTTATTTTCTGCCTCTTCATCGCTGCTACTCTCACCATCAACTTCTTCAAAATTGGGCGCCACAGACCTCAACTTTCTAGGTTCTACAGCCAAAAACTGCGCAGGATCCAATTCGGGACCTTCATTAACAGGCGGGGCGGGAGCGTTTTGCTCTACTAAATGTTGGCTCATTGCGGCATTATCTGCGAGTTTATCATCCTTTTCTGCTGGTAAGTCATCCATGTCTTGTAAAGTCTGAAGACGCTGGCTTCCTTCTTCTAGTGATTCATTGCGTATTTTGAGCGGAAGAGCTTCCGGAAGGCTTTTTTCCTTTTCGTTACTGGTCTTGGTCTTTACATTATTGTTTTTCTTTTTCGGAGCGGCTGTCGTTTTCTTAATTTGTGCTTTGGTTTTCGGCTTTTTCGACGCTTGTTTGAATATCTGATCAATACTAGGCGCAGGAATTTGTATCTCTGGTGTTTCCTTGTTTATTTCAGTTACTTCAACGTTTGCGTCCGACGCTTTCGGAACTTGATTCGATGTCTGATTTGAATTAGCAGCAGGGGTTTCCAACTTTGATTTCTTCTTCCTTTTTTTATTCTCTTCAACCTTTGCATCCGACGCTTTCGGAGCGTGATCCAAATTCTGATTTAATTCAGCAGCAGGGTGTTCCACCTCTGATTTTTTCTTCTTTTCTTCAGACTCTTCAACCTTAGTATCCGATTCCATTAACTTCCGCTTGGCGGTCTGAGCTTCATTGACTTCTGTCCAGTATTTGCGGTAGTTCACCTTTTCAGCTCCATCGTCAGTATTGTTGTCGGCGCCAGGTTTCAACCACGGGTTATTCGTATTGATTTCAACTGGAATTGCAGCTTCGGGTGACTCGTCGTCACTCTCCACACGTGCTTTTTCTACAAGTGCCTTGCCTACTCTCAACTGCTCAGCTAGTACAGCTCTAGCCTAGAAACGAAATTAAAAAGTGATGAGGACAGTTTTCGAAAATTTAATGTGGAATTACATCTTTGTCATATTTCGCTCGTAGGATTTGCGTTTTGGCCCACTTTCCAGTGGATTTGTGTCTCAATGATGCTCTTTCTTCCACTCTTTGATCTTCCAAACGGTCCAATTCTTTTAAGGCGGCTTCTGGATCTGTGGCTTTCAGTGTCTCAAAAGCTGCAAGTTGCTTCTTCAAACGGTCTTTTTTCATTAATCGATGGTACCTAAGTTATTGGTAGAGTTTAGACAAAGATTCAAAAGCAGAAAACGCTCCTAACTTTTTGCTCTTGATTTTATTCTGTCTGCGAGCTTTGGCCTCTTGGTAGGATTGTAGAGCTCGATATCGCGCTAATTCACGACGTCGTTCCAAAGCTTCTTCTAGCGACATTGACTTTAAAACGTCTTTTTCAGCTTGCGAGAGCTCCTAAAGTTGTTTCAGAAATAACGATCATTCTATGAAAAACAAAGCTGAAGTAGACATTTACCTCGCCAGGCTGAACAATGTGTTTGCTAGTTTGCAGAACAGCTGCTATTTGCTGCTCCAATGGTGTTTTGGGCTGTAACAAGTATAAAATTAAGTGATTCATCGGATTTAAGGTAAGTGAATTTATTCTATATGGATTCTTATTTTTACCGTAAATTTAGTGGCTAATTCCGTTGCGGAGTATACTTTTATTTCAGGCTTAGCCAATGGAAACCTAAGGTGATCTGCTTCTCTGTGTTGCTGCACGATTGCATCCCAGCGTCCCACTTCGTTTGCCACACGTTCATATCCAGCTAAACGCCTGGCCTACGTAACAAATTATGAAAATACAACAGATAAATTGGTTACGAAGGGTTACCTTCTCTGCTTGAGGCTTTTCAAGAGGTGCAGCAATAGTCTGTGCTCGTTTCTGGGCTTTGCCGATCTTCTTTTTCAGTGTTGTTACCGTTGCATTTTCTCCAAGAGACTTGAGCAAGTCTTCTACTTGAACAGATTGCTGTTTGTTAATTCCAGTCTTCACAAACTCATCTAACTGGGCAGCAGGTTCAGTTCTCTCGTACCCGTAAACACTTCTACAACAAGTTATTTAAGGTCTAATTCAAGGAACATAAAATGTAATAGCAACACACCGTTTTGAGTTAGAAATCTTTGAAACAGTACGTAATAACTTTTCATGTTTCGCATCGTCGACTTCACCATCACTGTCTCCTTTAGTTGATACAAGTGAAGATAAAACATCATCCACTCCGGTAGGCATTATGGTATTTTGCACTCACTGAGTATTCACCTTGTCACGAAAGCAACAGAAAAGCTGTCAGACACGTGTTTAGACCAATTAGATTTTGTTGGTTGGTGTTGTCTACAAAAAGACCAGCCTGCCACCATGCGGGGACACATGTAATGGCGCGTGCTTTAAATGCTGTCTACCTCTATGCAGGAAAGTACCAAGCTCTTCCCTTTATGCGACGGCCTGTGCGACAAGCATATGCGTCAAAGACATTTTTCGGATCTTACAGCCTCCTACAAAGCGTTCTATACCATCGGTTAACACTATTAATGCGTTCTTTAAGCGAATCTTCCTAAATATAAAAAGAAAACATTATTTCCCTAACGCAAAGACTTTGAGCCCTCGCTTACCGTTGTTAGGTATTCAACAAATGCTCTTACGCCCTCGCTTAACGTGAGTAACGCGTGCTTTAGGCAAACCTACAAAAACCTCCTTATCTCTTACGCAAAGGCTTAGGAGGCCTCGCTTAGCGTACTTAATCATTCAAAACCTCCCCTTAACGCAAGTAACTTAATTCCTCCCCTTTTGCCGACTCCTTCGATTCCTTTACCAGTTCGTTCGAGTTCCAGTCGCGCTGAAGAGCTTTAGGATTACTCTTGGATGCTTTTTGTCCGAACGCATACTTCGGTTTGGTCAGGACTGCGACTTAGAGAGTCAGTCAGTCACAGTTGAGCAGTCATAATCATAGGTATTTTGTATCCAATGTGTAGAAATAATAAACGAAGTTATTGCAGAATTCCAAGATTAAAAGTCATACCAAAGCTACAGTTTTTGCATATAGTTTTTGCGAAAAAAGTTGAACAGAAATAAGCTTTAAGAGCTCATTTTAATTTTGGATACGAATTTTGAATGTATGCGCGAGTTTCTGTTTTTTAGATAGGAAACATTGCTATAGAGAAATGCAAATTGTTGCAGAAGAAGAAAATAGTAGGGAAGCATTACATTTCGTATGCGGTATTTTATTGCCGAACTTATAAAGTCATAGAACGACCAGGGGTGTAAAGTAAGTGTAGTTAATCCCACCACCGTTCTACTAATAGATTAGAGAAGTGCTGTGGACTGCCATGAAGTCGATAGCGAAAGGAAGAGGTTGGCGTAGTTTTACCAGAAGGAATAAAGCTTTGCGGCATTCTTTCAATACAAGAATCAATTTATAGATGTTATCAATTCAATTCGCAGATTATTTCTGAATAAATAAGAATCGGTTATAATACTTTATGAAAATTGGTCAAGTAAGCGTTACTTGGCAGGCGCATACAAAGTTCCCCGGCACCAGCGAAACCACCGGAGAGTTGGAGTCAGACAAGGTGCAGTAGGTTGCGTTACCAATATTGCCGTGAGAAAAAGCAGTGCAATTCGGTTGCTTGGAGCATGCTGTAAAACAGTCATTTGCATTTGTCACCTCCACCCTATTTCCTGCTGTCAGACCCCGATCGCATAGGCACTTCGACAATGTTGGGCAAATAGTACCTGCAGATCACATGATAGGACATAAACACGAACCATTCATATTGAGAGGGTAAAGGAGCTGGAATATTTCATGTCAACATCACTTGACTATTTTCCAGGATAGTTTTCGCGGTTAAGCAGTATATAAGAGATATAAGAGCATATAAGACAGTGGGAAAAAAGTAACGTTACACGAATGTACCAAAAGCCATAACTTTTGAACGAGAGGTTTCATGTGTTGTAACAAATCAGTCATGATACATACCGTTAAGTAGCACTATACAAAGTTCCATTTGGAATAATGAGAATTAGTCGAATTATTCAATGTGTGCTTGCTGTTAAGGTTGTATTCATTGAAGCACATAAATCAGCTGTTAATGATTGTGAAGAAAACACTGTCAAACAACAAACTTTTGAGCTTTAAAATACTGTTATGGTAACCGTGTAGCGTTTGACAATGGGTCCCCACAACGATGCATTTACCTATTTATAGATCTTTTCTTTTAAAAAAATTTTACTATTGTCGTAATGTTATTATTGTCTCTACCCTCCTCTACCTTTCAAGCATAGAAAATTATTACCGTTCCTGGTGTAAGGGTTCAATTGTTGGGCACTGTCCGGACAAGCCAGAGCCCTGAACCGCACTGGCGCGGTTGCTGTAGTTGTACTTGCTGTAGTTGTACTTGCCGTAGTTGTACTTGCTGGAGTTGTACTTGGTCGTGGTGTCGTACTAGTTGTGCGGAACTTTTTAGAACACCAAAAGAATCGCTCGTAAATGCTTCGGAATGCGAACTGAAAGAAACCATTTACGGTGACAAATTGACTAACGAAAGCAACGACGTTATTAGTAGATTAACTGGTTAAGTAACGCAGAACAGAAAATAGAGAACGAAGCTCAACAAGACGTTGATTATTTCATAAACGGTACGTTACCCAGCTGGTTCCATCAGAGACAAGTTGAGCGTGGGTTGCATCCTGACCAGAAGTGCATTTAATTGTTTGAGAATACTAAAAGCAATAAGGGTAGGAAAAAAATAAGCTAATTATTCTTACTGGCTGACTGTACTCAGAAACAGCTAGACCCACCGCAAACACCAATGTAAAGATTGCAAAAGTAAATTTGCTCATCGTGATGACTGTATCTTGGTCACAGTCGATAAGAAACTTAGTACGCTTAACGTAGTCCTGTGTATATATATCATACTTTAAACTGACACCTTGGAGTTTTCTTTACAGCAATAAAAGATGCGGCCACTATCCAGTTTCCAGAATACGAAAACTATCTATTGTCTGCTGATAATATATGCAGTAACTATAAAGCTTCCGGTCTTTCCTTGTTTGTTGTACGCTTTTGTTTGCTAAACAGAAATAGGGTTTACAGTAGAAATTGTACCAGCTAATCTGAACTGCAATTTTGGCAAGCGTACACGTGTGTACAATTTACTGCATAAAAATTGTTTTATTAGGTTTAGTTACAAGTTTTTATCAGAAATGCTTTTCGAAGAACAGTTTGCTTGGATCTGCGCAATTGTAAGGAGCGAGTTTCGAAACACAGGAAACGTTGGCATTGACAATTGCAATTATGTAGTTCTAGAAACGGAATAAGCTTTTTCCGCTGAAAGATTATATTATTTGACAAGCAGCTGGCTCACTTTTTGCCAGTGCTAAGGAGTGTGCACCTTTTCGGAACCTTTGTTCACGTGTATTACCACTGCCACCGGGGTGTTACGTATTTTGTGGTCCAAAGATTAACTGTAGCACTTATTTTCGAGTATCAGGACATTCTTATAGATTTCGCACGTTGTGTTCTAGTAAAGGTTGATCCTTTCTTGTGCAATTTGTATTCGAATTAGGACTTTTAGAATCCACAGGCAGTTGCTGTGTCGCACTCAAGCAGACAACCCAGGCTTTGAGCACGAGATGGTGCTTATTTACGTAAACGTTACAGTATCTTTAACCTCCTTCATTCTCAGAAATTGTGACAAATTCTCGATGACAATTTTGAAATGCACTACCATGCCAGCGTATCACCAACTCACACGGGAGTCTGCTACACCAATTTCTCCAATACGTTGAGTTCCTGTATTCTTTTACTTTTTTTATGTGCAGAAGCAGAAATGTTGAAAACAGAAAAAAATAGAGTAGCACCAATTAGGCCTGAAGTGACATTGCTAAGATAACAGAAGTATGCAGTTTCATTACCTTACTTGATTACTATTCTTTTTCGTTAACAAGAGAATTTCGTGTATTAGCTTCTAGATGGTGAAACGTAGTTCAAAAACGGCATTTTGCCGCAATGCTTTTTGAGTTTCCCAAGTTCACGTTAAACCAGTTGTGAGGTCTTAGTTTAGGAATGGGTATGTTAGGTTATCTGGATAGATTTAAGTTAATTAGCTTATAGAATGTTTCCGCGGTTAGGTTAGGTTACGCTATTTAAGTTAAGTTAGGTTTTATCAGTTAGCTAGTTAGGTTTACTTTGTATACATTACTTTAGTTTAGCTAATTTAGGTTTGATTTGTGTTGGAAGAGTGTACTGCCTCTGCCGTTCCTTTGAATTGGGTTCCACTGCCCCTAAATCCCTTCGATTGCGAGAAAAGCTGAATCTAAAGCCAGTTAAGTTGCGACTTTTTATTGGATAATTCGTTGCTGGGACTTTTTTAAACAAAAAAATTAGCGAGAGCCAATATTTGAGCTGAATTTGTTTGTAGCGTTGCTTCTGCTTTGTGTGACTGCCTTGAATGCAAAAGGGGAAAAAATGAAGAAATTCAATAAATGAATAAATAATTTGTTGGAATGAAAGTCCGATTTACTTGGCGTCAGTGATGGAAGACAGCGGTCTTCCGTTGATAATTTTGAGTCAGTTTGGGGTGAGCATAATGGAATTAAAATAAAAAAGACGCCTTCCAATAACAACTAGCGAAATAAGAGTAAATTTCGTTAATAGAGGTTAAGTTATCTTCTACTCAAAGGTAAGTTCTAACTTGGTAAGTTGAGTTCTTGAAACGAAACACATTGAAGCGAAAGCAGGTTTCAGATCATGCCGCTTGGTGGCGTGGGTTGTCAAAGAAACTTCTTGGTGGAATTTCTGCTGGCAAATAATTTCTAAGCTTCACTTAATAACGCAGTTTGCTAAGATCGTTTAGAATGCTTATCATCTTGGCGCTGAAATCGCAGCCTTCGGCTTCACAGGAAAACAAAATGGAACTCAAATGCCTCCGCGTATCATTTTGTCTTTGTCGCTGTTGTGTAGCTCGTCATCAGGACTGAATGTTAGTCACCATTACTTAAGAATTTTCACAAATTACAACTAAAAAATTCTCATGAACAGCTGACCGTGTTATATAATTAGTTTAATTTGTACAACTTTCAAAAACTAATTTTAGAGTTAAAAAATTACTTAAAACGAAATTACTTAAATTGCTTAAAACGAAACATTACTTAAATTTTAAGACAACTGAATTACATGTAGGAACAATGCTCGCAGGCGTAAATTCTTTCTTTGCTGTGTTTGTGCGCACTGGTGTGTACATGGATGAATGGGAGAGTGTGCTGGAAAGCTGTGCTTTTCCAGCATCATGCTTTTCGAGGTCTCGTTCACCCTTTTCTTTCCCTGCTTCCCATGCTGTTTCCAGTGGTGCTCTTGGTAATCCCATTATTGTGGGATATACCAGGTACCATAGGAAGCAGGCAAGGGCACAGTCAGGGTTTTTTCCTCTGAAAAACCAAACTGCAGACACGGGAAATCGAACCCAAAACCTTACGAATTCAAGTCAAACACGTAGAACGCTCGGCCAAAGCAATTATTCTGAAAAATATTGGTAAAGTGTAAAACTTACTTCAGGTATTTTGACCGTTTCGCTTGTTTTACACAAAGACCAGAGCTGTGCATTTATTATTTATTAGAATTTTTTTCAGGCAGGAATTTTGTTCAAAATCGAATACTATACCTCATGGCGTTCTTACAGGTTTTATTTCATTTTATACAAGTACAGGAAAGTAAATCATTATTATGTGTTTGAATAACATAGGATTTAAATGCGCCCTAAGTCGATTCGTTAAGGCCATATTGATGGACGCAGTACTTATTCGGTAGAAAATAAGTTTCGTTGCATGTACCTTGCATCCACCGCAAGTTTTACCTGAATATTTACTTACAAATGGGGGTAGAGCTGGAATCTATGGCCCTTTTCCGCAAAAAGCGACAATCCTTACAGTCGGGATTCGTAAGTTTTCTGTATTTTTTCGGAGTTTCCCTTTTCTACAATGCTTTATTGTAGTAATAAGGCTTCATATTTCCGTTCAGTATAGTGTCCTTCTTTCTGGCTGTACGGAAGCAGTTCGATGATTTTATGCCTTCCTATGTTTTGCATGCAAATTTTCTTATTTTCAGCCTCATTCATTCAGTGCTGATGAAAACAAAGCAATTTGGTACAATTCTTGTATAATGATACAACTGCGGTCAAAGAATGAAAAAAAAGAGAAAATATCCTAGTTTTAACACCGTCTTGTAGTGAACAGAACACTTTGGTCTCAAGCACACAGAAAGCATTAAAAATCGTTGAACAGAATTCTGGCGGGCGGTAAGTAGTGTTTGCTTAATCGAACGAGCGGATAGAAGGCCAAATGGGTTATTCTAACAACATTCTTGCGGATTTGGTGTAGCTAAGTTAAACTGTCCACTACAGCTGTATGACGCCTCAACAATCTACATAGTAATTATTCAATTCTCTGCCGCCCAATGAAAAAAAAATGAATTGCTTTTCTTCCCTTTTTCAGCACATCAAAGGGAATCAAGGAGTGCCACGTTCATGAAACATGGTGTACAATTATAACGGACAAAGAGTTAAGAGTAAGAGAACAGAACGGGGAACTTTACGAAAAAATTAACGACTAGATGAGCACGTAAGCAAAAAACACTAAACGGGGTTTGTTTTAATGAGTAGTAAAAATGTTCGGAAACCAAATGATACCTCGCTAACCGTCAGCTGCCGGACTGGGTTCCGTTTACCTTCAATGCTTACAAGTTGACAAAGTTAACTCTGGCCCCCCAGTGGCTGGGGCATACGACCCATCGACTGTTGCAGCGGCGGTGGCGCAGGTCGACTGGCCATGGCCATGGGATTCATAGGGGGCGAATTCCATACCATACTCCCTGTCATGGTTGACGACCGAGGTAAAGGTCGAATCAAGTACAGTTTTTCGCCTTTCTCGCTGGTGAAAATGGGCGACCTTTGGTAATGATCGACGAGTTGGTCCATGGAATGGAAACGGCGCTGTCCTATACAATATAGTACCCCTTCCACGTGAACCTTGAAGTGCTTATTGCGACCTGGAGCTTTCAATGAGACTGAGTAGGCGCCGACCTGACACAACACAGACAAAATTAGTGCCGACGCAGAGATTAATAAAATAAACAGAATTTGCTGAATCTTATTAAAATTAAGAAGTAGAAAATAAAGCGCCTTTACATTTGTTTCGCTAATTCGGACCAGGAAATCTCCATCTTGTCCATACTGGTTGAGTAAATTATCGCAATCTGCTCGAGTAATGTTGCCGTAGAACCAGAGTTTGCCTTGCAAATGACTATGGTCAGCGCTGGCCATTTTCGGGTGCTGTTCTAAGCTAAGCGAATCCAAGCTGCGCAGCAACGAAGGATCGGTAGGATGACCGGGGGCGTTTGTTGGCAAACCAGTAGATGCGGGCATAGACCGATCCATTGGTCCATCCCTTAAAGCACCTGGTAACATGTGCTGGCTGCTCTGACTAATACCTCGGCTGCGAAACGGCTCTGTTAGGAAGTCACTGATTTCCTGTCGTACCGCAAATGTTACCTCAACGGTCAAATTCACCAAGTAAGGGTACCTGTAGGTAGTTCTTAGGAACCAGGCCGATATGTCCCATTGCGTTTCGCGCACGATACCAATCTGGGTCAGCGGGGGGCCGATCGAGGATCTCCAATCGCTCGCCTTTCTGGAAACTTAATTCTTCTTGGTTTTGGGCTGCGAACGGATAGAGAGCAACCACGACATCTAACACATTCTCAGCAGGCGCATACATGTGTGATGCATCTTCTCCGCCCACTGCACCCATATTGTCTGATACTGAAGGCGGACCAGAATTGAAAACGGCTTCGGATTCTTGCATCGTGTAATTAGATGGAAACCAACCAACCTTTCAAAAATAAATTAGTGACAATATTTCAAACGCAAAAAGGCACTAAAGCTTTACTAACATGAATATTATTATGCTAAATACTAAAGATTCTACTTTTTACCGTGAATTATTCGATTACCATTCGAAGTGCCATTCTGCTAAATACAAAATAACTCAATTCTGGAACTTATTTGGGCCAATAATTTCTAAAATCCCTCTGCACAACTTCCTGATTGACTCCCTGCAAAGGATCCTAATCGATATCCCTGCGACATTCTGCATTTACAAGTATTCTCTTTTGGTGGCTGCTACTACAGTGGTCCAGTACAATGACAATACGCAATAAGCCTTTACTGTCACTCTAGTGATTTTCTGATTTCATTATAATGTAGAATTCTTTACCTGTCCATTATACTGGCCTCTCCACCATCCGTCATTGCTTTTCTCTAGAATCATTACGCGCGTTCCTTTGTTCAGCGATAGTTCATCCAACTGCTGAGCTTGATAGTTGTAACGCACTAAAGCATAGCCCAAGCCTTGACCTTCTGCTACAGGTTGAGCCGGAGGCAGCTGAGGCAATGGCTGAGCAGGCTCTCGACGCGAACTGAGAGGAGATTCCGATTCGGGAGAGCCACCGGAGCTGGGGAGGGTTTTGCTGGTGAAGCTCGAGCCTTTTTTGACTTTTTTCTTAATGCTGCAAGGAAAACCAAAGAATTTACTTCACTGGCCAAAGTAATGAAACATGTAAAATTACCTGTCAAAAATAGAAGGTTTTTCGCGCTTGACATAGTTTGATGGAACAAAACCCGACTGGCCACGATTATTCTGAACCCGCCACCAATGTTTCGAGTCATCAAGAACCAAGAGCCTCTCATGCTTGCGTAAACCTAATTCCTGTGGGCCTTGAGCTATGTAATCGTATTTAGCTACAACGTAGCATTCTTCTCCAGATTTGCCTAATCAACACGGGGTAAGTAGGAAATCAAACATTTTAGAGCTACATGCTTACCCATTTTCAAACTGGACATACTGCATAAAGGAACAGAGATAAGAACCCAGCTCTCGTTCCTTGCTTGTAAAACAGTTCGTCCGCACCCACAACACTGGAGTCGATTCGTAAACCAAGTGGAACTCAATAACTGATTATTCACGGAGATGGAGGTAACACGGACTATTTCCGATATCTCCAACGGCAAAAGGTAATCTAATAAAGAAACATTCGCTTTCAGGAAATGGGTATGATAACCAACCAATTTGTTGTCAGGATCAAGAAGCAAGCACGGTGTGCGCGTATAATTTTAAAACAGAGTGCGTACGCAACTGTACTGTAAGCATAACGCTAATAAGGAAGCTTACCATATATTAGAACACTTTACTTCATGATTAATATCTTGCAGTAAAGAGCCGAAAAAAAAATCTATTTTATTTATGCACCGCTTCCCCACTAAAACCCTTAGGCGGCGATCGCCTGGTGCACGCGCTGTTGCCCTCTCTTCCAAAACAGAAAACTTTTTTCGCTTAGTTGTTTCGTTTGGTTTTAATTTGTGAATAAGCTGGACTTGAAATATCTAAAAAGTTAGAAATTTATACTTATCATTAATGTTTATTGCATAAAATTTCAACTGGCAATCTGGCAATAGCAATCATGTGACTTACCATCAGGTGACGGGCTGGCCGTGTAAACAAACCGTAAGTATTATTTTGCGGCCCATAAAATGCTGAAGTCTAATTTACGCAAGCTCCCAGTGGTTTTACTGGTATGCTTTCTCTTTGAGCAAGGTATGTAAGTTATATAAAAGTCGTAATGTCGCTTATGTAATTATATTTCAATATTTTTTAAATTCTCTAGCCCGTTGCGCAGGGGAACTTACAATTGTTCACAGTCCGCAAGCTGTCAAGTTCTCCGGAGCCGATGGGTTGAAAGCGAGCGACCTAACAGATATATTTTCCGCTTGTATGGGCTATACAGTGCACAAAGTAAAAAAAAAAAAAATAATGTCACTTTTCCTTAATAATTCATGTATCTTTTACATGTAGGAAGTCAGATGGGACGCCATATCCGTCGCAAACCCATTTCATTATCCCAAAGCAGTTGTTGTCATTACTGTTGATGGCATAAGCACAATAAAAGTTAACGGACATCAATATCCTTTAAAAGTCAATGCTGACTTGGAGCGCATTAGAGAAGCTGTAATGACACGGACCCAAGCACGCGATTTGTCTGGAAGCGGGCTTCTTGTCAATATGAATCTAGATTCGAGCGATGCGTTGGTATGATTTTGACTATTTTTTTCAAGAATTATTAAATTTCTCTGCGTTTTTACCATTTAGTTGACCGAGTACCCCCAGTTTTTGGAAGGCGTTTCGATCAAACTTGATTACGACGGCGATAAGCTGAACCTTAACCGACCGGGTGACGTCACCTTTCTGCGCGAAATTCAACTTCTCAAGGGAGTTTTGGAAAAGGTATTAATCATATTGAGTCGGTTTATTCTTTAATAATTCTTTACTGCTCAAGATGGCAACCTATGGACCTGGGCCTCAAGGCTCCGTTTTGTGGTTCCGTATCAAGGGCATTCAAGATTTAACGAATATGTACGGTCCCAAGTCAGACGCCGTCGCAGAGGCCCAGAAGTTGGTCCGAAATACTGTCGAACAAGGTGTATTGCCTTCCTTGGAAAAGATTTTTGGCGATCGATTCATCTTGGCTCTCATTGCCAATGACGAGACTCACGTACGTCGCGCTCGTAGTTTGCAAAGTTTGGCTGAAGAAAGCCGGAATTCTACGGACTATGAAGCACTGAACGTTTCCAAACAATACGGGCAGGATTATGCTGTGATTTTCAATATCCTGTTGTGGTCGAACGTATTCATTTTCGCCTCTCTTATTGCAATTTCAGGTACGTCATTCTACTGCTCAGCGTTGTTTGACATTAATACGTGTTCGTTCTTTAGTGTTCATTTGCACCATGGATCCAGGCCGGGATTCTATTATCTACCGCATGACTACCCAGCGCGGAATGAAGAAAGAAAACTAAGAAAACAGTGGCTGTTATTGATGTCGTTTAATATCTCTGTACACATGTTTCTTTTCTAGACATTCCAGTCAATTGTTTTACTAGAGTGCAAAAATAGTTGTATGTCAGCATGCGTGTCTCAGTTATGTGAATAGTAGTAAATAAATTCCAGTTTTGCCTCTCGTGGACTGAGTACGAAAGGAATTCATTGTTTACAATTTATTCTCTCACAACTTTTCAATTGGCTGAATTGGCATTTCTTTTCAACGCGGCTTAGCTAACGGTTTAACCGACTTCGGCTACCGTAAAAAATTCACTCAAAAACTTAATGATTTTTTTTAGATGTACGCAAGAGTTACATCAGCTTGGTTTTTGAAGTGCTATGATTCAGCAATACGTAAAGCAAAAGCTATGCTTATGTTGACATACTAAAAAAGTGAAGACGGAATCACTAAGTTGACTTGTGAAACCAAAATTAAACTTTTTCTTCTAATTTAGTCCGCAGTTTCTCTTGGTTATTTCATCACAAAAAAAGGACTTGTGTTGCACAACCTCACAAAAACTTGACTTAAAGAAGTTGTACAGACGCAAAAATGGTGGAATGTCTCACTAAAGCAGTATACATGGAAATCGAGGTCCTTTCACCTTACTCACTTGTCTTTGACTTAACCATGCTTGCCACGAGTGTTAAATTCGTACTTTAAACTCGCATAGGGACTTCGTAACCATCGGAATTATTCTGTAGAACTTTTGCTGACTACGGAAAGTCGTGCCGTCATAGAAGGAAAGCTTACCACTTTCCTGCTTAACCAACCAAGATTATGTAGATTACAAGAAAAAGGAAAGATATGTCCCATGTACAGCGATTCTATTAAGTTTCCTTCCTTTACGTGTATAACTCTTTCTTATCACAATATGGTAAACGAGGCAATATGCAAATGTCATACCGAAGGTCATACGACTTTCGAGGCAGGTTCGAACTGACACACCACTGGAAAACAAATGTCGGCTTCGCGTCCTCCCAGTCGTTGCGCTAACCACCTGTTTTTAATTACCGCGACCTACAAAGACACGACATATTCAAGATCAAATACCAAACGAATTTCTAGCCATCGAAATAGGCCCAACTTCGGTAATCGAATACATAGCCCTAACCTTGACTAAAGGTACAAATCTTACTTTTAGGGCATCGCAAGTAAACCGTGCGTTCAAGTTCGTATGGATTGCCCTTCCCATTCCTTCCAGAACAATCAGGTCCACCTGGTGCTCGGTTAGAGCCTCGGCTAAACACGAACTTATGCGTCTGTCAAGTCAGAAAAACTCTTATGAGTACAAGGGTTCCAATGAAATCGAGCGCACATTTAAGAATTTAACCTTGAGACAAGGCTATTCAACCTTACCCGAGATCCAAGCAAGGTGACGCTTGACCTGAGTTGACGACTACGAGACGCCCATCCCGCCGTGTCTGGGCAAAACCTGGCCACGCATCTTCCAAGACGGGTTCTTGCAACAACACGTCAAGCTCCAAGGCTGTAACATCGTTCAATGCCGGCTCAGCATTGGCACACAGCAGTACCTTCCAACGTAAAGAAGCCAAACAATCAGCGAACGAAAATGGCTGAGCAATTACTCCAAATTCACTCACATTCCAAGAGAAGGGAAACGTAGCTCAACATTAAATTGTTGATTTTATGCTTAGTCACGCTTTACTAACACAACTCACGTTATGTGTTCTCTAATCCGTCCCCAACTTTCTACCATTTCTGCCCCCTCGTGGTGTGTTTACGAAAAAAAAAATCAGAGGGAAATTCCCTCTGTTTCCCTTATTTGAATTCATTGTCGCCGTTTCTCGTAGTCATAATTTCGGTCTCTGCGTTCCCTGCTACCTGCGTCTTTAAGGGCAAAAGTGAAAACGGTCATGGACCGGTGCGTGTTAATTGTGCTCTTCCCGGTCAGGCAAGAATGAAATCGAAAACCTGGGCTGAACTTTACCGTGGCCTCGGTAAGCCACTGGAAAAGGTTCCACAGCCCTCCCCTAACGATAAGCCAAAAGATTACTACGTGAAATGCTAACCAATACGGTCAGCTCGAAGATTGACATTGTTATCACAGCTTGTATGCAAGGCCAAGCCCTTGACCTCTATGCGACTAGAGCCCCAATCCTTGCGTCGTGGAACGTTGTAAAGCAAACAGGGCGGAGTCTGAACGTGACTCGTCGACTCCCGGAGTTTATATATGGTACAAGCTCACTACCAAAACTTGGGTAATTCTTGCACCGCACTTTCTTTTCTCTGTACCAGCGACTTTAAGCGCTCTCCCTCCATCAATACCAAACGAAAATCAGTCGCAGAGAGCAAGGGAGCCTGGTCGCACAGCCCAACCGAAAGGATTAAACTCCCGCACCGCGCGTAAATCACACGTTCCCTTTTTTCCACAGCTCCCACAAAGGAAAAGTTTGATACCGTCCAGCCAACCCCAGACTTTCCGGTGAAATATAGTGCGTTTTTTGCTGGTCTTTCCAACCACGTGTCTACGCCAGGTTTCCGTGCTTGAGTACCATTAACTCACTGAACCATGTGCTGGGATTATCCTACGTGTGATTCCTTACGCACGGCACGCAAACTCACCTAAGTCAACTCCCAGTTGTACACCATGAAGAAATAACTGAAAGTCAAGTGTAGTTTAGTGCGTATCTAGTGACGATCATGCATCCAATACTGTATAGTGTCTTTGTTCTTTCAATCTCATGGATCAACGCTTTATCGCCACAAGGTACTTTAATTACTCTCTATGTATAATCATTATGTGTGTATAACTATTATCTATGCAATTGTATCGGTAATATGCACATTAACTGCTTACACCGTTTGAGTTTATGACGGGTATTGTGTACGTCAGTTGGTCCACGTCTGTAAGAAAGGAGCGTTGAAGCGTGCACTTTTTAATGTTTCAGCTCTTTTAGAGATTTTCCTGACATTACGCAACCACCTAACCATGATCTTAGGAATGCACGAGATATCGCAGGAGACACGCCGGTACTTACATAACGTTGTCGCAACAATGCTTACCCTCTTTTCTACTTACTTCCAGTGAATACACAGTTTTGAAAGGACGGCAAACATATCGAAACGGAAGTATTTATGAAAAGTAGTGAGATAACTGAACTTCCGACGAAAAACACGACGTCCTGCAGGGTAAGGTCATGTGTTGAACCAACGAGTCGTGGAAAGAACATTAAGTATGCGTGCAAGAAAGCGAAAGTCCCTAGCCATTACCACCTCCCGACTATACAGGTAGAAGCACAAGAACCGGCCCGCAACACGCTTTGGAGTTTACCAATCTTGCAACCAAAGCAAAGACCTTCCAGTAACCTGAAACAACTTTCACTTTCACTTTCTGAGGGAAAAAAGGGCAGTGAATTTGAGGGCAGCTTCAAACAATGTCACAAGGTTTGGAAGATGGAAAAAAACAAGAGAAACAGTGTCCGTAAAAGCACCATATATGCGGGCAATTAGCGTGTTTCTAGGCATCTGACTCACTGAGTCACTCAATACATAATTTACCAAAAAGAGATCAGGGTTATAAATAAATATAACGTTATCTGAAACAGTGCATACACTTAAAATGTTGTATTGTAGTATTAAATGAATTGTTGCAAACACCCTCCTACCAGCTTTCACACATTCCGAAATGCTAATTTTGTAATGGTGAGCATTACACACAAACCACAAAAAATAATAATAAATCAATAAATTGTTGTAATACTAATTACTATATTAAGATTTTTACTATAGTTTTCATATTAACCACCATAGTTTACTGCAAAGAAGACAATGCAGCGAGAAAGCATAGTTTTATGAGACTAGGGGGTTAGCAAGCCTAACTTGTGCCTGACCTTCAATGCCTGACAATAATAAAAAAAGCTGTAATTACATCATTACAAAAATCCCCAAAGATGTTGAAATAGTGACTGATGCTGACACTCCTTTCTTTCTACAACCTTGCAGTCGCCTCTCTAGTTACTGCATGGTCGCCTTTAGTATGGATGCATTCAGAGGAAATGTTCTTCCCTAGCGGTGTTGATTACTTCCTCGAAGGCGTTTCTGTGTTCGACGACCAAGGAGTCGTGCTTCAACCCTACCCTACGACCAGTACACTGGCCGGGGGTGAACCCTCCCGCGACTGGCACTTGCAGACACGAGAGACTTTGGGTTCGTTTCTGCTTATTTTTTATTAAAAAATAATCATGCCTTAAAATGCCTTTACGTTTCGCTTTTAAAGCTTGTCCAGCCTGCTTGGGCCCGGCCATTTTGTGGGGCCAACGGGTTGAAACAGGGAACGTGCCTGCCTACGCAGTGGTCCGCGAGTACCAAGACGCTCATCAGACGGTGGACGTGGCCTACCACACGTTTTACCCCTACAACCGAGGCAAGGATGTTTGTGTGGGCATTCGGAGGAGTCGTCGGGGCCGTGGAGGAAACAACACTTCAGGATCACCAAGGAATGTCAGTAACTGTATTGGGACATGGAGCTCTTTTGGTAACCACGTTGGAGACTGGGAACACGCCAGTCTGCGCTTCCAAGTATGGCTCAGTTTTCGAAAACTACATAAATTAGCTACTACATCTAAAAGACTGATATTCCCATACAAATGTTTGCGTATGTTTTCCATCTGATAAGGTTTATGGGGTTTTGGTGGCAGAAGATAATCTCAACGTTGTATAATAAAATAAGCTACTCGCGAAAGAAATAGCACGTAAAAAGACCACATTACCGTGATTTTGTAAGAACCACGGAACGCCAAGCGTAGTGTTGGGTGCGAAAGAAGCAGCGTCATTTATCGAGCATACTTGTCTCACACGCAACATTCCTGGCTTTCCGAAAAGTTTAAACTAAGAAACAACAGAGAAAACAGAAACAGACAACAGAGAAAAACTTCAATTATAGAAGTATCAGTAAATTTAAAAAAAGTAGAGATCGTACGGTTCTGACTAACAAATTCACTAGTGTCATCTATTGGAGTCACGAAAACCACGATTCCGTCATTCAACACTAACAATAGCAAAGGTGCGTTTTATCGTAAACTGAACTAATCAACTGAGCTGGCCACTTGGCATAACTAACGTTTTGACGTGTGCGAAACTAGCTCAACGGTCATTTTGTAGTGAACGCATCAGTTGCGATGAGCGCAACTGCCGCTTTCCGTTTTACCGTGCTGGGGGACCGCAGTACAACGGAGACCTACGTTTAAGCCCCGCCCACTGCTTTTCATGTAATCAATCTTTGTCTCAGTTAAACGGGGAGCTGCTCAACGCGTATTTTGTTGTAAACGCTGAGATGAACCGACCAACTGATCAATTTACGATAAAATGCACAGTCTTTCACTTGGACCAACAAAGAAAATGCAAGGGGGGAACGAGGGGAATCCCAGTGGAGCCTTATGGCGCTTTTTGGCGCGTTAGCATCTAAGGGCGGATTTCGCAATTTCTTGCCACTAGGGGCGCAATTTAGTAAAGACTACTGATAACGTATTCCTCTCTACTTACTTAAAGTATATTATTTAATGTACCTTGGATATGGGACTGTTAGACTGATATGGTTAATGTGGTAAAGCAGAAACTCAGAAAATGCAAAAAAATAAGAGAAATGGTGTCTTTTTCTTAACTTTCTTGTTATTTGCTTTGCAGAACGGAGAACCTATAGATCTCTATTTGTCAGTGCACAGCTTTGGCGCGTATTACGCATGGAACGCATCTTCCTATCAATTTGAATTCGCCAGAGGAGAGACTCATCGCCAGAAAGTAAACCTTTTCAGTTTCGTACGAATAAACGTTAAGATGCCTTTTCTTATAGCAACAACGGATGGGTGTTGGAACCAAACGCCGACAGTGGCGTCGCGACCTGAGTCCCACGTACCCACCCGTTGTTAGCCTGGTTGAAGGAACGCATCCCGTCGCCTATGCCGCTAACGGATCTCACGGCTTATGGGCGGGGCCTGGAGTCCACACCTATTTGTCTTTTCCTCTTTTGCAAGATATTACCGAGCCTGGGATTCCTTGGCGAACCTGGAATAACTTGAAGATTATCGAATGGAACGATATTCCGTAAGTCAAATGTCCCGAAAAATAACCTAAAGTATTATAAAAGTTTAAAAATAATAAAAAAATATTTTTTTAACTATTATAAAAGCTAAAAAAATAGCCGAAGTTAAAAAATATAACCGAAATACTACAGAAAGCTAAAAAAAATATAGTAGTTAACGAATTATTAGCGATACATATGTTTTCCAGAACATTTATCGTTACGTTGGCTTTCATTTGCAACTTAGGTTTGGAGGCGATTTAACCTGGCTCAACTTTCTGGGACGTTGGGGCAATAGCAAGCAAGGTTGCGAATTGGAAGGCCTTTCTGGAGAATGCACGCTCGGAAATGGACCTCACGGGCCCGGAGCACCGGACGACTTGCCGCCACCTTTCTTAACTCGAATGCGCACCATGCCGGGAATATTCGACTACCCTTATCCTAACTATGGTTACCAATGGTACGGTCCACAAGCCCTGGATTACCCTAATCGTGCCACTACACCCAGTAAACGGGGTCAGCCGAAAAAAACTCGACGAAGATTGCGTTTCTTAGGTTAAAAAAGCCTTCCATGAAGTAACCAAGAACTGCACAGTAACTCTTTTCCTCCTCTGAACCTTTGGTGGCAAGTTTTGTGTTCTAATTCGCCGTTCTACGTGTCGGTTAGCTAAACGCTTCGGCTCCAAAAAGGTCGTCGAAGCAATTTTCCCAAGCAACCTAAGGAGGCTGGAAACAAAAGAAAACTTACTTTCGTGCCTAAGCGGACCAGTTCTCTGGCGAAGGGCAACACCCCCATAACCACGTCCAATCCAGAATTATCCACAAAAACCGCAGCACATTTGTAGGGCTCATCATTGGCTAGTCGCGAAACCCATGCTTCTACGTGGTCCACTAACCATGGGCGTACTGCAAGACCGGGAAAGTATCAAACATCTGTTGCCTTGGGCTATCGTTTGTGTAATTAAAAAGTGACCGAGATGATAAGAGGCCCTACATACCTTGTAAACGGTTGGCTGCTTGATTGAAACCAAACGAAGCATCACTCATCAAAGCTGCCGCTTCATGTGCTCCCCAGTCAAATACATTGCCAGTCAATATACCCGTCAATACTGCTTCTTGCCTTTCTAGCCAGGGCAACGTGTCCAAGTACGCTAAACGAGCAGCCAGAAGGGGCAAAGCTGCCGAGTTCTCCGCACGCTTTTGCTAATAATGCATACGAGGATTATATAGCATTTCCACTGAGCAAAGTCTTCAAATCAGTGCTGTTCAAACCTTGGCAAAAGTAATACTTCCTTGGACAATGACACGTTTTATTTAAGTAGGGTATGACTGACAAGCGGTGTGAGTAACTACATACTTTCGTACCTGTAGATACGGATCAGGGAAATCCATCTCTTTTAAACAGTGCTCCCGTAAATCCAGAAGGCTTCGCACTGTCAAAGGCCCGAAAGCACTGTTTAAAATATATCCAATAATAGTTAAGAGCGTCGCTAAATGATTGTAAAAACTACCATGGATGTTGAGCAAGGTGACGTAGTCGGCCGACGTATTTATCCTTGAACTTTTCCGCTCGAGCAGGCGCATCTAGAGCGGAAGGCTGACTTTTGACAGCTTGAGCAACGAAAGTGTTTAAGGAGCCTTCAAAGCACTTGAGCCAGTAACTCCTGGCTTCCGTGTCCTGCGTTAAATCCACTGTATCCGGAACATAATGTGCAGGTCCATAGAGCAACGGGCAGTATACGAGCACTTGGCAGAATCGGTCCATTTCCAATTGATCCACAGTGACAGGTTCGACTCCCGAACTAGCTCCGGGCAACACCGGGTGTTCCAAGCCAGTACTTCCCGCATAGTTTTCCGACCACGAATACCTCTCGGGATCTACTTGCCCAATCGAAAGACAACAAACAACAAAAATATTAAAACGCATAAAATATTGAAAAACGTCAAACAGAAAGCGTCAACGAAATGAAGCCACAAAAGTGGAATACCGTAATCTGTATCTAACATCAAAGAACGTGAAATGAGATAGCAATTAGAGAGCTAACAAAAATCTTACATGCACCCGAAAACAAGTTTAAAAGAGTTTTGGAGAAAGTTTGGTTCCCTCGCAATTTAGCATACAACCGTTCTCCTTCGCACTCCTGGAGTCGAAAGCGAAAGTCCAAGAGGACAGAAAGGACAAAGCTACGCAATCGTTTCGCGGACAGCATGCATTTGCCCTTATGTTGCGTTTGCTGGCAACAGGTGATTCTTTAAAACTTGGCTAACTAAGGCTAAGTTTGCTGTAGCAAATACCTTTCAACGGGTAATCGAAAGAGTGCTTAGGAAAAAAGTAAGGATGAAAATGACGCGCCGTAACTCTTTTAATACTGTATGTAGGACAGAAGAAAGTACCTAGCACCCAGGTTGAAACTAAAATACTTCACCTCCTTCTTCAGCACCCTTAAGGAACGCCCCAATAGCACCCAAGTATCCTTCGTGCCGCAGGAATAAGGCGGCTACTCCTCCCTTACTCCAGTAGCGAATGGCGAAACTGATCGTGTGCATGGTCAAGGGATGGTTGCGTAAGAAGTAACCTCCAAAATACACTTTCTGGAGTCCGTGCATCATGGCATACAGGCAGGCAATTTGTCCAATGTCGTTGCTAATGGCGAGTAACAAACTCCGCGCAAAATCCGCTTCTGCACGAGAAAGTTATCACTGAAAGCTAACAAAGCCTTGCATTGAAAATAGCAGCGAAGGTACATGAGCAAAGCTGCTGATAAATGTAGCAAGGAAAACGAAAGTCCTTTTCACAATAAGACTTTACCATGCTTTTGGCGATCTTCCGGCTGCAATTGCGCAGCTTTACCAAAACTGGACGCTATCAAGTCTGCCGACAGTCCTAAGGCACGGTAATCCCCGCCGTAAATATCTTTTACGAGCATATCCACTGGGCGATGGTCACCTTGCTCTGCTAGACTCAACAACTCGTAAAAGCTCTGCCAAATAAAAACACACACATCTATAATCATGAGTAAAACCGAGACATAAATAATGCCAACAGCATTAGAATATACAAAAAGGAGCCGTTGTTTGGAATTCCATGGTATACAATGGCAATTAGTTTCAAATACAACCACTAAAACTCGAATTTATTGATGTACAACATTCTCTAAGTTCATTACGAATCAGAGTCTCAATCAAATTATGTCACATAAAAAATAAGATTATACTCGATGCTTGTACGTTATTTGCACACTAGTAAAATTCAAGAAAGATGGGGTGATGGAGAGTGATATTGCAAGGGCCCTTTTTGGTAACACAACGTCTCATGACTTTCCATTATTATTTTAAAAAAAGTTAAGTATTAAACATTTAGAAACATTAAAGCGACAGATTATTGCTAGAGGCTCAACAGTTTTTGAAAGCAATAAAAATTAATAAAATTGTCCACCATTATTTAATTTTCTGAACTGAGTTTTTAAGGAAATGTGACAGTAAATACGGTAATAATCATAAAAATCGTCTGCAACTGAAAAAGTAAAACACGACGTATGCTTAAGTAAGTTTCTTGCAACAATTATTACTATTGACCTCTAAGAAAACAAAGAAAAAGAACTTTTTTGTTTTTGTTTATTTCGGCTAATTTTTAAGTAAAAAGAAACCATGTTCATTTTATATTTACTTATTCTTTTTTAAATATTGTTTTACTCAATGGCATGAGAGTTTTCTTTCCCGAAGCTCAATATTCTAAAGGTTTCCTACGCTGTGACTTTTTCCGAACCAAAAATAATGCGGAAAGCTAAATTCAAAGCGTATTGTAAGACAGCCGGAAGAGGAGTACATACTTCCCTGTATTACTTCCGGCTACTGAAATTACACCGTAATTCACTGCATTAATGCAGTAGTCAGTGATGGACCTGAAGCAGTGCGAGTGTCAGCAAATTGCGAAAGTCTACCTTGAAAAGCTGCATTCCGGGATCTTAAGCACGTATACCCCATTTAACTGCGCCAGCTAGCACAATGCATTAACCCAACGACCGATATGTTCAGCGTGTCCTTGTCAAAATTCGTTTCCGAACGATGCTGCAACGTCTTATGACGTCAGCGACAAGCATCAAAGGGGCAAGAGAAAGTAAAAAAAAAAAAATAGTTTTTTTTTTGAAAGGGGGAAATAATAGCCTAAGACGCAAAGGAAGCTGTGAGGCATCCTTGGCCTCATCTTGGGAGTTACCCACAGATTCACTTTCACTTACAGCCTCGCTTTGTCTTTCAACAACGTCCTAGCCACGAACTTGAGGAAATAGTACAGCTGAAACACGTGTCCCTGTCCAGTTCGACGCAAGTGCCGCTCTCACCAACAATGTTAGTCTTGAATCCGCCAGTGCTATTCCGCCTCAACTCGCTCTTCGCGCTAACATTGGTTAGCCAAGTGCAACTTTCCACGCCGAACGCTGTGAATGTTAATAACCCCACTGAACCTTCGCTCGTGCTACTGGTCGCATCGACTCATGAAACTCGTTCAGCACTTAGCGCTGCTGCACCCCAAAGTGAGCCCGATTTGATCATTCTGGTCTCAACCTCTGCAAAGCTACCGCAAGGAACTTCTGCGCTGAATGCTCGTTCGGAGCCGCGCTCAGTAGAACCTGAGCAAGTAGTTCTGTTGCGATCAGTTATAGAACGGCCAGAGTCCATCGCGCACGACGGATTGCTAGAAAGGAATCGCTTCGTGGCCGAACCGGAAGAAATTGTTCTGCTGCGTTCCGCTGCTCTCCAAGACCCAGCTTCAGATGATTCTTTGGTGATCAAGGAAGGTACAACCAACGAGAATGGGGATATGATGCCTTCAGCATCACAACCGAGAACCTTCTTGAACCAAGGATATAGTGACGAATCTGACTGGAGCCGGGTGACTAAACCGCGTTCGATGGCAGGGCTTTTGTTCTTTGACCGAATGCTGCCTAATACTAAGCTGTGGTCGAAGGTGACGAAACCCCAGACCTTGGCCACTTTGCTAGCTCCGCCTCCGTTGAGTGATGACGATTACGAACTTGAGAAGGACGAGCAAGTGGAAAGTGACAAACACCCTATGGCCGTGATTCCGAGTTTGTTTATGGACGGACTTAGTGTGTTTCAAGATAACGCAAAAGATAAGACAAAGCCTATGCCTGCCCGGGAAGGGAACAAGGATCCTTTACACGAGGCAATGGCGCGAATACCGAGGATCCAATGCCCGCTTGGAATGCGCTTGGACGCAGCCGGGAATTGTCGCCCGATGTTTGGGACCAGGAGGGAAGCCACTCAGTCCCAACCCGATGAGTTAACCATGGTTAACAAGCTCGTGGATTTCAAGGAACCATCTTGAGAAAAAACAAAAAAACATAAAAAAATGCTTACCTTCGCTGAAGTGAGCAAGGATCCTAAGCCCCAAAAAGTGCCTCCTCCTGTGGCCGTGCCCCCTATTCGTTCATATTTCTCCTCCGATTCCACCTTCAATACACATGTTGTTTTACTTATTTCGTGATTTTTATATTGCCTTACTTTCATGATGCTAACTCCTGAGCCAATATTGACTAGCAAATACGGAAAGATGTTGGGTTCAACTGACTGAAAACGGTATTCAGGATCGCCATGTCGCTGGTACTCGAAAACTTCGTTGGGCACGTTCTTGAGCAGAAAATTGCAGCCTTGGATTAAACATCTCATTTCGTCTTCTTTATCGACCCTAAATAGCCACCACAGGCGTGAATTATGTTGGAAAGACAATGAAGAAACAGAGGTTTACGCAAGGCCAAGTTTCTCCTGAATCAAATCAGCATATTTGTAAGCTCCACCCCCGGTTGCTTTTATGCTTTTGCCTTTCATGGCATCAAACGAACCAACCAAGTTTTGACGAATAAAATCCAGGCACGTCTCAATATGCTTGGTTTCGAACTTCACGAAGTGCAGGCGTTCGCCCATTGAAACTTCATAATTCAGCTTTTCGTTGAGTTCCTTCAAAGAAAAACAGAAAGATTTTAATTATAACCTTTATATTCGTACAAGTTCAATTCGTCTTTCAGTGAAAGTACAATTTACTTTGACGAATAAATTACATATTATAAAGTTTAGTAAGAAAAAACTTACACCATCGCAAGGCCCCCCAGAAGCATGACCCGCCTTGTATGATACCTTCCTGTAGGGGACAGTGGAATAATACGCAATTTTACTAAGCGTTCCACCTAAAATAATGTATACAATTAATCGAAATTTGACTCCAGAGTTTTGTATAAAAAAATATTTCAGAAAAATAACTGGTTTGTGAACAAGTTCACGCTAAATATTTACCAATGTCGATAGCAAAACGTTTGGCATTTCTCAAGTTCCTAAATACTTCCACGGACTCCGGCAGCTGGATACTTTTGGTGTACGTTCCACCATTTCTATCGGAAATCATGTTTTCAAAGGAACAGTCGTGTGACTTAACTACACATGAAACATCACCTACACAACAATCAAAATACGGCCGGAATTCCACCTTGGATGGGATTGAAATTCCGAACCTGAAAGCAGGGCAGCCCCATCTGCGGAGCATTATACAGACGAAACACGCGAAAGGGGGTGTTGACTGGTTAGTGACTGGCCTGCCTGCATTCGCCGTAAGCGGTTCTACGTGTCTCAATAATGTCTTGACCCATACCCACAGCCATAGGCTCCTCCCTATCTTTTAAATTGGGTCACACCTCTCCACTAAACGTAAATATTGGGGCTCTTCTATGGCCATACACCAGAGCCACCTGCTTTCCTTTTATCAGTCCTATTTACGTAACTACATGAAGTTCTCGTCCTCACTGGACTAGTCTCGTATCTGAAGCAGAGCTGTGAAGTGAAATATTCTGTAAAACAAAATGTTGCGCTTGTCTCGCGTGATTTGTTCCTTACCCAAAAATGGAACTCCGTTAGAACTAACAGTTGCGGGCTCTAGGTAATTTGGATTGTTTATTTTAGTGCACAAAAAGTAATATTTATCAAATGAAAATGCCGAAATCCGGTTGTTTACGTGACCTATTTTGGGCCTAAAAAAGGACAATGTCCTAAAAAGCCTATGCATAGCGTATAGCTTTTATATAACCTGTTTCCTCGTCGTTGGCTATTATCTGCCAGAGTGAAATTGTCCTCTTACATTCTCAGTTTGCGATAGAGGAAGATACTTTGTACAATAATGGAAAGAAAACATGCGTTGTTTTTCTGCGTCGAAGATAACGTAATTTCTAGCTCAAGATTCACTATCGTTTCAGGCAGTCCAAAGGTGTTGTTTTTGCGCTACAAAGTTTAAAACACATTCACAGTTTTCGTTTCCCTTGTTGGACTTTGGATTGGATTTTTAGTTTGAAGACTTTGACCTTTACCTTATTCATATTTTTCATTATGTATATTAATTCATGGTTGTAGAAGGCAGGCCAATAGTACAATTTTTACGTAATTTGTGTAGATAAAACGAAAAAATCTCCATTAGATCCAAATGCATTTCGTTCCATTTATCCTATTTTTCCTTTTTTCGTTATTGATTTTTAAAACCAAAAAAAAATTAAGCTTAATTTAATTATGTTTCATTTAATTGAAACTAAAGATGGGCCTCGTCCTCTGCGGCTCCGAAAGAGCGTACTCTGGATCGTCGTCCCGCAGAATCCAAATCTTTCGTTATGAACCTGTTTCGAGGACAGTTGATGGCCGATCAAGTCTTTCCTTTTCCAAACGTCTTGACCGCCGACCAGAAAGAAACACTAGAGATGTTACTTGAGCCAACTACCAAGTTCTTCCAAGTAATACTTCTTTCCATAACTCAATCGTATTTACTCATTCCGTTCGTTGCTAGGAATCTAATGATGCAGCGAAGAATGACAAAGAAGAAAAAGTTGACGAAGCCACGTTGCAGGGTCTTCGTGAATTGGGTGCTTTTGGCCTCCAAGTTCCGCAAGACTTAGGAGGGGTTGGACTCAATAATACCCAGTATGCTCGTTTAGTAGAAATTGTTGGAGCTCACGACCTGGGTGTCGGAATTACATTAGGGGCTCACCAGTCAATCGGATTTAAAGTAAATGCTTTATTATGAAGTGTCTTGTTATTCACAAATCCACCAATCGTTAGGGAATCTTGCTTTTCGGAAACGAAGAGCAAAGGAAGAAGTATTTACCCCGTGTTGCGTCGGGTGAGGATTTTGCAGCTTTCTGTCTCACGGAACCCACTGCTGGTTCAGACGCTGGTAGCATCAAGTAAAATGACATTCATCGTTGAGCTGTTAAAAATTCGTTTTCTCCTACAAATTCTTAGATCTCGAGCTGTTTTGTCCCCGGATGGCAAACATTACATCTTGAATGGCAGCAAGATCTGGATCAGCAATGGCGGTTTGGCTGAAATCATGACAGTATTCGCACAGACTCCCGTCACCGACCCGAAAACTGGGGAAACTAAGGACAAGGTGACGGCTTTCATCGTGGAACGTTCCTTCGGAGGTGTGTCCTCGGGTCCGCCCGAAAAGAAAATGGGCATCAAGTGCTCGAACACCACCGAAGTTTACTACGAAGACGTTCCCATTCCTGTGGAAAACGTCTTGGGCGGCGTTGGCCAGGGTTTCAAAGTGGCCATGAATATTCTCAATAACGGTCGCTTTGGCATGGCCGCTGCCTTGTCGGGAACTATTCGTGCTGCTTTGGCCAAAGCGGTGGATCACGCTACTACCCGTACCCAGTTTGGCCGCCGCATTGATTCCTTCGGCACCATCCAAGAGAAGTTGGCTCGCATTGCGATGCTCCATTACGTCACGGAGTCGATGGCCTATATGATCTCGGCGAACATGGATTCCGGCTCCACGGATTACCACCTCGAAGCAGCTATCAGCAAAGTAAAGTCTTCATTTTAATTCCGCCAATTTTTTTAATAAGAAGCTTTGTTGAAGGTTTTTGCTTCCGAAGCAGCTTGGAATTGCGTTGACGAAGCGATCCAGGTTTTGGGTGGTAACGGCTTTATGACAGCCAATGGTTTGGAAAAGGTTTTGCGCGACTTGCGTATTTTCCGCATCTTCGAAGGCACCAACGATATTCTCCGACTTTTCGTGGCCTTGACTGGATTGCAACACGCGGGAGGCCATCTGAAGGAGCTGCAGCGCTCTCTGAAGAATCCGGTTGCTAATCTGGGCATGGTTTGGGGCGAAGCTACCAAGCGCGCCAAACGGACTGTCGGAATTGGTGGTAATTCTCTGGCTGATCACGTTCACCCGCAGTTGAAGGAAACAGCCGCCTTAACGTCACAGGTAAATAAACTTACTCCCTCTCTTCGCTCCTGGAGCTTTTGTAATCTAACAGCGTAACATTTTAGGCAGTCGAAGCATTCGGTGTATCAGTAGAAGGCCTGTTAGTCAAATACGGCAAGAATATTCTAGAAGAACAATTTTTGTTGAATCGCCTCGCCGCAGCAGCGATCGACATCTATGCCAGCGTTGTCGTTCTTTCGCGCGCGTCCAGATCTCTTGAGCAAAACACGGCTTCCGCTCAGCACGAAGCCACTTTAGCTAGCGTGTGGTGCAGTGAAGTAAGACATAGCAGAACACTTAAAGACAGTACGTTTTTCATTAACTCCGTTTTGCCCTAGGCTTCTGACCGTATCCAGCTCAATTTGACCGCTTTGAAGTCACCAGTCAGCGTGAAAAATTATGCCAATATGAGCAGTATCGCCAAAGAAATTTGCGCCCGTGGTGGCTTGGTTCATACAAATCCTTTGGGCGTGTAAGAAGCAACACGACGATACTACAACAGCATGTTTTGGCATACAAAAATGTTTAAAACTACAATATGCGCAATGTAAAGGATTGAGATTTTATTCTTAAGCCAGTTTTGAATATGAGAAAATCTTACACCTTACGGTATTCAAATTCCTATAACAATATCAATGCAAACACTGTATAGCTCTTTCTCAGTCTTACTCCAATGTTTTGTCCCCATGACGTAATACAATTGCATTAAATAGTATGTTATTATTACTCATCTTTTTTTTTTTAAGTGCGTTCCCGCTTCTTGGGTGCACGCTTGTTGGCATAGTGGTGAATAATTTCTTCAATTCGTGGTTGATGCTCGAGAACTTTCAGGATTTGTGCGCGTGACTCGAGTAACTGATCACGTATGACTTCACTGCGTTGCAAATTGCCTTTGATGAGCTCGTCCACGCGATCGACCGCAACAGCTTTGCCTGCTGTAGCAGTCTTTTCCACGACGCCCATGAGTGCCTGAAGCCGCTCGTAAACTTGTGCTTCCAACGACGCCATGTCTTCAATCTGCGCAGCTAAGTGATGCACTTTCCAGCCGACAATTTTCTGCATTACTTGCTTCTGGTTGGCCAAATCGTGCACAGTGGGTCGCCGGTCATCTTTCAACTTGACGTCTGTATAACGTTGAAAATGGCTATGGCGCGACTTCCAGCCAGTGTTGGTCCATCCAGGACTACTGCCCCCTTTGCCCAACAAGGACAACTGTGGACGCTTTATGACTACTTTCGCATTTTCTTCATTGTCTGGATCAGGAGACTTATTGTCATCAGCAGCGCTCTCTGTCAAAGATATTTAAAGGTTAACGACTTTTACACGACGAACTTCCAAAGCGAGATACGGCAAGGGATTAATAGCGGAACACTAGATTTCCTTTACCTGTTGACTTCGATTCCCTTTTGATCTCATTTTTGGCCATCTCGCAGTCTTGAGGCCTACTAACGGCTGTCTGCATTTCCTCATCGCTATATCGTACTTCTTGCATCACCAGGCCCAGCCTAAATTGAGATTAAAACCATTTTTTTTTAATTATTATTATGATTATTGTATCTTTGTTTAAAGTTTGTAAGTTCTGCCTACATTTGCTTCCGGGGCTTTTTCCTTGGACTCATCTCCATCGCTGGAGTCAGAGAAGCAGCTGCCATGGCCACTAAATTGGGCAAAGCGCTACTAAGCCCCGCTCCGGTGGCAGCTACCGACGCGAGTGCGTTGCTGCTGTTAGCTGCGGAGGGAAAGTGGGAGGATGACTGCGTGGACTCCTCCCCATCAGGACCGGCCGTGAGTAGGCCTGACACAGGCGACGGCGACGCGGACAATGTGGTCGAACCACTGCTCGAGGAGTTTGAGGGAGGAGATGGTATCGAAGCCGCTGAAGTGGCTGTTGACGTTATCTGGACCGTTGTCATATTTGTGATACTGCTGCTAGCCACGGGTGTATGCAGGAGACCGCCCACGTTCAACGCCGCTGACAAATTTTTCTGCGCTTTTAGCGGTGTCCTATACAAACAAAACATTTTCAGGTTTCTCTTACAATGCTTTTAACAATTTTGTCTTCTAGGTAAAAAAAAAAAAAAAAAAAAAAAAAAAATAAAAATTTAAAAGAACTTGACGTTCCAAAAGAAAGATAAAAGTGCGACAACGCTGAGTATCTAGCGTACAGGCATTTCTCCTTACCCGTCATGATCCCGTTTCCTTAAAATCGAAGGCCTCGGTGATGCTCCCAGCTTGCTTGGTGTAGTGGGTATTGCTAACGTGCTTGGCGCAGACGTTGCTGTCATCGGCGTGGGGGCCATATCGTTGTCACGCGTATCTAAAAGAAGAATTAACAGGTTAGTAATCGCATTGGATTAAAACCTACGTTGTAAAAACTTTACCTTGCGAACTAGACTGATGGTTTGGATCTCGCGGCTCTGACCCAGTGGCTTGGAGAGTCAGAGTTTGGGTGTAAGTGCCCGTATCATCGTACAGCACTGCTGTAGTTGGCTGAAGCGTGAAAACGTTCGAAGCCACGTGGGAAGAATTGCCGCTGGCAGTGGTAGCCCTTGTGGCTTGCAAGTATAAGCCCGAGATGGGACCCTCCTGGGTAGACAAGTTTAATGTAATACCCGAACCAGACGTAGGCGCCGGACTTGCCAAGTCTATTGCACTGGCCGTGCCTTTGCTTGTAGCGGGTAAAACTTTGGCAAAGGACGGTGTCGTCACCACCATCGGTCCTCCTCTGGTACTAACTGGTATCACAGTGCCAGAGGATGTCACTACATTGCCAAAAGAAGGGAAGTTATTCTTTAGCTCTGAATGTACCATGTTAATCGTAACAAAGAGCTGAATAAAAAAACTTACTTATTTTCGGTATCGAGGAGTGCGAAACTGAAAGCTGAGAAGGCCCACGAATGGTTGCAGGAAGGGCGGAGGACATGTTCAGTGGTTTTCCAGTTTGGACTATAGTTTTGATGTTAGAAGTGGGCGCTGTTAAAACAAGTGGGCTCGAAGTGGGTCGGCTGGGTTGCTGCAGGGCTGTCGTCGGAGGTGCATTTACTTTCTGTGTGCTGATGTACGCACCACTGAAAGAAGGGACCCCGGGCCGCGGACTTGATACCGTCGTCGGTCGCGTGCCTTGATGAGCGGGACGAATGGTGACGCTCGTCGCGGTCGCTACAGGTACTGACATGCTTGAAACTGCTGTTCCTTTCGAGTACGTCTTCTCCATACCCTGATACAATAATAAGATAAAGTGGTTAACGAAATTTATTATTTAGAGATAAGTGATTAACTGAAGGGAACGTAATTAACTAAAAATTTATTTTTATTACATAATGTTGGTATACTAATTTAACTATTTTAAATATATATGTAAGTTGAAAGACTATTTAATGATTTAGTTGTCAAAAAAGTGATCAGTTAAAAACACATATTACAGAGCTAGCCATGGAGTTCGTGGATTTCACACTGGCAAGGCGGAGTTGAGCAGCTGGTTTGACTTCGTGGGCTGGCATGGGTCGCAGTGAAGCGCTAATACCCACAGAGGCTTGCGGAACAGAAGCTATAAGGTAAAAGTTTAATTACCAATGAGTTTAAACGTCATGTAAAACTAAGAACTGAAATTATGAAAAGATTTACGTGGAAGTGCGGACGATCTGACGGGTGTAGAAACAGGTGTAGCCAGGCGGAGTTGAGTAGCTGTAGGTATGACAGTGGGCACTGCATGCGGAAGTGCGGTCACCGAAGATGCTGGCATGCTTACACCTGGCCCCGACTGGCTCACACTTTTACTCGACGTTGACATCGGTTTACAAGTGACGGCAGTAATCGATGAGGAGGGAGTGGGCGTTACCGAAACCCACGCCGGAGATACTGGACCACTACTTGGACGCACGTTCGGCATATTGGGCGCAGCGGGACGGGGTACGCGAATAGTCGATAGTCTAATACGCACAAAATCCATAAATAAAAGAACAAGTAAATAAACGTAAAAATTATAAAAACGAGAAAAAAATCAAGCCTAGAATCACTATTTCCAGTCGCGAAATTGCTCGTTTAGGATTGCGAGTACTATGAGTGAACGATTTTTTTTTTTTTTTTTTTTTTTTTTACGCATTCGGAAATCCGGATTTCGTATACATACCCGATTGCTCCAGTAGCAGTTACACTCGTAGCTGGGCGAACTATGGCTGCACGTGGTAACGAAATACTGGCAACAGCAGCGGCGCCTAACATCATGATTTCAATTAAAGCCTGATTTAAGAGTGATAATAGTAATTTACCTTTCGGTACGTGTAAAACGCCTGGAGCCTGAACTGGTGCAAAACCATGGGTCAGCGAAGGCGAGCTGGGTCTTGTAGACGTTTGCACGTTTGAATTACCTAAAGCATTTTAGAGGCTTTTATTTTCCGGATTACTCTTTACCCCATTTAAACGCGCACTGCTATTGTCTAATATTGGATACTGATGTCTAAGTCTCTCTGGTAGCACGCCTATCGTTATTCTTTCCCGTCTGCGGCAAATTTCTTAACTATTTCTCTACTAAGATATGACAAGGATAACTTCTTTATGCTTCTGGTTCTTACGGTACGCAACCTGGTCGGACGTTAAAGGGACTTTTACGCGATTAGGTAAAGGCAATACCTGGTCTGACAATGGCTGGCATCCGGGCAATGGTGATACCAGATGGTTGCACCACTGAAGTAGTTACAGAAGGTAAAGGTTGTATCTGCTGCGTAATCATGGAACCTGGAACACTCCCAGGCTTGACCTACAAGAAAGACGGACATAAATTTATGGTATGATCCGCTTTATTGGTTAGACGCGTATCTCTTACCATGAAAATAGATCTCTGATGATCAGCCGTGAGTTTGGATATACCCGTGATTGTCACAGGCATAGGCTTCTGAGCTAAATCTATGGGGTGAGCTTGTACTTGGCTGATATTTGCATCTCGCGAATTGGTTGGCAATGCGTCACTTCTCCTGGCTGACGCTGAGCCAGGGCTAGGCGGCGAACTCATTCTAAGTTACCTGCTGAACGTACAACGAGTAAAAAATTTAAAATCTGCGAGCGATTATTTTAAAACGGCTGGGAAAGAATCAACGTTCAGAAAATCAGGAAAAGGCCTTTTTGAAAAGCTCCTTCTTATTCTGACTTTCTCTTGTGCCGAATTCCCTGAATTCTAAAGAAAAGTAAGCTAACACTACTGTTTTGATAGATTTACCTTCGTAAGCATTAACAAGCTTGCTTAAACAACGTAAAGTTTTTCGAGGAATATAAATTACTTCCCAGCAGACTTTAGCGCTTCGGAAAACGTCACTATTGTTATTGACATCGTTCAAAACACGATATAAGTATCGCGTAAACCAGATCCGAGCTCGGCGGCAAATTTGAACCAATCTTCAATCCAATATACATACAAAGGTGGCAGAAAATTGCGTGACACATGTTCTTGAAATTACATAAAAAACTAATTAAGTAGACCGATGTTCTTCAAAAGAACGGATCAGACAGGAGGAGACAAGAGAGTGTGATGTTGGATAAAAATGTACTGAAAAACTATCAGGATATCCCTACAAACGGTAAAAGATAAAAATCACCCGGGAAAACTTTACAAAAACAGGCAGATTATCGGAATAATGAAAAACCTTCATATTTTTGCATATGCACCCATGAAAATGTTTCCCTGTAAGGGCAGCAACCTTGTCATATCTTCCACAGACCATCCGAAACCAAGCATTAGCTCTGGTGAACTCAAAACTTGGTGACAATGCCTCGGGGTTCGAACAAAGTTACAAGTTTCACGGCATGCATGTATCGTCATTCATAAGCAAGCAGAAACCAAGCCGCATAGCGTAGGTCGCACAGAACAAGAGATTTAAGTATTTATAGAGGTGACTCGGTGTTCTTTTAGTCGTCGAAACTCATGAGATTGCCAAGTATACATACAGATGGGGCTGTAAAACTTTTACTAAGTCTGCAGAACTCGATTGTCCTTTATCAGGATGCCCGACCAACGAACGTTTTACTTCATTGGTATGACGCCCCGAACAACGAACTGGAGCTCGAAAGCCAACTTACAAAGACGCCTAACATAGGCATACATAACTTCTCGTAAATAAGTATACAAAACCGAAAAAAGAAAAATGGTAAAGGTTTACAGATAAGAGCCGACTAGCATAAGTTAGAGTTGAACCAACACCGAGCTTCAAATCCCCGCGCTCGTGCCCCTTTCCTTTTTATAATCACATGTAAGAACTTGCATAGAGAGATGCATGCAAGAAAGATATAAAGATATTACACTTACGAACCTTATAGGACACGAACTTAAATACGTAGGGAATCGGGAAGAACAAGGTTTTGGCTTTTAGGAAGCTACTAGAATTGCTGATATCCCAAAACGTTTGGACTTGATCCGGATTTTTAAACCAGAAATTTTAGTCACGTGAAGCTTATACGTCGCCAATTCTATGGCCATTCGAATAGCCGCCAGTATAGGTCTTCTTTTGTGGCAGCCGTTTACAGCGCCGCGCCATACTGGCTACGTGTGCATACGAACTAAGATCGTCAATGACTGAAAGCCTTACAATTTGCATAAAAAAGACTGATCAGTGACGGCTAGTAACAGCTGCCACAACAGAAGCTCACTTTTAAATCCACTTCTCACAATCACCATTGAAATGGTTTACCTTACTTTAAGGAAGGGAAGTCATGGATGTCTTATCTCACGGGTACTTTTGAGTAAAACTCGTCAAAAGACACAAAAAATTGCAATCGAAGTTACGATCAAACGTTCGAATAGTATCCGACAGAGAACACGGATCAAAAGTGTAAATTACACCAGCAGACCCAGAAAATAGCGAAACAGAAAGATATGGTCCCGAAAGGAGATGACGTTCGCGCACACTTAAAAAGACTTTGCTTTCCTGAGTAACAAATGCATACCCATAACAAAAGTTCTCATAGGAATAGAAAGAGGGAATAAAAGTCTATCAAGCAGCGCCTGAACTTTTCGTCACGCTACTATTGCTCTTGTTGCTGTTTCAAGTCTCTTATGCCTTGCTGTAGGCGTTTTATGTGCCCAATTTTCGTTACGCCCAGCTCTTTCAAATCCCTTCGCTCCAATGACAAAAGCTCAGGACCACGGATGTCATGTCGGCCGAAAGCTTCCTGATACTCGGACAAAGATAACGAGGCCAGCCACGTTCCCACTTCTTCTGCGCTCCATTCATACGCTTTACCCAAGCCACGCCCCAAAGACCCGGACGTTTTCCGAAACTTTAGCTTCGACAACACTCCACTTTTTGGCCCACCTCGGATGCTTTTCTTATCGAAAATCTAGAAAACCCAACTTTTAATATCGGAAGTTCTCTAATCTTTGACTCTCAAAAATGACTCTCATCTTTTATGTTTAAAGTACTTCTTCGGTAGCTGACAAGAAGACAGTATCTTGTATACGCCGTAACTCGGAATCCACTTGACTCAATGCAAGGCTCAATCTTTCTTCACGCTCACGCCGGATTTGCTGCAGAGTAAAAACAGAAAATCATAATAAATAAGTAAACTATATTCTCCAATTGGCTGTAGATAAATGCCTTACATAGAGCGAAATGCGATCTCGCATAAAGAATTGGGCTTCGCGCTGCAATTGGCGTATTGTGTGTACCAAGTCCATCCATTGTGAGCGGAGGGCAGCCTTTTGGAGAAAAAGACATCGAAATTAAATGTTACAGCGGATTACGCAAAACAACTTACCGTGTCGTTCAATTTTCGTGCTGCGTTTACTTTATCCAAAACAGAGCCTGCGTGAAAGGCCAGAGTGCACAAATCTACTTCCATGTCGCCGAAACCTGGTAAATCCATCGACAATAGCCTTACGCAGTGTACCAGTGACGTTGCAGTGTCCAGAAACGTTCCCAAAACCAACGGTTCTTCACTAGCAGTCATGGCGCCTTTGCTACTAGCTCCAGTCGCAGGTGGACGCTGCTGTTTTTCTTGCCAGGTTTCTAGAGATCTTTCTAATGCCTACAATCGAACGGTTACAATTTCCGAAAAATAGTTAAACAGAAAAATACCCTATTTCTGCAAAGCATTTGCATTCTGTTCCTATGTCGCAGACGGATAATGCCAGGAGGCTGTAGCCACGCCTCCCCATCGACTTGTACTGGCACACCTTCGTCGCCAAGAACCGTAATCTTCACAGAATGACACTGCGCTATCCGATGATGTTGCAGGTTGATAATTCTTGACGCTGCCATTTGCACTGAACCAAACACGGCTACCACTTCTAGTATTCGATCGTCAAAGGAGGGCGCGCGAAAGACATCGTCGTCTTTCGTTCCGCCCCAGAAATTGGTCCCACCCATGAACGAAGGAATATTGAGGACAACAATGCCTTGTAACGATGGTAAAGGGATACGTGTGCCGTCGCATTCCAAAAGGACGCGCTGCTCCAGATTCTTGTACGTTTTCTGAAGCCATTCCTTAGAACCCAATACGCCGTACCACATGTAATTGCGGGCTCTGGATCGACACTTTTCAGGGTGCTCCTCGCGCTTCATGTGAAAATCCAGAGTTATCTTGGCATCGATGCCAATACCGAAATAGCTGTTCATGACGCATTTCTCGTCGTACAACTCGCTGCAAAGAAATAAAAACAAACGAATTAATTAAAGTGCAACACCGTGTGAACAAGTTTTGAAAAAATGAAGTACAAATGAGACGCATCGACGAATTTTCTTTCATTGCGTTTCATTTTTCCTGAGCTTTGAAGCAAATTACTTTCTTCATTTAATCTGTTTCTCATGTTCTCCGGGCGTTAAACTTTTCAACGACTTGCACTCTTCATACAGTTATCCCGAACTTAATCATTTATGAATGGATAGAGATTAAAAAGAAAAGTCTAAATAAGATTGCTTTAAAATGTCACGGAAAAGTCTTGACAGGATCGTTTGGACTGGTTTCGATAAATCGTTGTAAGCTTGCGCTATAAAGTGATCGAACAAGCAAGTAAAAGAACAAGTCGAACATCTCGAGTTCGAAATTAATCTCTACAGATTCTGACTCTTTCCCTTTTATCACCTTCGTCACGAAATTGAATCCATAAAACACAGTGCGAAAAAGTCTTACTCTATAACGTCATCGGATTCCAAATCCATCAAAGGCGACGCAGCAGCACACAATGCATCTGCATTGGCTAGCAAAGCTTGTCTGATGAGTCCTCCGCTACAGGCTCCTTCCACGTCTGAGAAAATATTGTCCACATTATTTAAATTAGACAATAAAGACTCTTATCCATGAACGCAACTTTTAAAGCCAACGCGCCTAATGACAGTTGCTCAACCACTTTAACAAAACTTGTATTAAAACAAAAAGGTTACTTGCCGATCAGTTCTCAGCTACGGCTATACGCCAAGGGAATTCAAAGCTAAAAAAGCAATACGTACTAGGCCACATGGGTAAGGCCACTAACGGGTTTATAATAGGCATCTTTCGTTTCCGCGCGGCCAAATTCTCGTCTTCTTCTTTCTTCTCTTTTTCGCGCCGCACATCCGTGATCGCCGAGTTCAAATGCGCTGGATGGGGCGCTAGCATCGCTCCCGAGGAAACGCCCCCTGTTGTCGCAGTGCCTAACGCAGGTGTGTGAGTGCCAGCGCCTTGTCCGCTGGGCAGAAGCAAAACAGATCCCGTCGAAATGCGTCTAGAAGCTGTAGGAGAAGGTTCAAGGCTGGAGCGTCTCGAAGAGGCAGAGGCAGGTAGGAGAGTGGGCATAGGCAGGGCCAGGCGCGCATGCACTTGCATTGGCGTTGTGGAACCTACGATTTAACAACCATACAAGGGTAGGGTAGCCCTTTTGCTCTTCATTCGACTATGTTTCCACGTGTGTTAACTAGCCAAGCCTGAGCTAAGAAGGCTAAACGAAAGGAGTTTACAGGGTTTTTATGTTACTGAAAGAATCATGCTGGCATTTCGTGGGCGTGTTTTCCATACGATGTCAGTAAAAGACAGTGGAATTGGGAGTTCAACTACAGGATTTACTAAAATAGGGTTCCCAGTTGCGTTACCAAGAGTCATAGCAGAGAAGCCATCATGTCTACCTTGCGATTCGCAATTCGCCGTTTGCAGAAACTACAGTATCACAATCGTCTTGAATGAAAACTTTTACTGTAGTTTTATTTAATATTTGCTGCATTTAAAGGCTGTAAAGAACTTCTCAATGAACATGTCCCAAACAAACCTGCCTATACGAACTATACGCCATTTTTTATATAGGTTTGGGGCTGCGGGTCAAAAACGTTCGAAAGAGCGTACGGTGGGACGCGCTCCCACAACTGCCGTGGCGTTAGGTGTAGGGAACTTTGTTTGGGTGGTTTTTGTTGAAAATTACTGTACCTAATACGAAAAACACTTATTTACTAATTTAAACAAGAGTAAATATCAACGGACCTGTTTTTGATCGCATCTATGACAACTTAAAAGTTGCAAACGTAAAAGAAAAGCTGCTTTTCTCCTGGCGACTTTATCAACGCAACTCGGAACCTTATTTTGAAATTAGCCCCTATTTCGTTCCTTCAAGCTTCTTTAACTACGGAACCAACGGTGGGACGTACCTCGATACACCGCCGGCGACTGTGTTGGATTGGTTGGTCGAAGAACTGGAGGCGTTTCGGCCCCTTCCACAAACCGTTCGCCTAACGCAGGCCAGGGCTCCGGGTCCTCTTTTTCATCCTGAACAATGGTGTGCTGACTAGTGGATTCTTCGGGTGACGGCGCTTCGACGAGGAATTCTATACACGGAGGCGTGAACTGTGGGATGGGCTTTTCTTCTACTTCGTTCGGCTCCTCGTCTGCCGTGTCGTACATGGTAACTGGTCCCAAGTCATGCGGGAGGGGCGTGGCGGCAGCTAGGGAATCTTCCTCATCGTACTCTCTATCACGGCATAGATGAACATGGTTGGTGAGTGAGTCTGTGTCGGCGAATTCCAAAGGCACTGGCAAGGCCAAGCCCGACAAGTCAAACTCGGTCGAAACGAGCGACTCGGACTCTGGCAGCGGCGATAACGCTTGCAGCTGGGCTTGCAGGGACAATAAGGCTGCCTGTTCCTCCTCACCTTCGCTTTCCAAGTTTTCGGGAAAAGTGAGTTGGGGTTTGGGGCGAGGACGAGTCGGTTGAGGCGAAGACGGGGAGGACGCGAACGAAGCAGCAGGCAAGAACGGGAAATTGGTGGTGAGTGAAGGCAGGGCAGGTGGCAGAGGAGAGGCACAGGGAGACAGTTCACAGGCGGCACCGGATTCCGCCATCACGCACGTAGGTACAGTTAGCCTGGCCATGGGAGGCACAACGGGAGGAGGAGGGGGAGGGGCAAGCTTGGCGTGTGACGGCGTTGAGGTGACGCTAGGTTCTCGCTGTGGTTCCGCAGTTTGTTCATCCAAAAGAGTTTCGGCTTGCTCCACCAGTTGTCGGATGGCCTTTTTTAAGCTATCCGCCCGCGACATAAGGCCATCCCGCTCCACAAAAACTTTGCGCTTCGAGCGTTTCGGACACTTCTTTCTCCCCTCCTCGGTACCAGCATCTAACGCCCGAGGCGGCTCGTCGGCATCTTGTACAAGCTCCACAATGTCGTTCTTCAAGTTGGGCACCAAAAAGAAAGATTACTTTCAGCATTTTTTAAACCCAATGCACAACAATCGATCACAACAATGAACAGTTAGAGCTAACGGTTTCTAAAGTTGCGTTCTAAAATAATTCTAAAAAATACCAATAATAATAATAATAATAGTTCATTAAACAGTTTTCATGCAAATGGATTGCTCTTTTTACTTGTGGAGATCCGGGGTCAGAACAAGCAGAATCGTCTTTATCGTCTTTATCTTCTTTTCCGGGCTCCTTGTCTGCGCGGCTTGCAAAGTCAGGAATGTTTAGTCCCGTTTCAGCTTTTCCATCACTATCGGCTGGTACTAGGACCTCTGCATGGAGAGTACGAAGGAGGAGGTCCAGTTTTTCGTGTATTATTCTAGTTTTCCGCGCAAAGGCGTCGTCTTCATCCCAGTCGAAATCTGCCAGCTTGGAGATGAAATCTTTAACGGTCTGACACAGCACCCTAGAGCGAAAGGCACACTTTCGAGTTAAAGGCAGTTCCATTACTGACATGCAAGCGGGAAAAAAAAGAAAAAAATGATCGGAAAGAAAGAAGTGTGCTAACGGAAAAGTATAAAGAGTTAGGAATTACGAGAGAAGAAGGAAGTTGAAATCCACATCATTACTTAGCGGAAGCAAGGAGGACAGCGTGTTGGTCCGACTGCATCATTTGCGTAAGGTGAGTCAACACGGAGTCTTCGAAATCTGCTATAGGTTGCAGAGGTAAAGGCAACGACTGGGGCATGGACACATTCCGCTCCGCCACGAGGATAGCCCAACGATCGAGCATTTTCACCGACGCTGTCTCGTAACGATTTAAGAGCTGCGGCAGATGAGCATCGTCGTCACAAACAGAGCCCCAGCCCAAAACACGCGCCAAATCGTTCCCCGTGCCTAAGGGTAATACGCCCACTTGGCATTGTTTCTAGCGTTAAATAGGGAAAACAAATTACCGGGAAGTTAAAGCAAGTTTCAAACTCGTGACGCGTAAAGCCAACGTGCTTTTACCCTTCCTTTTGACACAAAACTTACATGCATCTGGAGTTTATCGATTTCCGACAAGACCCAGCCAATAGATCCATCACCGCTGCAAATTAAGATCCGGAATGGATCAAAGTGCCGGAATAAACGAAGTCTGTTAGCCAAGAAAAAGAGGTATTAATTGACGCTTTAGTTTAGAGCGAGAAACGCAATAAAAAGAAAGTTAAATTAACAAAACGTTACAATTTTATTTAAGATAATGGGAATAAGACGAAACATGAGAAGAAACTAAGTTTCTTACGATACCGTAAAAAGAATCTTGAGCTACAATTGCTTATTGTTACATTTCGGCAAGAATTTTTAGAAAATCACACTGATTTTTTTTGCTAGAAAGCAATTATGAATTAGCAGTTTGAAACGTTTTAAGTTATCTCAAGGATAACTGAATAGTAAAAACCGTGGGCATGGTACTTATACATGCCATGCCAAAAAAAAAAAAAAGGCAAAACGCACCCGAGTCCTGGTCCGCCATTCATGAGATCAAACACCTGAGCGGGATTGAGAAGCTGCTTAAATCTCCGGAGAAATTTCACGCCTTGATTGTCACCGGATTTGGAATTTACGAATACAAGTAAAGGCGAGGTGCCTTGAGGACGGACCGCCTCCCACGCTTCATCGCTACCCACAGAATGTAAGGCTGTGGGCGGGACGATGGACACGCGGCACGGCCCCAAAGGACACTTGAGTGACGCCGCTGGTCGACAGGCGGTGTGAACACAGGCTCGACACCACAAACAGCGCCAGTCCTGCAAACGAAGCACCGAGCCGCAAGTTTTATCGCAGACTAGGCACTTGGCCGATACCGGTAAGTTGCCTTCCACCCACTGATGAGGCGTGGCGAGATTGCCTTCCTCGTCTTCCAGAATCTCTTTGCCCACTGAGGCTAAAGTCGTCCATTTGCAGTTATTCAAAGCTTTCACGGCGCAACGTTTATGAGCTTTGAACTTGCAGACTTCACAACTTAAGCCATGTGACGTAACACCTGTTTGATAGAAAAGAAGCATTAGTACGCGAAAAATCAATACCTAACGGGAACTAAAACACTAAACTGTTGCCAAATTGAGTAACCAAAAGGCGAAAATGATGCACCAGGGTTACAGATCAAAGGTGGGGAAGCTTCCTCGAGAGCAAGAAATGAGAAAGGAATTGGAATTCTTGTACTCGTTACCTGAGAGTACTTCGCGGCAGACGTTACAATACGTAGGACGAGCGTGCGACGTGGCGTACCAATTATGCTGACCCGAAAGGAAGTCGTGCGTTTCTCCGCTCTGCACGGAATCGAACAATTTTACAAGCAACAAGTTAATCGCATTACCACACCAAATCGAACAAAACTGCGGACCTCCACCAGGGTTTCCCCTGGCTTCGTAAAATCGAACAAAAGTAAATGCAATACACTAACATACAATTCGCCATTGCATCACTAGAGGGACTGTTGATATAGTAGCCGTTATTGGTATTATAATATTAAAGCGATAGTCAGTTCGCGTATCCAGTTACGGTCTAGAAGCTATTAGAACACAAGTAAATACATTAACGTAAAATTCGGTAGTGCGTCACCAGAGGGACTATTGGTATAGTAGTCGTTATTGGTCTCGTAATATTAAAGCGATAGTCCGCTCGCGTATCCAGTTACGCACTAGAAGCTATCAGCCCAAGGACTAATTTAAAATTAGCCGATACCCATCTGGCCTTTGACACAAAAGGGCCAATTCTCGTTATATCGCTTAGTAGGCTAATCATAGCGATACGGCCTTGTATAGTACCGCTATCTTGCAAAAAATGACGGTTGCCATTTGGGCTACATGATGTACAGAACGTTCCCGACATTTTTTTTTTTTTTTGCTGCTACTGAGTAATTACTTTCCACAGGCGAGAAAATCAGTCACCGAGGCTCCATCATAGCGGTAGCCAGTTTTTGCACGTTACGGGATAGTCAGTCAATGACCAGCTCGAAAGTAACTACAAGCGTCTCGAAACATTCCACCCGTACACACCCAAAAAAAAAAAGATAAAATGACCTCTACTTTTTGAAAGAAGACCGACCTTTCATAATTGTTTTTATAGTGGCTCTTTTAGGGATTCAACAAGGCTCACTCTTCCAAAAGACTTTCAGTTCGTAATATAGGGCGTATTCCATTTGCTTTCAACGCTTGGAACGCCTCTGGCGTCTGAGTTAGGCTATTGTTTATTTACACCTGAGCTTGGTCACGTGTAGTGCTGCTCTATTATAAGTATCAAATTTGGTTGATTTCCGTTATCTTTATCAGCTTTGTTTAAAAATAGACAAAAACTAATCGAGAAAAGATCTTTGACCTGCGTACCACCAATATATATAAAAAAAAAAAATACATTCGAGACTATTTTTCCCACATGAGCTTAGGAGAAGAGATTCCAATAGCTCAGTTTTTCTTAAAGAGCAATAAGTTACTGGTGTCAGAAACGAAAATCCTGTGAAATGCTCAGGTTGCTAGCGTGCAAAGTGCTACATTAATTAAAAATTGTTGCGTTCTTCGGAAGCCTGTTCTGTTCATACCACTTTTGCTCATTCTTTTGTCCTTGTTCTTCCCTGTGCTTTCTTACTCCCACACGTCGGCATTTAAAACATTCTTTGATACATAAGTTATTCTTTAACACTAATAATGACGTGCAGGCTTAGATATTAGTAAACAGTAGCCTAACTTAAAGGTATGTCGGTAGCGCTGCAAGCGGCGAAAGCATCTGGAATACTCCCAACAGCTTGTATGCTACAGAAAAACTATAAGCAAAAACTGTAAGCGAAGTCAACGAGTAGCAGGTATTGCTTATCTTTCGGCTTCACATATATTGTGATCCAATTAATAACGACTCGTATTCTTGTAACATTACACTCCATTTTCGAAAGTATAAAAGCAAGCAAAAGTTTCTCTCCGTTGTCTTTTCTTCGGCAAGCACAAGAACTCATTACGGACCGAAACAGTAAATTTACGGTCTTATGAAGTGAGAACTTGATCCCTTTTTGTTGCCAGGCGTTATCCAATCCTACCTCACTGGCGAAACGAGGTAACGTCAAGACGTCCTCGAGGAGGATGATATGCGTAATAGATACATTACAGCCGAGCCCGTTTGTGAGCACAAGAAAACACCACCTGGTCTTCAACAATAGGTTGCCTTGGAAACGGCAGCTCTCTAACCTTACATCTTGAATTTCCATACGGAATTTTTTCCTTGTAACCTGCAAGTTCGTCTCTCACCTCGTAATACTCTTTATGGGCGGCAGCGCGGAGAGCAGCAACCCATTCTTCCATGTCACGACGCGTTTCCGCGCACAGCACCAAGGATCGGAATGGGGTTATTACCTGGCAAAACAAGCAAAACATGCTTTTCCATTAATTTCCTATTTCAGTATTCTGGGGCAATTCTCTTTTATTTCACCAGACACAACGCAAACAATAATAACAGTGTCTTCATTACTGTTCCTTTTCGGAGAGAAAAAAGGACACACTGCTTTCTATTGACTTAAATCAATGATAAAACGCTCCATTACCTGGAAACTGTGGTTCGCGTTTTTGATGGAACACTGCGCTACTGACAGCTCGGTCAGCTGGATTTCGTCAAAGACAACGGACTGGTAAACGAGAGAAAACAGTTGCGGTTCGAAATTAGCGTTGATTTAAGATTGAAACGGATTGCTTCGTCATGACTGATATATCTGACTGCTTTCAGAAACTATCTTTCTATATAACATTTATGTTTTGTGCTTCCGACACTAGTAATAGTGGTAATCCGCGTGAAGATGAGTGTTATGGCAGGGAAACCGACGCTGACACAAGTAACACCCCGCAATGACTTGTGCTCAACTCCGACTGATCGGCCTAGCCAGGGTAAGGTTGTGCTAAAAAGAGGCCAGTGGGTCAGAATCTCGTGGATGCTCGAGTAGAGCACGCAAACTTGCTTTCCGTTTCTATCGATTCCCAATAGCCACGCCTCTGCTAACCACGCCACGCTTACTAACTCTTACTTACTTCTCCTACCTTGCCGGTAGTTCGGGGATTGCCAAGTTGCTACTCTTTTTTTCTTCACCTAAACGGCAGAACGTTATATTACAAAAAATTCTACTGGTAGGAAAGTGCAACACGCGCGGTGCCGGAGATTAGCGGGTGAAGAACGACAGGGCAAGATATATCTTCGAGGATTTTTCCACTGCACAGTTCTCAATAATGCAACAAAATGGCTTTTAAGGAGACAAACAAGCACAAAGGAAACTTAAAATTTGATAAGGCCCGGAACGAAAATCGAACAAGTACCTTAGTGTCTTTGCCGTAATACAAGGTGCGACCTTTCAGTTTGAAATATCGGCGTCGCCAACGTTGAAACGAAGACGTTTGCTTATTCAAATATCCTTCTTTGGTGCATACCTAAAATAAAAATAGACAAAAGAGATTTATTGAGTAAACATGCAAATTCAAAAATAAGCTCTCCATAATGCATTTAGAGCCGGTGAAGCAGGCTTTATCTGGCAAAAAGGATTGGTTCAAAACTAGATAAATTTTTCGTTGCATTCATAGAGGCGCGACATCAAAAGACACTATTATAAGTGTTATGTAGTTGTCAATCTTATTTCAGAGAGTTGTCAATGTTTAAATAACCAAAATCAACTTTTCATAAAATGGACTATCGTGACAGCAAAGGATTCCGAGTTCAATTCAATACAGAATAAGATAACTGGAAGGAAAAGAAGACCTTCCAGCCAACAAGTTCACCTGTTGATGAGATCACACTGCTTTCAATGGCGGATTTCGAAACTGAACGCAATATTATAATTTAATACCAACGCTTCGTTATTAATTTAAAAGCAATATTACAAAATCATATTATTATGCCGTTAGCGATTGAGTAAAAGACTTCTATATATGGACCACACCTCATATCTGTAAAAAAATAATAATTTCTCAAAATAAATCTCTTTACACGAAACTAAAATACACAAAATATGCGAGTTTTCTTTGCGTATCTAGAAACTAACGATCATGCTCGTACAGTGTTCGTCCTTCACAAATTATGTTATTGTTACTTTGTAAAAATATCGTTGCTAACTGTAATAGTTTTACTATTAAATATTTGTGACTGTAAAGTAAAATCTCGCTAAAATGATCCTTTTCGTATTCTGGAATAATTTCGAAGTCTCAGGCTGCGTCAATTAGCAGAAAAAGCGCCCAATATGTTGAAATTCGGACATAGAGACAAACAATCAATTCAGCGTTTTATTCTATTACAAACGTACTTGTAACAATCAATGTTTCTCACAGCGCATATCGAAAGCGACATTTCCAAAACTAGCAAAATGATTAAAGACTGGAATTCTTTGCATGGATTTTAACGAAAGAAGTTTCAAGACTTCGTAACCTTCTTTTTTTATAAACACTATATCTGAAACTGTACGTATTTTTCGGAAAGAAGACACATTAGCCCCTCCCTCGCCCCAGAAAAAAATCTACTCCTACTATAATTTATGTGCAATTTTATCTACTCATCTTTCACACTAATTTACCAACTTAAATTACACGGATCAAAAGTCACCTTCCGATGTACAAGTCAGGCAATGAAGAAAACTTTAAAAGTTGCCTGCATGCAAATACCTACAGAGAAATTCCTTTCTAGAAGCGGCTCAAGTTACTACTCATCTTTACGACTGATGTAAACACAGCGAGAAATACGTTAACACTGAAGGTGAAACAAACCTTAATCATTACTAGTGTGAAGAATTAGAGACGCTTTTTGGCCAAAAAAAAAGTCGCCTTTATTGTTATGGGAACAAGCAATTGAAACCAAGGACTTACTGAGCATTTAATGTTTTTATTAGTGGAGATTTTGCGATGGAAAGACTTGGCCGGCTCTGTTTCTCCATCACTTTCGGAAGAATCGTCCACCGGAGACGAATCTGTGCCCTGTTTTCCTGCTGGTCCCCGTTGTACACCATCACTTGCAGCCATGACACTTTGGGCACTACTCTTGTTTTTGCTTGGAAGTCGGCAGATGGGATGGGCCACTCCCCCTGGGGTTGGGATCGCTTCGTGTTGGGCGGTGATTACACGATACACGCCCTAGTACGCATGTAAAGCAATGAAGTCGCAACAACAAGAAGCACGTGTGATCTAGTCAAAAATCCTAATAGCCGCGCTTCAGAGGCTAGTACAAACGGTATTTCTAATAACTTCCGCTAGGTGTTAGCACTATCGAGCAACATCTACTTCCTGGTAGTGTAATCCTGAGTAATTTTGAGCAAACCTAGATTAGCAGTTACTCAATGAAAGTGAATATCTTCAATCAAATTTTGCAGTTTCGCTTTCGTAAATTAACGAAACAATTTTTGTGTAATTGTCCTTTTGAAACTAGAGATGACTAGCGATGCAGTGAAGGCCGTATTTAGGGGGATTAATGGGATATGAACCCCCTCGAAATCTTTATTTTACAATGGGGAAGATAGGGAAACGCCAAAATGTAAAAAAAAAAAAATTGAATATGGCTAAACCCCCTCCGCCACTGAACCAAAATCCTGGTTATGGGCCTGGATGCAGTGCATTACGCAAAAATAATAATTAGGGCTATATAATAAACAATTCGAGACCTTTGTAATTATTTAAATTGCCGTGCTATTTTCACTAAGTAACATTTATCGGAGTGTCAAATCGGATATCTGAGGGTTTATGAGATTGGACTTTCCGTTAATTTGGAAAAAATGGCATCTACCGGCAGCTGAAGACACTATACTTACTCCACGAAACCCCCTAAAAGCGACTGACAGAAGCCCGGAAATGCATAGGCCAATCACAAACTTCGACCCTGTTTGGTAACAGTGAAATCTAGCATGGATTGAGCTGGTGGGCAATACGAACTTAAAGCTCGTGCACCGACAAAGCTTAAACAAGCGCAATTGTACTTAAAATAAGACCGATTGCTTGCATTGATGTTTATTAGTCGCTGATAGAATTCGTCGTGCACTATAAATAGAGTTAAAAATGGAAACAGAATTAGCGACGGTGACAGGAAACACAGTAGAAGAAGAAATCTGCCACACCGAACACATGACTGAATCTACGTTTTTATCAAAAGCCGACGGTGAGAATGTCCAGGAGCTGATAGAGGACACCGAGCGGACTGAAGAAACCCAGATGACTTATAAAATACCGTACAACATGTCCAAGACCCCTTTTTTGGTTTCGAGTGCATCGCAAGAATTTAAAGCTTGTTTCACTAAGGGTTGCAAATGGTAAGGAATTATCATTTATTTTGCCAATCAAATACTCAGTTCATTTTGACTTTCACCAACTAATGCCAATAAAACTGGAATAGGGCGCCGGATGGAAGTTGCTTGATGACGAGTAGCGATGACAACATGATAAGGCTTTTCAATCTCCCTCACGAAACTTACAACCTGGGCTTTTATCAAGATGCTCCTTCGCTCGAATTAAGCGACTCGTCAGCTGATTGGAAGTCGGTCGTCCAAATTCCGACGAAAGAACTCGTTTACGATTACGCGTGGTACTCAGCAATGTCCTCCGCGGACCCGTTGACCTGCTGGTACATCTCTCTTTGTTCTTTTAATTTCTTTCGGTGTTAAAACTTGTCGTCTCTCTTTGCAGTCTCATAACCACGTCCCGGAATAACCCCGTTCACTTGTGGGACGCTTACACGGGCGAGCTGCGATGTTCATACAGAGCTTACAACGAGTAATTCTGAACTGTTTTTTTTTAAAAAAAAATAACGTGCGAAAGTAATGCTTTTTGTATTACTTCAGCGTAGACGAGGTAACCACTGCTTATAGCGTAGCCTTTGATCCCGCGGGTACGAAAATTTACTGTGGCTTTGACCGTTGCATACGGATCTTCGACGTCAGCCAGCCGGGCAGAAATTGTGTGACCAGGAACACGAAGAGTATGCAGCATAACGGATTGCAGTTAGCTTTTTTCAACACAGGTTTTACTACAGGTTCTAAAGGAGCGCTAATATCCCAAGTCGGCATTATTTCTTGCATTGCTGTTAATCCAGCCATGCCTTCGCTGTATGCTGGTGGAAGCTATCTCCGATCAATAGGTAGTCTAATTGGATTAACAATTACACTGAAATTATATTGTCCTTTGAGGCTTATATGCGGAACCTGACGGCACTCCCTTGTGTCTGCTAAATGGCCAAAGCGGTGGAATAACTCATCTGCTGTTTTCCCCGGACGGGACGAAACTGTTTAGCGGCGGCAGAAAAGTATTGAAGAGTTACAAGATTTAAATTTTGAATTATTTTTTTTTATTTATTATTTATTTATTTTTTTTAATAAGGACAATGAAATTTTGGGATGGGACCTGCGCAATCCTGGAAAAATACTCCATGTTTTGCAAAGAACGGTCGACACGAATCAGAGAATTTACTTCGACTTGGACAGCGAAGGGCGCTACTTGTTTTCAGGTAAGCTTCATTTATCTGCAGCACACTAATTATGGCTGTTATCTTAGGTAACTCCGATGGAACAGTGAGAGTCTGGGATCTCCAGACCAGTGTTGAAGTGAATGCAGATTCCCAAAATAGTTCGGAACTGGTTTTGCAGTTTGAAGCTCATCAAGACTGTACAAATGGTTTAAGGTATAACAAAGAAACGTTCGGGCTCAAAAGTTTTTTATTCTATACCTTTAGTTTACACCCCATGTTGCCAGTGATAGCCACTTCGTCTGGGCAACGACACTTTCCGGAAGTTGATGACGACGATTGCCCTGAACTTCTGACGTTCCAGAATATAAAAGAAGAAAATTGTATAAAAATGTGGTCATTAAACTAAAAGTGAATTTTATGAGCGCTCTTTCTTTCTTGACAAATGAGGGCAAAATTCAATAAAAAAAAATTAAAGGTCAGCTCTATGGAAAGGAAGGAAAAGCTGGGCAATCCTCAGGCAGGTTGCCCAGCGAAACATTTAAACAGGTCTCACGTGAGCATAGGTGATCGATGTTATATGTGTACAATACCGATTCGTACGCTACGGCCAATCCGCTTCTTATCTGAAGCTAGATCTCCTCCTCTTCCTTCCTTTTTCATCGTTCTAAAAATACTACTTCCTGTAGAGCTCAGTAGGGGGTATGCGGCCATGATGTTCAGCATTTTCTGCGGAACTGCCGCTCGTGGAAGGTAAGTTTGGCTTCTCCTATTATTCAAAATTTAACGAATAAGAGTTGTCTAATGATTAGTTACGGAAAGTAGTGGACTGACACAAATTATGAAGTCACCCTATTCCTTATGAAGTTTGCTCTGTAATCTTAATTCGCTAAAAAAACGGATTTTCTCCAGGTCAATTAAAATTCATCCTTTTTTACAGAAATTTGGCCTGCAGCATGCCTTACCTGAATTTTACGTTCTGAAACGTCTTTTGGTGCCAGATTCCGTATCGAATGCTTCACGGAGTTAATGGTGGGCGATTTATTATCGTATAGAACAAATAATATTGAACTGAGCATTAGTGTCCATCGCAAATGAAAGGTTAATGATCCTAATATCTCCTAACGGAATCTGTTGGACAGATCTACGTATTTTTAATTAAGAATTTCCGTTTTTTTTCTGTTTTATTATTATAATTATTATCATTAGTTAACAATACCAGTAAAGAATACTTTCTTTCTGTAGTGTTTCGGTAATGTTCGCAAAGAAAATTGCATGTGTGAACACTTTGTGATATTCATCAGCTATGATTTCAAAATAATGAAGGCAATGTATTGTGAATCGAAAATAAACATGGGAATGATCTACTCCCTCCATTCTTAATGTAGTACTTTTACACAAATGAAAATGGCAGCGCAGCCGAAGGAAATTATATTTGCTTCAGATTTGTTTACGATGTAGTAACTTCGCTAGCTACATCAAAACTGATTCCTTCAACGTCGACTTCGGACTCGGACGCATTTAACGCATTGAGAGTAACTTCCGCCTTGTTGACTCCTAAGCCAAGCATTGCCGAAGACGTGGAAGGTGTGGAAGTCGATGCCAGTTGTCCTATGGACGAGGAAGACGATGAGGGGCCAGCAATGCTGGACATGCCTTTGCTAGATGATGGTGTAGGTGTTTTCGAACCAAGCACTGGTGTATCGTAAGGCTTCTTCTGGTTTCCCAACCTCAGTTGCGAACTATATTTTGTCATTACGTGAATAGAAAGTCAATCACCAGAAAGAAAGTTTACGATTTGTGTTACTTACACAGTACGGTCCTTGACAAGGTCTGTAATTTTTTCCATATCTTCAGCGAATCGTTTGACTGCGTGTCTTAGCATTTCTACTTCTTCTTCGGACCACTTTCTATGCAACACAATTAAGAAAGTACACAAAAAAGAAATTAGAAAAGGGCACGAGGGAAGTATTTATAAATTTCATTTCGTCCAATAATAGTCATACCCTCCTGAAGAGATTTCCGCTGACGGGTGAAGCTGCATTGTTAGCTTCGCCAAAGATGTAAATGCAACGCCGGCTGCACTAAATATCTCCCCCACCTATGGAAAAAAGGACGTTTGCTTCAAAATAGTCCAGTCTGCACCTTCTTAACTACAGTTTTGTGTTAGTTCTATGGGAGCTTACCTTACTTGCTGTATTCATTTTTACTAAAATTTTATCCGGATTGACCACAGTGGGCGCCAAGTAAACACAACGCTAATTTCCTAGCGTGCTAAAGGAATTTTTTTTTTTTTGCTTTGGAAAACAAACATTAGCGCCATCTGCTATGGTTGAAGGGAACTATGCGTAGTATCAAGGTGTGTCGAATTTTCCTCGAAAAAACGCGGGCAATTCCTTTTTTAATTAAGGAATTGAATTTTCTATCTGTATTAAAATACCTAATTTAAACAAACGAAAAAAAACTCTTGTCACGTCAGACAGGTTCACAAATTGAAGTAGTTAGTTATGCACTAGCTGGCATTATTTACAAAAACAAACCCATCCATTTGGCCACAGAGTATACAGAGACGACATACGTCCTTTCACTTATGAACCAAGTGTCCCAGGCTCTTTTGCTTCCAGGCTCGTCCCACTTAAAAGAATGCCCCGCCTTCCTGTAAGGTGGGGATCTCGAGAACTAGCTCATAGTATGTACTAACTCTATAGTAACCGGCTGTACGCTCGTATCCACCCACCGCTGTCTTACAGCCAATCAATGTTGATTCTACTCCCGAAACCCAATCAGCCTTGTTTCTAGCTCTTAAGGTCTTCCTTTAACGTCTATTTTTCTGCGACATGCCTATACAACGGCAAGTCATCTCTATAGTACCTCCATGTATTTGCAATACATGTCCTGTTCGACGTGTGACACAGCAAAGAAGGGTTATTTTGTGAAATATAACTTTTAAGAATGGCCGACGAAGAAGAGGGAAATGAATATAGATGGGAGACTGGCTATGAGAAAACCTGGTATGTTCTAACTTAGGCTACTACTGTGCGTTTGACCTTAATTTAATTTCTTTTGCATTTATTTTCAAGGGAAGCAATTACAGAAGATGACGATGGCCTGTTGGATGCTGCGGCGTTGGATATGGCAGCTAGGGCAAAGCGAAGAAGGGCCGCACTCCGGGCCGCAGGCTCGGTTAAGCTGGGCATGATGCGACATTTGTTCCTAATCATCGATTTCTCTGAATCCATGCTCTTGCAAGATTTCAAACCTACGCGCCAACGTTGTGTTCTCAAAGTATTATCACTTTATGAAGACTTGTTCTACAACGTCAAACTTGCCATACATTTTGAAGGTTTTTAGTAGCCTAATTTTACGAACTTTTCTAGCTATTGGAAGAATTTGTTCAAGAATTCTTTGACCAAAATCCCGTTAGTCAAATGTCAATTCTCATTACGCGGAACAAACGCGCCGAAAAGATCACCGAATTAGCTGGTAATCCGCGGAAACACATTCTAGCGCTCCAGAAACTGCGCGACACAGCCTGTGGGGGTGAACCGTCGTTACAGAACGGCCTAGAGGCTGCGCTCCAAGTCTTACAAAACATGCCCTCGCACACCAGTCGGGAAGTCATGGTCATTTTTGGCAGTCTGACCACCTGCGATCCGGGTGATATTAGTTTAACATTACAAACATTGCAACAGAAACAAGTCCGCGTTTGCGCAGTGGGCATGTCAGCAGAGATCCACGTCCTGAAGCGAATTTGCAAGGGCACACGTGGTGAATACGGGATTCCATTGGATGAGCAGCACTTTCGCTCTATTGTGCTGGATAACGTGTTACCACCCAAAAGTCAAACCTCGAGTGAATCAGCCTTGGTCAAAATGGGATTCCCTGGAAGAGGATTGGTCGGAACGACCGAAGAAGACGATAACTTGCCAGCATTTTGCGTTTGGTATGTAAATACAGTACAAAGTTATGAGAAAAGCTATAATAAAAGTAATAAGGAAATACACTACAAATGTATTGAGATTGATTAAAATAGAAAATAATAAGGCAAAAAAGAAATTAAGACAACCTACCTAAATAATGTAGAACATTTTCGTGTTTGCTTAACAGTGTAATTGATTAAGGTGTCGTTTTATTAATAAAGCTGATCTATCGTAATAGTCACATGGACCAAGAAGACCAACGTCCTTTAACTACTCAGGGACACCAATGTCCACAATGTTTCGCCCGGTATTGCGAACTACCAGTGGAATGCAGGTTATGTGGATTGACGCTAGTATCGGCAGCTCATTTAGCACGGTCGTACCATCATCTTTTTCCATTGGCTGCTTTCACGGAGAGAGATCGAGCAGAAATTGGCGCGATTACACATTGTTATGGCTGTGTGAAACCGTGGGCTGAAGCTGATAGAGTGGTAAAACCAACAGAGATTTCTAATCGTGTATTTAATATTTCCTCTGTTATTAAGGTATATGAGTGTACGACATGTGAGTCTGTATACTGCCTGGAATGCGACTTGTTCTTACACGATACTTTGCACACCTGCCCTGGCTGTGCGAGCCATCCTAATTTTGTTCAGAAACTAGCGAGTACTTTGTAGTTTCCTCCGTTTGATTTTTAATACAATCCATTTTCGAGCTGTTAAGTAGATAAATTTTTCGTGGTTCTCTTACAATTCTAGCATCGATAATTTATTGTTTGTTTGTTTTTTTTCGCTTGATGGTTGGTTGTTTAACTAATTTTTCTCGTGGCTTTTCTTCTGACAGTATATCTTTGCGTTGGAAGAGTACCTTTTTACACACAGTTTACAAGCCAGCTCGTACTTTACACGCATTTTACAAGCTGACTCGTATTGTACACGCATCTTACAGGCCGACTCGCACTTTACAAGGACTTCAAAGCCCGTCATGCACATTGCTGCATTAAGTAATCTTCTGTCGCTTTAAAACTCATCAGGACCAGTACAGCCACCTGACGTTAGAAAATGCAACTTTCGCCGTTCGAGCACAAGTTGGCGATTACATCAATAGCATTTTCCTTCTCTTGGGGTCTCTAGACTCAGTTCAATTTCTGACAGCCAAAAACGAAATTGTTGTGCGCGGAATAGCCTACTCCTTTTTTTAAGTCGATCCGCGCCATATTACGGTTACACTGATGGAAAGCCTATAAGTGTTGGAAAAGTCGAAAAGAGAAAAAAGTACTGCCACCTAGGTAGTACAGTAAAAAGCTTCTATATTTAGGTCAAAGGTGTTTTAAATTGGCGCCAAGATGAATCAATATTTATATTATCTTTATGTATCTCGACGCAAGCGCACATTGAATGTTGAGCACTGAACAACAAACAGAATAATGACGCATTAGTCCGTTAAAGTTGTTTACTTCTCGTCGTACTGCACAGTACATTACCTGACGAGTAATTTGATAAGGCGGGGCAAGTGATAAACACTCGTTTCAATCATGCCGTTGCCTGGCACTTTCTCTATAATGGGTACCCGAGCGGCTGCTTGTAAGTGTTCCTTCTCTTAAAAGGTCTCTTGTGTCTTTCCACTATATTCCACCTTATGTGTGTATACGTGTGATGGACTATTGCTCTACTTGGTGTTTAAAATTCTTCGCAAGCGCCATGCTTCATTCTAAGTCTTGTTCTTTAATGTCAGTGTTATTCTGTTCAATTTTCGTAAGTGGCTTTTTACGGTCAAAACTTGACCCTTTCTTCGATGGCCCGAAATCCTAATACCCCGTGAAACCGAGAAATACACTATAATTTTCTACACTGTGCTTGTTTCGTTCTGTTACTAAGTTTCAAACCTCTGATTTTCCGTTGAATTTTACTTTTCTTTAAGCCATTTATCGTTTGAAAGTTTATTTTGCATTGTTTAGTTATCCTTCGCATGTTAGTGTTTAGATTCTTTCGCATTGAAGCGATGTTCACCGCGCGACCGTCGATTTGCTTTGCTAAACCGCCTAGTTTACGCCAAAAGCGAGAGTTAACCTTGTTATCTTTTCGCCTTTTCCGAAAAAGTTGCAGCCAAAATTAGAAACTTAAGGGATTACCACCAGCGTTTAATTAACAACTCAACACCCTTACCTACCGGCTCGGATATCGCCATCACATTACGTTGGTTTTCGCAGACTTTGCTAGGTAAAGTATAAAATACGTGGTTTTAATCATAACGAAGGCCAGCGTGATTAGCATATGAGCGCTCATTATGAACAGCTCGTAAATCGTTTTGTTCTCTTTTCAGGCGTTCTGAAAGACGTCCCAGGTCTTCCGTTGCTTTTGATCCGCACTGGTGACAAGAATGGGATTCGACCTGGATTATTACCCTGCTTGGACTACAAAGGCCTTTATCACACCTTGGTTTCATTTTTCGAAGCCACTCCTCTCATTCCGAGTGGTACTCAAGGTAAATTGGGCCTTTAAACGGTGAAAAAGTACATATTTGTGTGTTCGATCCATTGCTCATTATCAAAGGTTAAACCAGCATAAATCGTTAAATAAAAATGCACTGGAAAATTAAACCAAAATAATATGTATTTCTTGAATGCAGTATTCGGTTCTTCCATTCTCCACGTTTGTGTTTGTTTGATGGCCTTTTTGGACAACGATTTACTAGCCACGTTGCCATGGCTTATATCTTCCGCATTAAGCGTCTTCCCTCCGCCATTACATGCCGATATCATGACCTATCTCTGCTATTACTTCTTGCCCGTCGCGATGGGCCCTTTGCCAACGGGCGACTCCGGCCCTTCTCAGGTCCATCTCTCGGTACCGGCGATGATGATGATGGTCTTCCAGTACACAAACAATACCGAGTTCCACTGCCAGCTCGTCGAAACATTGTTGGCTCTCAGACGAGACGTGGCCAAGGATCTGCTGTGTGTCATTGCATACGGCACAGCGCAATCCCGCGCCCCTGCGGCCAATTTACTGTTCTTCTACTGGCCGTCCCTAAATCCCACCATATATGACCGTCGCGGGGTCCATATGAAATTTAATGGTAATTTCGTTGCGTAGTTTCACCCATTCGGAAGGAATGCTTCAACATTTTTACCTTGTTAATGAATTTTTGAAATTACAACATTCTTCATGTTCTTTGAATTCTGAACATTCTGGGAAGTTTTCTGGGAAATCTTCATCGTCTACTCACGCGAATATGTTTCATTTACATGTTTCTTGTTCTTCGTCTTTTCGTCTTTCTTCTTCCCATTTCTTCCTTTTATTACGAAATACGTCGGTGAACAGGTGAATATCCATCAGGTGGGCGTCACATTCTTTATCGTCTTTCAATGATTGTCTTCTTTCTGCTAATGCTTTCTGTTAATGTCTTCCTTCTGCATTCTTTGCTACTTTTCTTCTTTTGTCGATTTGCACATTTTTTCAGCTTTGTTCGGTGTATTTTCTTTTCCTATTTGTCTGCAACATGTACCTTTCACGTATTCCAACTATGCATAAATTTTCACATCTACTGTCTTCTTCGTATTTCCTTTACTTTGCCGTCGTGTCGAGTATTTTTTAAATAATCTACTGGTTTATTCGTCCACTCAGTTTTTGTCTCGTTTCTGTTGCAGGATGGAAAGCCTTATCGTGCCAAAGAGACCAGTGCGTCAATCGAGGCGAAGCAGACGCGGTCAAACTGTGTTTGGACCACGCCTATTCGATTGCCCAGCACCAAGGTGGGAACTTGGCCAACTTAGCCCCCGGCACTTTATCGCTGGACAAGCCACCATTGTTGTACATGTGCGAGGATTGCGCAGATGAATTACGCAGACTCCGTTTGCAAACCGGGGAAGGACCGGGTGTTGGAGCGGAGGATCACGGCGAGCCGTTGATTGACGGTCTGTTACCCATGCAGCAGGTGGCAGTACTGTGCGAGAACAAAAACTGCCGCAGTACCGACAAGACCGCAATGATCACTTGCTTTGCGCCCGAATGCGCTGGCTACAACGGCAATAAACCTATCCGATATTGCGCACAATGTACGTCCATTCGACATAACAACCGCAGAGGAGGAGATCATGTGGTGCATGGGGCGTTACCCAAAGCGTGGGATATGGATTCCGTGATGCAGAATTACGTCATTGAAGCTATTGTCAGGTTCGGTTTGTTCTGAAATCAATTTGGTACTACTTTCCTCTTTTCTCTTGTTTCATTCAAAGCTTATATTGTTACGTTCTACTCCTTTACAAATCCGTTTATTCATAACTTCAGTACAAAATCACACAAAACACTCTCCTTCTCGTGCTAACTCTCACTTTCCGTTCACAACAATCAAATTTCACTCTCAAGAAACGCAACTGATTCAAAGCAAGGTCAAAAGGGAACTGAACATTACAGGCTCGGCGCAGGGAATTTCTTTACAATGAATCCAACAATGAATCTTAGGATTCCTTGTTGGGCGGCTACGAAATTGATTGTTGGGTAATAACGAACGCCACAATATTTCATTATTATTGTAATAATTTTTACTACGTTTAATTGGAAAAAGGCTTAGTTTTTGGTTTGAGCTTGGTTTGGTCAGAATTCAGTTTCATGAAATTGTTTAAGAAAGATACTAGATACATATTAAACTAATTTTTCCTCGGTTTTAGTTTGCTGAAAGAAGCGCAAGCACAGAACGCCAACGCTGAGAGAGGCAAAGATGGCCAGGAGAGGCTGGTGAAGGCGGGGCTTCTGAATAGTAACTCGGGTAACGGTGGGAATGAAGCGGACTCGATGGGTGCAGCAGTTTTGGGCTTGGAAGAACGACGACTGCTGTCGAGATATGGTGTGTGGCTATTGGTGGCGTTAGTCCCGCCGAATCCACTTCCCGAAGTACCGCCTCATGTCTTGCCCCGTCTTCTGGCTATGATTATCCAGTGGTTCCACGCCACCGCTTACGTTTCCGATGGTAAAGGATTTTTTTTTTAAGTATTGTTACACACGTATTCTTTGCTGGAAGTTTTTAAACTACATTTCTATCTTTCAACGGAAGATTTGTCGTAATTTTTCTTAATTTTCTTAATTTATCTAAAATATCGATTGCCATTACATCAAATTGAGTAAAAACGCGACGCTTTCAACTGAGAATTCTTGTAGACCAAGCCGGCGGAGTATTGGAACGCCTCAAATCGGATTACTTGCATGACTGGATATCTCAAGTCGCGCAAAACCATTTCGACGTCGTTGCTGCGTGTTTAATGCCCCACCCACCGCCTGCAGCTCGTGTAGCTGGCTCTTGGTAAAATGTTTATTGATTTTAGATAATATTTATTACCAAAAATAAACACTTCTGTTATAAAAATAGGCTGTTATATAGATTTTTTTTCGTGTGAATAAAAAATCGTGATTTTTTACATAGGGATACGCTAGAAGACTCGTCTTCTTGCATACGTGAGGGTTTCCAACGTCTTTTCTGCCTCGTGCCTTACGATCTCATCTCCGCCGAGTTGTGGAATCACGTGATGCCGCATTGGCTAGAAGCTATGGCGAAAGAAATGCCAGAGCAAGAAGTAGCGGAAATTCGCGGTACGCTTAGCAAACTGCTGGACGCAGATATGAGCCCTTTAGGCATGGAACCTCCCGTTATGTTCCGTTTTATGCACCAGCGCTTCCAGTACGGCACACCTGCGGCCCAAGTCCAAGTTTTGCGATGGTTGCAAGTACTCACTTTGCTAGGAATCCCGTTACCCCTTCCCTTACTGATTTCCATGATGCGAGAAGGCGTGGCTGCTCATTCATCTCCACCAACAGACGTCGCTATTGGTAAGAAAACGTTTTCCGTTGTTAAGTAGTGAAATTTTGAAATATTGTTACAGTAATTTTCACTCTTTTGTACGTAGATGTTCTAATAACGGATGCAGATTCAAGAGCATCGTCCCCAATGTATAAAGAAGAGCGTTATGACAAGAACTTGGCTAGCAGACAAAATTCAATATCCGATGCGGAGCAGTGTTGGGCGTTACATTTGCTTATGTTGGATGTCATGTGCAAACAAGTGGAATTGCAGGAAATTCCGAAGCATTGCGGCCTCCAGTCACCACCCGTGAACCCAGATTTGCTGCTGCTTTTACGGGATATGGTATGCTGCAAGTGCACCGGCGGACCTGGCCCCTGTATCGCGCCGGGCAATCCAGATTGTTACCATTGTACGGAAACGGTGCTGTTCTATCAGCTTTTGGCCGAATTGCTGCTTTACGTCGCGCCTATGCAAACTACCTTTCCGCCAGAGGAGTCGGTAATTTCAATTAAAATTATTATTATTATTAATTAAAACTATTATTGAAAATTATTTTTTTTAAATATCAATTTAAATTGTATCTACATAGCAGGTTTATTATATTATTCTTTTTTGGTTTAATTTAAAGCGAGATTAATAGAGGCATAAAGTTTGTAGAAATTCTTGTATTAATTTGTAATAAAAAGAATTAATTTTTGGTCTTTCGAAAGGCTCTGGAGGAGGAGTTATGGGATATGGGCGGAGTTAGTGGCAGCAGTGCCGCTAGCAGTTCGGCAGCGGAAAAGAAGGATAAAGACAAAGAAAGTGTTTACAAAGACAAGGATGACAGCAAAGGCAATGCGGGCTTAGGAATGGGCTTAAGCATTGGCGCATTGCCTGGCGGCAGTTTGGTGTCTATGTCGCAGGTGATGAACCAAGGAATGACGATGCAAGCAAGGTTCGAGACCGTGGCGGATATTATGGATTTAGCACCGAGTATGCCAGCAGAAAAAGTGCTGAAGGCGGTGGCCAAAGCGGTGACGCTGACTGAAACGGATGTTGGTAAGTTGTCTGCGTTTGAATTGATAGTTCCGCTATTTTTAGTATATATTTCTATTGCTATTGTTTTCAGCGATTGCCAAGGTGCAGGTTGCAACAACGACACTGGTGGGAGAAAACGACGAACCGTTGCTCGGCTCCGGCAGCAATCAACAAGGAGAAGAAATGAATTTCTGGCACACCTCCCATGGCAAATTCAAAGTCGTCTTAGAAGAGCTGCCGGCGTCTTTACAGTTGATTTTCGCTCTCCTACAAGTAATATCGTTTAATTCCTTGAATCCCTTCTAAGTTACTTTTGCAGGAGTTGGGCCAGTTGTCGCATTCTGAAGCCCAATGCCATCTGTTGAATTGCTTGTCGGCTTTGTGCTTGCATGGAGATGCTCTTAACCGAGCCGCAAAAGACCATCGGGGTTTCTTGGTGTGGACACAAGAAAATCTAACCATTCCGCAGTAAAGACATCCTAAAATTCGAAAGCCAGCTTTGATTTAAAGATATTTGGTGTGATTTTCGCCAGATTGTGGCAGCTGTTAGCGTCGGAGCACTCGGAAGTAGGATGTGTGGGCGTGGCTTTACTGTGCCACTGCCTTTCGTTGCCCGCAGGGGTGGAAGTACTCTGGCGACTCATGGAAGAAGCTCATTCAGCGCCCGACTGGTCCAAAAGACTAACCTTGTTGGATCAGTTGAACGTTCTAACGCAGTTTCTCCATTTGGCCTCCGTTCAGGCGGGCGGTGCTAGCCTGCAATGCATTGTAAGCCACGCCTTAGTCTTCCTGGTGTCAGCATTGGATGACGTGCACACTTTCGTGGCTCACAAGGCACTTGTTACTTTAGAAACCATGCACGATACCGCTTTACAAGTAATTTCCTCACTTTTTACTATTAATCCTGTAATAATTTAATCATTTGCAATAGAGTTTGATATGGTGCGCGGAGCAGCAGTTTGATAGCGTTATTGTGGATCGTCCTGTAATCTTGCAAACGCTTTACATGCTTTATAACACGTTACCACAACGTAGAATCTTAACGTGGAAATTCTTTCTGCATCGAATGGACGCGCTTTTCTTAGAAGCACAGTTGCAGTTGCAAAAGTTGGGCGATATAGCGTATCCCCGAGGTTTGAATTTCATTTTTTCCGATTTTTTTTTTTTCTCCTTTCACGTCATTCAGTTTCTTCATATTCTTCAGTCGGGACCGAATTCACGAAACTCAACATTTAGATATCAGAACTATAGAAGTTATTTCTTAATGGACTGCGTATTAAACAGATCTGAAAAACAGCGACATGAACTCGGACGCGTTCGTGAAGAAACTGCAACGTGCCCAAGAAGCTTTACGCTGGCATGAGACGCTCTGCAGCGAATCGGCTCTTTCAACTTCGTCCTCCAAGATGTCGTTAGTAAGATCTGTGAGTTTAGCTCGCGGGCGAAGCTCACACCGGCTAGACAGCAAAGCAGCGCAGAAAGAAACGAGTTCTTATGTGAATACGACGAGGGAACATCGTTTACCTCGGTTACCCTTACCACCCTTGGTGAAACAGCGTAGTTCGCGGTTTGGAATGGGTAAATTTGCATTTTACGCTCAATGTGTTTGCGATTTTAGAATTGTTTAAAGAATTCCGTTCCGTGTTTTGCAGACGGACAAGCCAAAGGAGCCATGGGAGGCGGTCTAGAAGATGCCCATGTATGTGCATTACTCCAGAGAGCGCAAGACAACGAAGATTTTGACGCTGAAACCCTGCATTACCTTATATTCGTGTTTATGCAGTTCATTGCGCGTCCGGAACAAGTAATTGGTCTTTTTTTCCCGGATCCAATGTTTTTTTTTACCCGTCTAACCTTCAATTTTTTTTACTTTAATTATTTAATTACACACGTAATTCAAAGTTTTTCATTTTGGCGCACGTCTTAAAAATTATGAAAATATAAATTTGTATTATTTGCGTAGGGTGTTGCCACGGACGACAAATTCTTGAACAAAATGCAGCATCTCGTCCTTCGCCATTTAAGTCTTCTCCTCGGATACAACGCATCGGATCGGGCTTTTTGCGTAACTCCCTTGAAATTGCGCTCGAGTGCCATTTTCTATTCCTTCTTAGCCAGTTTGCCCCAAGTGCTTGACCACAACTTAGAAATCGGTTCCACTTTGCTCCCTTTAGCCTTAGCGTTGCTTAACCACGCCTCCTCGCCCAGCACCAACAGCCTCAACGTGCGAGCACAGCCAACGCCGTCGTTATGGTACCTCGAGCCTCACCCGCGGCGTCTATGGCTTCACGCACTCCTCGTCATCCTTTACAAATACCATTACAATGTCCAACCGGTAGCCAGTGCGGTCCACACCGCCGTTCGACTGGTGCTGTACAGTCTGGAAGCTCAGTTTCACCGGTGTCCTGTCGTGCCATTGGGCGCCAACGCTGCGCAAGCGCCGCTGGGCGCGTATCGATCGAGGGAACAAAGCCAAGCGTCTTTGGGGTCAATGGGAGGAGCTACAGCTGACCCGGACACGCCCCAGGAACCGGGATGGGCTCAACGCAGTGCGGCCTACATGCCCCGCCCATCTTTGGCCCTAACGTTACTGGGCGCAAGTACGGCACCGAGCGAAGTCGAAGAAGCAGCGGCGATGATGCATAGGCGTGGCTTACGGAGCGGCAGTGGAACGGGGAGAGCAGAATTGAAGTCAACGTCAAGGTGAATAAACTTTAATTGTTGAGTACCGTGTTCGATTTTTCTCCGATTCTTCTTTCGGCTGATATTAATTTCGCTACCCGTAATTATTTTGATTTTAATTTATTCATTTTTTTCAGCATATCGAGTGGAGCTGAAGAAATGGAACCAGAGTTGGAAGCTATACCAGAAAGTCCCAAAACCGGCTCGCCGTCCGCTTCTCTTTCACCTCAAGGAAGCTTAGATAAAGTAAGGATATACGAAAATGTGAACTTTATTTATTTTCTTATTTATTTATTGGGATGTCCATCTTCGTTTCTCGACAGCATAAATAAGTGGTTAACTCACATGACCGGGAAAAATCATGACAGACTGTTTTTTTTTTTTAATTTCTTCTTATTATTAGGTATTTTCTGAAGAGCTGCGAGTTTTGGATTGGCCGGAAGTGAACAGTTCCGTTCGTTCTGTAGCGAAAGCTCGCAGTACGCCAGCTAAGCCTTTAGAAAGTCGAGAAAGCGAACAAGTTCCACAGCACGGGACCACGGTGGGTTCTTTGTTGACGGCATGTGTCCAAAGCACGCCCGCTCCACCCATTTATGAAGCTCACGTTGTCACCAGTACCGCGCACCACAACAAAGTACCGGCTTCTCTACCCCAAGCGCTCAAAGTACACATTCTTCCTTAATTCTGTTAAGAGATCATTTTGCCTCAAGGCTCTATTGCTGAAGCTTTCCAGTAATATTGATCCGTGAGAAGTTACAAATCTTTGATGAATAAAATCTAGTTACAAATAATTAATGAATTAATATTTTTTTAGTTCGGTGTAGCAGCGAGTGTCGCCGTATTGGAGCCTGCAATCCGTACTGCTACGGTTATATCTTCAGCACAAGACGATGAAACCAGCGGGGCTCGTCCGCGACAGCGTAAAATGGCTTCCGTAGTACCACCGTCCGCATCGTCGTCACGTACTTGCGATCCTGATCCCTGGTAAGATTGCAAGATAGTGAATTGAATCAATAACGTTTGTTTATCTTCGATATTTAGGTTAAGCTCGCTGGGGACAAGGAATTGGGTACCATCTCCACGCGGATTATCACGTCTGAAGCAAAGCAGTCTAAGAGTAGGCGAGGAATGTATCGTTGAACGCTGTCCAGGTTGCCACGGACCTATTCAGTACTTCCCTGACGAAGACCTGAGCTTGTGTGTCGTGATTTTAGCGACGTATGTTCACCGTGAACCGGGAATGGCCGCCAGTTTGTTACCCGAAATGCTACGCACTGCCGCGAAGTAGGTTTTACGTCTACACACTGTAGATACTTTCTTTTATTATTTATTATTATTTTGTTTTTATTGCTTTATTTTATCTTTTATTTTATTTTATCTTTTTATTTTATTTTATCTTTTTATTTTTTATTTTATCTTTTATTTTTTCGAAAGACGGACGTGCGATTCTTTAGTTTGTTCATCAAGCAAACCCGATTAATCTCCCTTTTAGTTCATTTGTGCCAGATTTTTCGAATCGTGAATTTTAGGACTCTTGCTTCAAAATAAGACATTTCACAGCAATTTGAGCTTCATTTCCTGATAATCTTGATAAAACAAATAATTACAAATTAAATTTAATAAATAAAAATGTAAATTTAATTTAAAAAATTAAAATTGAAATTTAATAAATTAAATTTAGTAAATTAATAAAAAAATATTTTACTTGTAATAGAGTATCGGTGCTGCAGAACTACAGCTGGCAAGGCGATAACAGCGTATACGTACCCGGAAGTGCGCCTACTGTAGCCAGACAGTTTCTCCGTTGTGTTTTACATCAGTTAACACCCAACCGCGTCTTCTTGCAACTGTTCAGAACGAATTTACCCGGTAACCGAACATCTCCCTTACCATTCTAAAACCTAGAATTATGTTTTCCTTGTAGATGGCGTAAAGACTAACTTTTTCAAGACCGTCACCGTGGCTCTAGCGGATTTCACCGAACTCAATCCGCTCGCACCGCTCCAGTTCTTACTGGACGCCTTAAGTGAGGACAAACATCTTGCGTGGGAAGGCATGCCACTTCTGTTAGAAAACGTGGCAACGTATCTCGAGTGTTTAGCTTCGGAAACCATCACGCCTCCTTTACCGCAGTCCAGTCCGTCGGCATGGGCGGGGCTGCTAAACGCCTTGGATGCGTTCTTGGCGCGATTGATCCTGCTTTTACCACCCGCCTTAACGAATTCGAGACAAAACGCCCCCCAAACCCAGCTAGCTCCGTCTTTGCTAAGAATTCTGACCTGTGGTGTGCGAGCCGCGGCGTCGGCCAACCACAGAGCGCTATTGGATACTTTTGGCAAGACATTGGCGTTCCTGGTCCAGCATTACTGTTTAGACCACACCCTTTTCCTGGAGACATGTGCCGCGTGCTTTAAATCGTTCAGCCGGGTAAGGATTTCCAAATACGATTCGTTCTGTAACAAAGTGAAGTAATTTGATTCTACTTTCTAAAGAATTATAATTCTCGAGGATTTTTTAAGTGTTTTTTATTTATTTATTTATTTTATTTATTTTTTTATTTATTTATTTATTTATTTTATTTATTTATTTTTTTTAATTTTTTTTATTTTATTTATTTATTTATTTAATTTATTTTAGTTATTTATTTGATTGATTGATTGATTTTATTTATTTATTTGATTTATTTATTACAAATTTTATTTTATTTATTTGCTTTTTTTGTTATAGGAACGCGAAAAGTTGGCTTTAACAAGAGCGGCTGTGACGGAATTAGTATCGGCTTTAAAATTCAAGGTGGACTTACCCGAAAGCAATTGGTTCTTCCTAGTCCAGATGGTTTTGCAAGACGCAGGTGGATTCTTGCCTCCTCATCCCCTACTGGCAGATGAAAAGGGCTCTTCTAGTCCCAGTGTAGCTCCAGTTTTGGCCACCGGTGCTTCGGAATGCTTGCGTCCCCATATAAACGACATTTTGGATTTTTTAACGGATGTCCACGCTCTGTCAAAAATTAAAGTAAAATTATTACTCTTCCTTTATATCGTTTCGAATCTACCTGAAATCTTTTTTTTTTTTGCTTTTTATAATTTATTGTTATTATTATTTTTATTATTATTATTATTAATGTTATTATTATTATTATTATTATTATGTAATAGAACACGAACCTGAACACCGCGTCTTCCCAACCTAGCAGCGTCAACTGGGGCGGAGCTAACACTGGCATGCATGAAGATACGTTAGGAGGGTCTGTCAAAGCAGGTTTGGCGCAATGGGTAGCATTAGATATGGGTCGAAATGTAACACCAGGTACCGGGGCAAGCGGAAACGTCTCCATGGGAGGAGCGATCGGTGCAAAGGACTCAAGAGCGTTGACGCGATATTTGCCGTGGTTACTGACTCCGCCCTCTTCTATACAACAAGGGTATGTTATTAATATTTAAACTCTTTCTTGTACTACACCGAATTGATAACTCATATTTTTTTGTCTAGCCTTTACGGTAATTGAGGAACATTTGTAGCGCGTTTATGAATCATTTTTGTATGTACTAACGTAATGCCCCGAAAGTGATTCAAGTGAAACTTATCATTTGATAAAAATAAGCGCTTTTTAGATTACTCACTTCAAAAATTAGTAGTTGATTAAATATATATTTTTGTTCTGCAGGCCAAGGGAGTTCCTGGAATGTGTTTCGCATATGCGCCTATTGTCGTGGCTATTATTGGGCTCATTGCAGCACCAGACAGCTTCACCTGCTCATTCAGCTAGTACTGCTAATGTTTCCGGTACTTTGCCAACACCTGTACCGTTGGAGTGCTCGTGCCCGTTAGCTGATCATGTGCAAGCCGTTTTTGCTGGATTTGCGGAGCAATCCAAGACTTCAGTACTGCACATGTCGTCGCTATTTCACGCATTCCTACTCTGCCAGGTGCGAAAAAAATAATAAAAAATAATATAAAAAAATGAGAGTACTTTCAAGCCAAAGCTTTTTGACAAAAATTAGTTGGATTTCAGCATCGTTTTTTTATTTTATTTTTTTAGTTATGGACGGTTTACTTAGAACAAATGGCAAGGCTGCAGTACAGCAATACGAGTAATAGTACTGGCGGGAATAGCGGAAATGCGAATGATGCGCAGTTATTGGTGTTTAACGTTTTGGTGGATTTTTGGGCCAAAGTGACACCGTCAATTCTTCAACTATTAGCGCATTCGAAAGTCGTAAGTATTTTATCGATTCTGGCAGTTTGACTCCCTTAAATACGGCAAAGGTTAAAACTGTTATTACATACAATTTTAGTTAGCTGAAATGGTCAATTTGCACTTTTTGAGCTTAATGGAAACATTGGCCGAAGTGGATTCGACATTGCTCACGTTATTGTTGCCGGTTTGGACGCCGGTTTTGCACGCATATGGCGCACAAGTAAGATTCAAGTGTGAAAGGTTGTGTAACAAAGACTGATTGTGGATGATTTAGCTACCGAGTCATTTGCAAGTGAGGCATCAGGCTTGTTTGGCAGGAGGCGAGGCTTCAGCTGCAAATTCCGTTGAAACTGCAAATGTTGGAAGTGTACTTGCAAAGTGGCTACGGCGTTTACAGTTCAAAATGGGGCAAATGGAGCTTCAGTCGTCCGCTGCAACGCAGTTCTACACCATCTGAGGTTGGATGCATAGGTTTTTGAATTTGTCAGTAATCGCTTTGCGATAATTTTTACTAGTTACTATTAATTATTAATGTTGGCTAGTTGACTATGAGTACCGGCGTACGGTGAAATTTCTAGAAGTTTCTTAACCAAAGAAGAGTATAGGAGACTGTATTCACGAATTAGTGTCTTGTACGGAATTGTGTTAAAGCGACTGCTAAGCAGTTCTTAGTAGAGTTCACTTGTTCCTCCAGAGCTGTGTAAGAGTCATATTCTTGTTAAAGTTCGTTAGCCGAAAAGAGTTTATTGAAAGAACATAAGAACAGGGTGTTAAAATGTATTAGATTAAGTGACTTAGCGAATTTCCAAGTGTTTAGTTTGCAATTAACTGACATCGTTAACTCAAAAGTGTGCGCTGAATTCCGTAGAACTGGTAAACCGTAACCCAACATTGATTCACTCGCTCGATTTCCATTGTAAGCCCCGCCTCCACTAGACTTGTACTGATATAAGGCGGCAAGACTAATTCTTGGCAAGCCTGGTGAGAAGAGATTTCTTTCCTCTTTTCCTTTATCGAGTGCGGTGTGGAATATAGCAGGTAAATATGCTGTATTAGTTTAAAATAAGTTTTTAAAATTGTGCCAAAGGACGTAACTGTTGAAGTGTTCAGATATTAAATGTGTCCACCGTACAAATTCAGTGAATAATGTGTTGGATGGCTCCTCGTTGAATAGATAAACTTAGATTACTTTTGGTGGTCTTTGGCTCTCCAATACATTTGCTTACAGTTTGTTTGCTGTGTTGATGTATTAACGGTTTGCTAAATTCTTAGGAAAATGGCAGAAGAAGCGCCAAAGACGTCCTCCCCTAAACGCACTTTGCGTAACAAGAATTTCACCAGGTAAGGAAACCAACTTTAATTCCGAGTTTCAAGTTGTTGTGATTGCACACTTGCATGTGCTAATACTTGGGTTTTACAACTTTTCTGTAATATCGAATCCAAACACATGCAAGATTATACAGCTTGATAATTGTCTGTAATTGGCATGTTTCCTTTTACAGCAGATGCACAAGCTAACAAATTACGAACATTTTGAGAACGCAAGGACTTATTTTGTATTGTCTAATTTAGGCTATACTCCCGAGCCATTTTCACTGGCTTCAAGCGTGGTCTTCGTAACCAACACGAAAACACTGCTTTGTTGAAAGTTGAAGGATGTGAAGCCAAGAAAGATGCCTGGTTTTACGTCGGCAAGAAATGCGCTTTCGTCTACAAAGTAAGTTTCCTTTACCATTTGATGTGTTCTAGACGAAGTGGTAATCGGGCATGTCAATCCACTGGCACTGGCGTTATGTCATTCGGTCAGTCGCTAAAACATGCAAAAGGAAAATGCTAGGCTTTCAGCGTTACTGCCGCATGGTCTCGTTCATGTTGCAGTTCTGCTGATCGCCGTGCTACATTTCCACACATTTAACCTTGCATTTAAATGTGAGCGAAGTATAATTTATGTTTTTTTTTTATACTTGAAGGCGAAGACTTTGAAGGCTGTTCCCGGCAAGAAAGACCGCAAAAGCAAGTTGCGTGCCATCTGGGGTAAAGTAACTCGCCCCCATGGACCTTCTGGTGCCTTGCGAGCCAAGTTCAAGTCAAATTTGCCCGCTGCCGCTATGGGACACCGTGTGAGAATCATGCTTTATCCTTCGAACATCTAAAAGGCGTCGGAGCGGATGCATTTTTGTCAATACATCTTGTTCACAGCGCTACCAACTATGTCTTACTTGTTACAGCATTCTTGTCATTTCGAGAAGTTCATCGAACTAATGATCGACATACCCAAATTGTAACTAATTCGTACACCAGCAACGATTTAGCAGTCGGGCGTGAGTCAAACTGGCTGAGTTTAGGAACCTCTTCCGTAAATATTGGAACTTGCCGAATTTGTTGTTTAAGCGAAACTGAATGGTTTAACGTAGCATTTGTTGTCGAATTCTTAGTTACAGGGACTCAGATTTTGTTAGCACGATTATCAACGATCCGGTAGAACTTCATTCTCACGACGATGTTTTTTTTCACAATACTTTCTTCGTTACATAGGCCTCGCTTTTTACGAGATCTACGGGATCATTATGTAATCACATTCATGAAGAATAAGCCGAGTCGTGTTTACCACTTGGAACGTGTAGCACGTTTCAAATGTGCTCAACATGTGGGTTCGATTTTTAGAAATTCAACGGACGTGTTAATTGTCTATGCTGTCCCGAATGATTAGCAAAACTTGAATTTTAGATTTTTATTTTGGAACTATAGTAGACATAGCTCATTCACGCCGTCAAAATGGAATTTGCAATACCTTTTTGTGTCTATATAGATACGTAGTTGACTTGTGCGACGAATCTCTTCCTTTTCAGGCAGAATAACTATTTAATATCTCAGTGGTTGAGGGAATTTAGAACAGCGAATGTGAGAAGAGCATAACGCATTTTCCCACCCGATATTTCTGTTCAAACATTACTGCAAGTTAAAATGATAGAAAAAAGTTCATTGATGAAATAAAAGTTGCGACTTTATTTATTTACTTTTCATGAGAAACAATTATTTAACACGAAACAGAATGCTTTTATTTCCGTCTCAAGGTAAGGTTAACTTCGTGTATAAATAATGTACGACAAAGTTTTCGTAATATTTGACTTTTTGTCTAAAGATTTTGGTTTACATTAATTTTTGTTTCTCGAATCAGTTTGACCGGTACAAAGAAAACAGACAACGCTGGATGTCTGTAATCAACACAGGACGAGTTAACAACAATGAATGGTGTTATAAACAACACCACAGTCAAATTCAGTCAGTTGCAGTAAATTCCTAAAAATCCGCATACTTCCACGGTAAGTCGACTACATTCCTACGTTACACCATTACATTAAAAATTAACTAAAGCTTTTGCCTGATTTTCTTAGTGTCCGCATTCATGGCTGTATTTTTTCCGCGCTTTATATCCCTACATTCATTTTTCCTCGTACTATGGAACTTGGATATCTTACAAGGACAAACTGTCACCAATATTGGTAGCGGATGCTCAGTCAAGGACCCTGTTTACGGCCACGTCTTCGATTTATTGCCGTTATCAAATCTTAGCACACCGGCGACGCTGCAGCAATCCGAGGCTCAAACGTTTTATTTTCAGCCATGTAAAGCGCTCGACGCCTCACAATGCGGTCCGGGGGCCAGTATTTGTCTTCAGCAGGACTCCTATCATATTAAACTCGGAAGCGTCTCCGATAACGTCATTTATAACGATAGTTCCATAACGATGCGCTTTGTTGACGGAGATTCTTGCCCTGGTACGACCAAACAGTATTCCTCGCTTATTTTATTCGTTTGCAGCTTTACTGCCTCCGATGCTGGTCAAATCAGTAAGTTTCCTTTAACCCAAATGAAAAAATCCGTTAACACTCTTCCTTTTGTTATTGACAGTGTTGCTCCATGAAGATAAAGTGAACTGTTCCTATACTTTCTTATGGAAAACACACACTGTTTGCCCTCCAAGAACTCAAGTAGATTGCACAGTTGTTGACAAGTCAGGCCAGGAACCTGTACTGTACGACCTTAGTTCGTTGGCGTTACCTGAAGAGAACTGGGAAGTTTTAATACCCGATTCCCCGAGAGGAACTTCTCCCGCGGGTAATTATGTTACTCGGTTAAACGCTTTAGTGAACTGATGTGTCAAACTGTCATTGAAAACTGCTTTAGACTTAGTCGGCGTTTACATACAGTTTTATTATTGTAGGTATTAAAAAGCTTCTGTTCAACGTGTGTGTTTCGCACATCCATAGTCACGATTCGCGTTGTAACTACGAAGCTGCGGCGTGTTTGGAGGAAGATTTCGAAACAAGGCGCTTTACTGATGTTGGACACGCCCTCGAAGGACCGGTCCTGGGTCCTAATCACACCTTAACGCTCGTCTATGCCAATGGAGCGCCGTGTAACAGTTCCGGACAATACCAACTTACAAAAACTGTTCTTACGTTCCAGTGTGAAGAAACTGCGACCGTAATTTTTCGTTCTTTTGAACTTTTTGCACCGTTTCTTCTCTAATTCATTCTAGTTATACGTTTCCATGAACCTTTTGTCAATTTTGTATTATTGTTTATTTATTATTATTATTTTTATTATGATTATTATGATTATTAATTACAGGAAACTTTGCCGTTCTTAAAAAGTTTCACCGATTGTGAATACAAAATTCATTGGCTAACGGCGGCTGCGTGTCCTCAGCCTAAACAAGTAGAAGTCATGCAGACAGACTGTAGAATCGAAGGATTAGAAGGCGCTGTGGACTTGAGGCCTTTAGCAAATCAGGATTTTGAATTGAAGATTAACCGAACACATTCCTATCAACTCCATGTATGTGGTCCTTTAAAACATTCCAAGTGTCGTCCAGGATCCGCCATTTGCCACAATCTTCCCACGTCTTCTAAGGTAAGCAAATTATCTAATTGTGGCTCTTCGTAGCGCTATTATGGTTTATTTTTCGGCAGAGTCTGGGTCAAGCCACAATGAAGCCTATGTGGGTTAGAAACGGCGAATTACAACTCATGTATAGTCACGGTGATGCTTGTCACGGAACTTTACCTGCCACAAGCAGAATTCTCTTTTTCTGTGACCCACTCGCTGGCCAGGTTAGTAGAAATGATAAAAAAGCCGAGGAATAAAATATCCCTTCAAGCAACTCAGAACTTAGAATTACTATTGAACGTTCTTAATTTGATAAAAAAAGCATTAAATTATGAGTTGTCGAAGTTCCTAAATTATATATGTTAATTTATTTATTTATTAATACAAAAAAGGGAAAACCGGTCTTGGGCGAACTGAGCGAAGACTGCCAACACGTTTTCCACTGGAATACAAGTCTGGCATGTACGTTAAACACCACGTTAGAAGCAATCACGAACTGTCAGTTGCAGAAATCAGACATGCCCCTTTCCTTGCAAACTTTCCCTCCAGTTCAAGTACGTAATCTGTCATTATTTTTCATTCTTTCTTCCTGCCAAATTTCCAAGCTGTTTAGCTTCCATATTTTACATTTTGTGCGCATGTTATAATCCAATATTTTTAATGGTTGAATGTTCATATTAGGTGCTAATTTTTCTTTACGTAGAAAAAGCCTACATATTCTGAACGTAATCTAAGACACACTTTTTCCTTTCAAATTTAAAATTTTTAAAAATTAGTCGACAAATGTGCGATTTCCCCGTTTTTTTATTTATTCATTTTTTTTTTCAGGTTGAGGTTAATAAAACTTCGGTCGATCTTCAGTGGTGCCAGTTTGATTCTTACGAAATCTTGGATGGCAGCGCGTTACGTCTAGTAAAACCCGAATCTTGTCGAAGTACGCAAATAAGTAAACACTATCAGATGAAAACTATTGTAATATGTACATTTCCATTTACTGATTTTTGCTTTTCTTATAGGTGGCAATCGAACATTGGAGGTGTACGTCACATGCGGAGAAATTCAAGAAAACCCCTCGGTTTTACTGGTAAGTACCACAGTTTACACCATATTCCCTTTCCCCTCTTTTTGTCGTCTATTCACTCCAGCAGCTTTCCGCAGCAGTGAAGTTATTTTGCACTTTATGAAAGCTCGAAGCGATTCATTGTACCCTTGTTCAGGAAAACTTTCTTGCATAGTAATATTACTTGAAAAAGTGTGAAGTTTCTCGTACTATAAAATGGTGAGTTAAAAAACAAAGGAGACAAAAGGAAATCAGGCACTGGAATTTGCAAGCTTCTTCAGGTCGAACTCGGGCGGCGGGACTTCATGGCAAGTGGGTGAGGGCGTGGTCGTCGGGGTGAGTTCTATGTTGACGCCCACTAATTGCACCTTATCGTCTCGACGGAGGGGTAGCGGAGGCAAACCTTTGCATCCTCCCGACACGTCAAGCGTGGGGGCGTGACTTTGAGTCAGTAACTGCGTTTTGGCGGAAATTTTTGACTTTTTGTGGGGTAACGCGTAACGTAACCGTTGCCAGAACCAAGGATCGTCCCATTTGAGATAAGTATTGAGCTTCAAGTAATTGACCAGTTCCTGGTCCATGACGTCCGGCGAAGGTAGCTCACCACGGACGACAATAATGAGTCGGTTGTGCTTGTCTTCCAGCGCTTGGGTGTACGCGGTGCGGAATTCCAGTCGGCCCCACACACTTTCCACGAAATTCTCCGATAGGATCACAATGGTCCGCCGGGACTGGGCCACCGAGCGGGCAATTTGGTCCGGAATCCACTCGCCAGCGAGCCAATCCCGGTAATGGAGGCAAAGTCGGTAACACGGCGCTTGTTCGGCGTCTGGCGCTGTTTCAGACTGTTTGGAACCTTCCAAGTGCGGTACGAGCTCCTCAAGGACGAAATCCTCGTCCTTGTGCGAGTAGCTCACGAACGCGTCGTACAGCTTGTCGTCGTCCACTTCAGACTCGGTGACGCAACTCAAGCACCAACCCTTGGCGTACAGCCAGATGAGCAAACTTCGCCGGTACCGGTAGGACAGCACTGTCATAAGGGTGGCTAGTACTGCCAGGAAGGCTACCACCATGGCAACGATAGCTGCCACGCTTATATGCGCGGTGCACACTTGCGCCACCGTCAGTTGCTTGAGTTCGACCAACTGCGAATGTCGCCGATTCAGGTAGCACGCGATGTCGCCTTGGTCGATTTGATTGCCTATGGGGTTTTCAGTGAAGAACCGGTACCAGGAGCATTCACACAGCCAAGGGTTGTCGCGTAGTTCAATGCGCAGGTTGTCGTGAGTGGCCAACGTGGTATTGAGCCACGTTAAGCTGTCGGAATTCCAGGTTTCCAGGCGGTTGCTGACTAAGGACAAGTACTGCAGATTCTTGGGAAGTTGCAGCGCAAGCCAGTTGGTACCGTTGCTAGTTAACTGGTTGGCATCGAGAGCGAGCCAGGTGATTTTGCTATGCTGAGGATCTGCGAGCCAGTCCAGCGAAGTTAGCTGATTATGGCTGAGGTTTAACTCGATGCGATTCAAGGGAATGGCTGTGCCGCCGTTGTGAATCTTTTCACGAAAGTCGGTAAGGTTCGCTGAACTGCAGTCTGCGAGAATGGTGTAGTCTGCAGAGCGATACTGGCACGTGCACTGGTCAGGACAGTGTTTTCCTGCAGGTAAAGTGCACTTGAGATGTTTTAAATCCACCGACGCCGGTTGTTGGTGGCGTAACTCTTCGGGCTCCTGGCACTTGAAGCTCGAATCAGTGATAATGGTCCACTCGTATTTAAAATCGCCCCCGACACTCTTTCGCAGGTACTTGGCAAAGTCCAGCATAGCGCAGTCGCAAGTGAGACTATTGTTGCCCAGGTATAGCGTTTTGCCTGTAGACGAGCTTTCGCGTGGCACGATTGTATCAAATAGAATTCTCTTTAAGGGATTGTGGCGTAGGTCGAGTTGAATGCCGTCATAAAACATGCCAAGATCCTGGTTGTACTGCAGTTCTTCGAACTGGTTGTAGGAAACGTTGAGAAACTTGAGTTCAACCAGGTTCATCCATTCAGCGTAAAATCGAACGATTCTGTTATGGGACAAATTGACAGATCGTAGCCGGATGGAAAATGCGAAAATTGATTGTTGCTCGAAAGGGTCTAACATCGCGATCGGTGCGGGATCTAGCGTCAGATTATTGAACGACAGGTCGGCTTCGATGAGATTCTGCAAACGTTCGAAACGACTCTTCTGGATTGTGTGAAGCTTGTTGTGCTGTAAGCGAATCACTTCCAGGTCAGTTTGGCTGGAGAAGTCAGTGTCAAGTTCTTCGAGCTGATTGTGGTTCAGGTGCAGCGTCTTGAGCTGTATGCAGTTAATTAAGAGGCTCTCCGGCAGCTGGCGTAATCGGTTTTTACCGAGTCGCAGTTCTCGCAGATCGCTGGTGTCGGAAAGAAGATTGGCGGGGAGAGATTCTAGCTTGTTATTCTCCAGGTTTAATACACGGAGGTTCTTTAAATTTGTGAAAAGATTCTCTGGTAGCTCCGTGAGGTTACAGTAGCTGAGATTCAACTCGGTGAGCTGTGCGAGCGTTCGGAACAGTGATTCCGGTAAGGGAACCTTCAGTGGATTCATTTGTAGCCCTAGGCGTTTCAAGGAAACTAGGTTTGAGAAGAGTGATGACGGTAAGATCGTGAGATTCGATTTAATCAGAGTGAGATTCACCAATTTGTTCAAAGGATCGAATAGTCTAGAAGGGAGAGAATCGGTCAAATTGTTATTGCTGAGGTCCAAGCTCGTCAAGTTTGGCCACTGTTGAAAGATTTCAGAATCCAAGGAGTGAATACCGGCATCAAAAAGACCCAAAAAGGACACATTTGACGGCCGGGAATCGTTGATTCTCAATGACTGCAAGGGGTTACTCCCCATTTGTAAATAACGCAAACTAGGTAACGATTCCAAGAAAATTAGGGACGAGTTCAAACGATTCCCGTACAAGTATAATACTTGTAGCGTGGTGGAATCGCGAAAAACTCGTGAGGTGAGTGATTCTAGGCCGGAGTTCTCAATTTCAAGCGTTTGCAGGGATGTCAGACCATCGAGGAAGGAATCGGGGAGTGATTTGACCGATTCCGGGAGGACGAGTCGTAGCGATTCTATGGTGGAAGCTGAAACGTTGACCCGTGAAAGTATCGATTCTAAGGAATCGCCAGGATGGATGAGACAGTTCTTTAGCACCACCTGTGGCACAATGAGTCCCAAGTTCCAGGAATCAACATAGGCACTCCAGTTTGCATGGCTACACGTGATCTCCAGCGATCTTCTGCGACTAAATTCGGCAATGACGGCATAATTGATGTGTTCACCGAACGAGTCAACTACTTTGATACGCGCGCACTGAAGGCTGATCCCGTCTGGTGAATTGGAGCAGTTGCAGAGCTGCTTTGCCTCCGGTAGAACAGTTTGGCATATGTTCGCATTCGTGCTTCCGATTCGCACGCACAATGTGAAGACCAGTAGCGAAAAACTGATTAAACGCTTCATTTTCCCCGCCTTGAAGGTACTTTGGCGTTGTCAGTCTTCCATCTTGATTTATTTTGGCGCTTGTGGTTGCTTCTAATTTCCAGAGTGAACTCACTGAAACAGTGGCAGCTTATGTTTGCTGAAAAGGTCCCGTGTCAGCGGGAAATGTCGTAATGAACATGTGACGTCACACCACAGCAGTGAATAACTTGAGATTTCTTGCTTTAACTTGAGGATGATCAAGTTACTTGGGCGAAAAGGACAACAAAAACAAGAATGAATAGTGCCACTGGCCCTGTGGCACTGATGCTTGTTGAAAGTGTGTTAGATGAAGATAGTGAAGATCAGGGACTTTCACTTAAGCGTTCTACATGCGAAACGCATTGTAAGGATGTTGTCTTTTAGTCACTAGTTGCTACATTTAAGGTATTTAAACCATATTTGTTTGAATGTAGTTACGCAAAAGAGTTAGAGAACTGTTGCTGCGAAGATTTTGGCCAAGTTGTGGCGGATGCTAAACAAAAGCGCACAAGGTTAGGATAAAGGCAGGCTGAACGAACCGGACTTGACTGTGGCTGACTGTATACTATGCAAAATGGGTTTCAAGGCGAAAAGGAGGCGGAGTGCTTGTAGTCAGGTTTGTAAGGCTGGAAAGAGATTATAAGAGGAAGGCGAAGGAAGGGGAGAGAGAAAAAAGGATGGGATAACGGATGGTGAACTACGTTTGTTTGCCTGGAGCAAGAGAAATTTCACGCCGACGACCTTCGTTTTTTAGTTAGTTATGAATTCCGCTAGTTAGCGATGTTGGCGCGCTGGTCTTTTCGTTCGAAATCGGAGACGAAGCTTTTTGGTTAGTCGGGCTGCAATGGAAGAAAAAGTGTTGAAATGGCACGTAACATGTGAATGTTAGCAGATTGGCTCAACTATGATAAACTGTGTAGCTGAATGAAGAAAGGTTGTGTTATTTAAAAAATGACGCCTAAACTTATTTCGAGTTTTTTCAGTGTTTTAACTCAGAAAGCTCTTGTGCATTTGAAATCTCGCAAGAATTTGTCGAACACTTTTCTGATTTATGACTTGTACTCTATCAACCAGTTCAGGTATAAATCTTTTACCATAGAATCAACTAATTTAGTTAATACATTCAACTATTTAGACGAAATGAAATAAATTGATAAGAAGACAAGTAGCACGTGAAAACTTATTGCAAGCTGTTCCCATATAACATCTCCACTTGTGTACTGAACTCTTGAATGCAATCGAAAAATAAGCCAGCAAAGAGCAAGTGCTCACGCTGGTTGTAAATAGAAAAAAATGCAAGCTCTTTGCGTGAAAGGTGTAAAATCTTTGCATGGCACGCTCGCATGTATTTTGCGGAGCAACTGAGCTGTCACGTTCATTGTTGCCTGATATTGCACGTTTAGAACGTTGGAATATCCGTTTGCTTAATTCTTTTTCGAAAATTGGAAAGAACACGGTTCGTTTAGCAGCAGGATAAAATGATGTGTTCAAGCTCGTTTTATTCGTGAATACAAATGTACTCTCTGAATGGCAATAACGTGAGTGCACGCAGCTCACAAGCCTTTTTATTAATGTTTCATGGCGTTTGGGGGAGAAATAGTTTAAAGAGTTTGGAAGCCAATAATAATTTAAAGGTCATTTAAAGAGATTTGAACATTCTCATTAGACCAAAATGAAGTAAAAAAATATCGGGACGTAATAAATTCCATTGGTATCATGCGAGTGTCAAGTTCCACTAATGTGTCAACTTTTTACTTAACTTTGTTGTTTTCTTTTTTATGTAGAGCGAAGCTTGTAAGTTGGTGGTGATGTGGAAAAGTCCCTCGGCGTGTCCGATCTTCAACACATCGACAGGTTGTGAAGTCTTCTTTTTAGTTACAAGTTTCTTAAAACTTAAGGAATCTCAGTTTGAACATATTGCAATTTTCTTCGTTGATGCTATTGAGTAGGGTAAACTGAAAGCAGGGTAGACTGAGCAGCACAATCTCCGTTGTAAGAAATTTTGCAGAAATCAGTGATACCATATATGGGATTCTGTCGATTTCCCACATTTCTTAACGGAAAACTTTGGAGATAGAGCTGATCAACTTACCGCGTGTCCAAAATTCCTGGCTCTTCAGCTCTGTATTTGAAATCTCGCAAATCTGTATTTGCAACTCTTAACTTTTCCATAACATACGTAGTTTCTGTTCGTTTTTCCTCCTTGAGAATTGATTCATAAATTTCCTACAACTAACAAACGTGGGATGATCCTCTTAGGTTCCGCTGCCGTACCTGTGCTATTAGTGCTAATGGTAGCCTCCGCTTTAATCCTGATTGCGGTTTTGGTTCTGCGAAAACGATTGTGGCTGCGAAAATTGGCCGGTCCCAGCTTTAATAACGTTCGCTACAGCCAAGTAACGGGACTTTGTTTTTTAATTCTCTGCCATTTATCCCCCAGCAGACCGTTTTGTCTAAAAGAGGACAATCACAGACGCCATAAAACCGTAATTTTCTCCTGAACGAAATTCTTCTTTTTGTCTACACAGATTCCAGTAAACGAAACTATCATGGACGCAGAAGAAAGAGAGCCATTAAATTCCAATTCGACTTTGCATGACCAAAGCGATGACGAGCTTCTCACGTAAAAAAGGGAAACATTCATTTGGAAGAAATGAAGAAGGAATATTGGGACCTCGGGAATTAAAATATAACGCCTAGTCCACATAAGCGTCATAAGAATAAAGAAAAAAATAGTGGAACTCGGATAAACAACTATTATGTGCCTCCCTATTGTAACATGTGTGACTCTCTTCCCGTGTATTTTGTGATCGCTTTTTAATATTAGAGTGCTCAAGTAGAAAATATCGTGTATTAGTCCAGTTGCTATCTATTCATTACAATGATTAGAAAAGAATTTTGAGACTGCAAGAACACGAAATGTGTTTAACGTATATTTGTATTTACAGATGCGAAAACATACGCGAGCCACTTTTCCTAGGCAAGAGCGATTGGAAATTTCAGCCTCCGAAAATCTGTGTACAGACTTGACTTTCCAAGGGCACTCGGAAGAATCATGTCAAAGGTGGAATATGGGAAACAAAATGCTGATTTTCTTATTTTTTCCCTATTTTACTATACTTATTCGTGTTTGAGTTGCAAATTTGATCTCATAACGATTTCAAGATTAACGAGATTTGATTTTTTTTTTTACATTTGTCTCAAGCGTGCTAAACGTTGAGTGAGCTCGTCTTGCTCTGCAGACGCTTGCGTGGTGGAGGCGGTGCCAGTAGACACGCCCACTGATCCTAATTGACCTTGGGGCAACTCCATATTAAGTTCTAAACCTGCTTCATCCGCAACTTGTTGCATTAAACCCTCAACGTCGTTGAGTGGAACGGCAGTTGTCGTGCTTTGGGACATGGTATTTTCCATATAGGAACTCTGAACATCCAAATCTTCAAACTGATGCTCGAATTTGTCCATTAAGGCAGATATTTTCTCCAAATTCATGGAACGCATGGCACTGTCCATGGCTTTAACCACTCCAGCCATGGATTGTGTTACCTAAAACAGAATTGAAGATTGGTGAGTCCAAAAGTAATAAAATAAAAGAGGGCGTGGTAAACATTGACGGCCATTCCAGTGGGTCTTGTGTTACGCGGTCATGTCGGGAGCACCCCAACACAGGAGTAAACTCGACTTACGCGGGACACTTTTGATCGGTATGATGTGAGCAATAAGATCCGTAGAGTTTAAATAAAAGTTTTAATTACTCGTCGTGTAGTGACAGCTGTTTGGACTCGACTGGCTACAGCATCGATACGAGCGGCCATTCGCAAATAATTTAAAGCTTGGGTTTTCTGGCGAATTGCATTTTCGGCGTGGATGCGGGCACACTCCATGTTACCCTTCTGGATAGCTTTTTTAAGTTTGGCTTTTTCAGCTTTTTCTTCCTTTTCGGACTTCTTGGAGTTGCGCTCCATTTCCTTGACAGCAAACTTTAGGTTGAAAAGATGGTCTAATATAATCGGATTAAGGAAATATAAAGGTATGTTACTGTATATTATTAAGGCAAAATGGAAAGTAATTAATTATTTGTAATAAACTAACAAAAGGATACTCTCCATCGAGGAAAGTGACATTTTCCACAGCTTATAACAAACTTCACTGCCTTGTTGTTACAAAACAAATGACTCAGATATTACGATTTGAACCGCGAATGACATAGAAGTGATCAATTTTATTCGCAATTCAAAATGGCAGCCTAAAATAATCAACAACAGTTTGTTGTTGTTTTGCGAGCTAGCGTTAATGCTAACGTCGTAAAATAACTCAAAAAATGAACTTTTGAAAAGGCCCATGTTTCCATGAAAGTAAAAGCTTATAATACTATTTGTGAAGGTAAATTTAAAAAAATAGTCGGATAAATTCACATATTAGTGGGATTTTGTTTAGGTGGCGAGTCATCAGTAAACTTCGATCTTGATCCACGGTTGAGATTACCAAGAAATGGAAGGGCTGTGGAGGCAACGAAGACTGAAGAGCCGCCTGTGGGCTGGGCGGTACCGAGCCATTCTCAGCAACTCCACTTTTCGGCAGCCAGACCTCATCCACATCAGCAGCCGCACCAGAACTGTCAACCAGCTGAATCTTATCGAAATCACGACTATTTCGTTGCTACATCGAGAGAACGTGACGGTGCGCGAAGCATGGCCGTAATGTACTATAACGGGGGAGATTTTTTTACACAGGCGTTTGCCGTCTCGGCCAGAATAGTGTGTGCCAATTGTTTGGTATCTGATTTACCGCCTACTGCGAAACGTACTGCGGCATCAAATCATCCGCCGCAGCGACACGGTGCTTAACCGCCACAATTTGGACGTTATCCAACTCCAGGTGAGCTCGAAATGAATAGACCTTTTTGTGTCGTTAACCAAGAATGCGTTCAAACTTGTTGTTACGTCATACATTTATAGGCAAATCTTGAGTGAGAATTTCAGGAAATTACATTAAATACATTTTGCTTAATCAGAAGCGCCCTCTATTTACTGTCGAATTTTGTAGATTTCTGTACCAAGTCAGTGCTGTCTAGCCTGTAGGCCAATGGTCTTCAGTTTGGAGTATGTCGCGTACCGATCGACTTTTTGAGTTTTTAAAAAATAAATTTATTTTATCCTTTTTTTAATGTTAACTCGTGTTGCAGCTGAAACGGGTGAATGTAGTCTTATCTGTGTGCTAACATAATCACTGACAAGTAAAAAAAAGGTAGAAATCGATTTAATAGGTTGAAGTTACCAGAAAAGTACTATAAAGTTCAAGGAGAAAAATTCTTTTCTGTATTACTATATCGAGTGCACTTCGGAATTTTTCTGTGCAGAAACATCGCGTGGCAGTAAAATAAGCCTCAACAAAAAGAAGGCTTAATTTATTAAATTCCTACCTCACTGGGGGGTGAATGTCGCCATTCTTGTAGAATTCCATCACAACTCCAAAATCTCACAGAGAATTTCTTAAATAGGAAAATCCTAATCATACATCCTTTGAAAGCTCTTTTCAGCAACCTAGATTTTTACCACTTGTCCGTATACGGTTACATTGTAATCCCTTCCTAAGAATTTTCATTTAAAGGACTAGAGACTTGGAGCCAAGCCTTGCAGAAACTTGACAACGTGGGGCGCCACGCGTTCAGGGTTGTTCAAATGCACGTGATGCGTACCGTCCACTTGGACGCATTCCAACAATGGACACACTTCCTTTAAGTGCGCTAGGAACTTCTCAGTCACTTCCTTCGGCTCGTAAACCCCGCCTTGATTGGCTCGAATGACCAACACCGGACATCTCAACTGATTGGCATACTCTTGTTGCTGTTCTACCGTATAAGCTGTCACGGATGGTACAGTTACTCTCAAGTCCCTCGCGAAATAGAACTTTCCTTCTTGGGAAGGATGTGGGTTCAATCCTCGCTTCAGCAACACATCCGCAGCGGCTTCCGTGATCGAACCCTTGTTCGCGGCCAGGAGGCGTTGCTTCGCTTCCTCGTAAGCATACGCCGGCGGTTCTTGGCTTAACTTGCTCACAATTTGTTGATGCATCACCAAAGACTGCGCCGAAAGACTCGGTTGGTGCTGGGCCGGTACTGCGATCGGTTTGACGATATCCAACATGACCAAACGTTCCACTTGCTCTGGGAAGATGCTAGCGTACATGAGCCCGATCGTTCCACCCATACTGTGCCCGATAAAGGAAAATTTGGACCAGCCAAAGTGACGAACGATATCGGAGACGTGGCCAACCCGGTCCCAGTAATGGTACATCATGCCTGGGGGATAGTGAGCTGAACGGCCATGGCCCGCCATGTCAACACTCACGAAACGGCACTCGGGTGGGAGGAGCGGAGCCAGGAGATCGAAAGTTCCAGCGTTATCTTGCCAACCGTGCAAACCCAGCACCGGATAGCCATCGCTCGGGCCCCACTCGATTGCTATAAGAACAAATATAATAAAAATAAAAAAATTATTTTATGTAGCTTTTCACTTACTATTATTTTTTTTTCTATTATTTTTTACTTTGCAGGTCGTGCGAGAAAGCAAATTTCAGGTACGACGGCTTCTGAAGTAATGAGCTTCGCTTGAATGTATTTGAGTTTTGAAAAGTACTTACCTGCGAGATGGCCCCAAGGCATAGGAATCGTGATTTCTTTAAATTGGGTAGTGGTCATTCTGGATAGAGGAATATTCACGAAACGTCCAACTGCAAGAGTAGAAGCCAAAGAGGAAGTGAAACGCTCGATGTTCACCGACTGGCTCAGTCTCGTAGCTAGGAAACAAACAGGAGCTCGCCACGCCATGCACAGACGCTCTGAAACTGCTGTCTGCAGTAGTTTTATTGATCGAGGTCCCTTGCCCGGGTATGAAGTGACGTAACGAGAGCTTAACCTCTTTATCACTGTGAATGACCGGTAGTTCAACATAAACTACAAATGAAAGGCAATTATATTAGTAATCAACTTTCCAAGTTAGCGTAGAATTAATATGCAGATGTAGTAACTGTAGATCTTTCGGCAATATTTTTTTCTCCTTCCTTAAAAAAAAAAACTTTCATACCCGAAATTCTTTTGAAGAGTTTTAACTGTGAAAATTTGTTAAAAAGATTGGTAAAGCTTGCAAAAGAAAAATTAAAATAAAACAAAAGATTCCTTACGTCAGCTTTACAGGCAAGGTTTGGCCGAAAGATAGACGGGGACAATTACCTTTCATAATATGCATCTAGTTGTCATTGTTTACATGTAGAAAGCTGTCGGCATGACAACCGAGCTAATCTGTTCGCCGTTCTCAAAGGACGCCGCCATATTGGGAATTTGTAGTTTCCCGCAATTCAAAGCGCATTCAAATATTCACGGCGCCTGCTGACGACCGTAAGGCTGACGAAAATTGTTGCCTTTTGATTGCGCTTGCATACCTTGTTTTATTTTTAATTATTACTATATTGTTTTGTTGGGGATTTTGCTGGGGATTTTTTCCGTCTCAAGAACGTGCTATTCAACGCTCTTATCTGTTTAAGTGTGGTGTAAAAATTATCAATAACTTCATTTCATGGATTTGAAGTAATACGAATGTCGAAATGAAAATCAGTCATAAAACGTGAGAATGTATTTTGTCCTTCAATACAATAGATTTTTTTAAAAAAGTGCCTACGATGACCTTTTAGATGCTTATCTAGGTATCACTAACAGCATTGCAATTTAGTTCAGAATCTTCAAATTCAGCATTGTATTCAAGTATGGGCAAAGATATCCGTATTCTTAGGTTTCCCGTTTGTGCCACGCACTCCAATTAACCGAATTTGTATATTATGCAAATTAGTTAATGCACATTATTCCACTCCGCGCAAGTTAAGAAAAATGCCTGTAATAAAATTTCTAGCGAATTAGTCGCGCTTGACAGCGACAAATTGTACTGGAACAAATATCACAGTACTTATTAATTTTACTGGAATTACAATTATCGGTAATTCCGAAGTAACCTAATTAATCGATGTCTGCAATTTGGAAATTAAGGAATCCAAATTGTCCGCCTCAACGAGAGGATTCCGAATCTGTAAGAATCTTTGCGCTAGCCCTTCAAATAAGCGAGAAAACTGAGCTTGAATATGAAATTAAGCCCTGAGGGCGTCTCAGGAGCGAAAAATTTTGAAATCCCATAAGGAATAACATCGGAAAAAGTGCGATGCACGATGCCAGCATCATGCTTTTCGAGGCCTTGTTCACACTTTCCTTTCCCTTTTCCTGCTTCCCATGCTGTTTCCAGTGGTACTCTTGGTAATCCCATTCTGGCGGGATATACCAGGTACCATATGAAGCAGGCCAGGGCATAGTCAGGGTTTTTTCCCATAAAAACCAAACTGTAGACACAGGCAATTGAACCCACTACCTCACGATCTCTACACAATGCCTTAGACCGCTCGGCCATAACTATTATTTAAACATCTATTTGTTTGAAATATAAATCCTATCAATGTCATGTTACTTATGCAACTTACCGCAGATGACAACCAGGACTGTTTTTTTTTTAAATTATTTCTAGACTTCTTTCTGGCAGGAAGTTTCTTTATTATTCAGTAGTTTACACTTATTAATCAGACAAAACATCGTAAATTTTTTACATACTAACTATATAATTTCTGCCCCTGAAAGTAAACTTTTCAAGACAAAAAACGCATATTTCCCTCCTTCTGGATGTTTTTTTTTTTCATGCGAGCGCGGCTGCGGATTTGTTCTACAGTAGGCAGCTGGAGCTTTAAGTTAGTATTCCTGTTAAAAATAAAGTAGAACTTTATTAAAATTTTATCAGATCCTATGTAAAATAATTGTTTGTAAAAAGTAAAGCACGGCGGCTATTTTCTTGTCACCGCTTGGTTGCATCAATTGCACTGGACGAGTTGTACGGCTTCCTACATTGTTCGTATTTTCTTGTCTATCAGAATTGCCGTAATGCATAAATGGTAAACGGGCCAGTACATGCGAAATTATGCCCATAATACAGCGAAAGCAACGGGTTCGTGAAAGTGTAAGTTTCCTTCTTCGATGTTTAGATGGCACCAGATGTGCGTTTAAGAGGTGTAGTGTGCATGTCCAGTTTTCGCTGCGTGTGACTTGGCCTTGAACAAAGCGCATTCGCAACTTTACGTAAGTGTAACTCGCAAATTACAAGACTTTAAATAGTAATTAATTTAGCTGTAGAAGGTATTCCCATGCACTTCTTTGTGTTTAGTTAAAAATTTTAATTGAATTGTAATCTTCGGTGCCTCGTTTGTTCCGCCATTTTCTCCATGCTTTGCTTGGCGGGAAGTCTTTTCAAATACTTGTCCCGCAATTTAACATATTTTATTCCGACTTTTAGGTGAACTGGACAAATCACTCAAAATGAGAGAAGAAGCGGCTGCCTTACAACTGGATTTCGTTGGTCATTGCGCTGCTGCAGCGTCTGAGAACAGCAAAGCAGCAGAAAACCCTCGTTTTACCTCAGACGTTGCTGTTATGCCCCCACCCTCAGATCCTACTTCGCCTTTCACCCCCAATGGAAAGCCAGTTGCGTTTAAAGCTGCGAAGAAGCGTTTCAGAAGAAGAAAAAAGAAAGCCAGCCACGAAAACGGCACCAAAACTCAATTAACCCAGGCCAAACGTCAACCCAGTTCACCCCTTGATCCCGAAGATACGAAGAAAGTGCGCATAGGGTGTGACACCGAATCTGCCAAGCGTGAACACTATATTGTAGTAGAAGAAACCGATAGGTAAACAAAAAAAAAAAAAATAATAATGATTTAAAAAACATTGCACATAGTTCGTTTTACCTCTTTCTTGGGGTACAGCAAGCTAACTACTATTTTCTTTTAGTCAAGATGAAGAAGACTACGAAGAAGAGGGCGAGGAAGAACAGAAAGAAGAGTTGAATACAGAGAGAGTTATTGCTCAAACTCCAGCCGAATCTGAGCCTTTGGCTTCTAGTGTTCCGCTACCTGCACTCAGGTGGTCTGTCTTTCCAAATACTCCTCCTTGTTTAAACTTTTGCCTGCAAGACGAGAAAGGTAATTTAGTTTATTTACCATAAAAAAAAATTTTTGTGTTAATTTTTACTGTTCTAGTTGAAGAGTTGCCATGGGCGGTTCGTAGACATTTGAAATGGAAAATGAGTCCCATTACTCCCATAGTAATAAGGAAGTGTGTTCACAGCTCGGGATTTCGGCTTATTAAAAGTAGGTAAATGAAAAGGTGCGAAATTTGTATTACAAACGATTTTTTTGCGTTTCAGATCCTCAAGTTTGGCTAGGAACGTGGGGTAAGCATATGAAATCTTTTCAGTTTGCTACGATAACCCCATCCCAGAAGATTAATCATTTCCCGGGGACTTTCCAAATCGGCAGGAAAGATCGTTTGTGGCGAAATGTCCAGCGAATGGCAGCTCAGTTTCCTGAAGAGTAAGTCAAAAACGAGAATCATAGAGAAAACGAGTTAAATAATTCGTTCTTGTCTAGGTTCAACTTTTTACCTCAAACTTACATTCTACCGAGTGATGTTAAAGCACTGAAGAAAGCGTGGGAGAAACATTCAACCAAAACGCCTTGGATTGTAAAACCGGTAAGGAAGAAGTGCTCCTGTACAGTTTCAGAACTTTAAAAGTTTATTTTTTTTAATTATAATTTTACAATTTTTTCTTGAATCTTTTGTATAAAATTATTTTTGATTTTAATACTTGTTATTTACTTATTAATTATTATTATTTTGCCGGTTTTAGCCTGCATCAGCCAGAGGAACGGGCATTCAAGTCATTCATAAATGGTCCCAACTTCCTAAACAGCGACCATTAGTAGTTCAAGCTTATGTGGAACGCCCGTTGCTACTTCAAAGCACCAAATTTGACATCCGTCTTTACGTTTTAGCCACTAGCGTGGATCCTTTAAGAATTTACCTCTTCCATGATGGTCTCGTTCGTTTCGCTTCATGTAATAATTGATATGAAAATCTTTCTGTTCTTTTCTAACGCTATGTTTTACTTATTTAGTGCCTTACTCAAGTTCTATGGCATCTTTATCGGAGTCGTTTCGACACCTGACCAATTATAGTATTAACAAGCATTCAGAAGATTATGTAGCCAATGATGATGCTGACGCTTGTTCTGGTCATAAATGGTAACAGATTTGTCAAAAAAAATTCCATTGTTTATACCTTTTTCTCTTTCGTTTAAAGAATATTTTTTTGTAGGACTTTACAGTCTCTATGGACGATTTTATCCGATAAGGGCGTGAACGTGGAGGGTTTACAAGCGAAAGTGAAAGACCTGGCGATTAAAACGCTCTTGAGTGCCAGTACTGCCTTAATTAATTTATCCAAAGCGAACGTGGCGTCTCCTTACTCTTGTTACGAGCTTTTTGGATTGGATGTGCTCCTTGATGAAGAATTGAAACCCTGGCTCCTAGAAGTTAATATTTCACCTTCCTTGCATTCGTCCTCAGCGTTGGATATGAGTGTTAAGGGACCATTAGCGAGGGATGTTCTCAATATGGCTCGGTTCCATTTGCCTGACACCGTCAAATCACTTGCACAGAAAGCGCTGCAAAAGCATTTGAATCTTCCTTTAAGCGAAGTACGTTTTTTTTTTCTTCGTTTCTTTATACTAGCACTCCATCCAGTTTGGAGTGCCAGAACAGAATCATTTATTAACTGCTTATATTTATTCGTTTCTAGGAAGCATCCAAGCCTTTAGTTTTGGATCATCGCTTATACACGCGAGCTTTGTTGGACAAAGAGCGTGAAAAAGAAGAGTATTATGTCCACCGTTGGCAGAGTCAGCAAAACCTACGGACGCAGCCGAATGGATGGCACGTAGAAGATATGGGCAAAGAGAATGTCGGAGAAGTGGAAGAAGTGTCTGTCTCTGAAGAGCAGCTTTTAGATTCGATGTTGGGAGAACTGAACCCAACTGATGTTAGGCTGCTCCTCCAGTCCGAAGACGAGTTTACGCAACGTGGAGGGTATAACTTTCTAAAAATATTCTTCTTGAACTTTTAATTTGTCTAGAAAGAAATTAAAAGCTGACGTGTTTGTGTGTTATACAGATTCGAGAAGATTTATCCAACAAAAAAGACTGGGAAGTACTTGCGACTCTATGAAACAGTCAGTTACAGATGTATGGTGCAACAGGCGTGGGAAAACAAGTACGCCGATGACCGTAGCCCAGGGATTGAACGGTTAAAAGAATTGTGTGCCAAGAAGATTCATTTGCAAGTAATTTGAGATATTTTTAAATAGTACTTAAACTTTTATATGCATTACAATATTTGTTTGCCTTTAGTTTGTACTAATATATTATTTTATATTTTTTACCTGTATAGGTGCACGAAGGTTGGGAGCCACCTGTTGCACAAAACATTGAAGTGGGCTGTCCTCCAGTCGTTTTGAATGCCAGTGGGAGGTGAGGTGAGCGTCAGTCTCAGGTGTTTTTCTGTTGAGCAGCGTTTTCACTAAGGAATACATTTATAGATGTAAAATTCCTGGGTGGCGTGCCAGAGGCCGGAGGTGTTCTGCGTTTAAGAGAGCTACCTCTTTGAGGGGTTTCCTTCGCCAAGGCCGGCCTTATTACTCTATTTCTTCCTAAGGATTTGAGTGAAAAGATTCTTTTTATATATATATTTTCGAAGGTAGTTTTCGTTTTCGATGCTGAAAGTTTTTTTGGCAGTATGAAATTACTTCAGTTACGAATGAAAAGATGCTACAACCAAGCTTTGAGATGCAAATAAAGAGTCTTTGTCTGAGCAAAGGTGTCATTTCTTGTGTATTACTCGGATTTAAGCTGGCTGCATATAATGATGGTGAATGGCGGTGTCAGTTTGAGTCCCTTTCGCCATTTTCTTCAACTTCTGCTTCATGAGTGCTTTCATCTTCACCACCCTCGTTTGGTCTCTCACAGGCGCCTTTGCGTGGAGGCAGTACGGTTAACAATGTTTCGGGCCATGACGTTTGGTTAGCAACCAGTGCCAGAATATGAAAGACTGAATTTGTATATTATTTATCATTTATATTTCCAACACGTTATTTCTAAACGAAGCAACTATTTTCATTTAAAAACTGGTTTAATTGAAAGAATTACCTTGGTCAATTGTGAGAACTTTTCGTGTTTTCATATCCACAAACTTGTCCAAGGGCAATCTGGCGTGGGCGTACCCCTTTTCAATGGCTAGTTTATGACACAGACCCTTTAAAATAAAAGTTTTCATTGTTATTACTAAAAAGATATATATTTTTCCAATCATGTAGTCAAAAACAGTAGGATCGGAAAAAGCATTTTGTTTCTTATTTCGAATATTTTTTTTAATTGATATAAGATCGTTGTTAGTATTTCCTTTAGCCAAAAATCAGTAAGCAACGCTGAATCCATAAAAAAAGCTTTGTTCAGGCATTTTAGTTTACTTTATGGGCGTTATGGTCCACGAGACCTCCGATTATATAAGCCTTTTCCTCTTCGAGTGCTGTAATTTCGTTATCGGACTCGCTGGTAAGATAAACGATGTTTTCCTTCGGTAATACTTCCGAAAAATGTTCTGCATGAAAATGGACCTATCAGAAGTGTTGGTTAGAAACGCTGCTTTTTGATTTGCTTATTTTCTTTCTTACTTACATCCCAGTTTTTGTAGCCTTGCTTTCGCTCCATTTCGGTTAACGATTTCCCATTTAAGCTCGTCACATGGAACTGAACTGGGTTAAGAACTCTTCGGTTTAAACTATAACTGCGATGGATCTGCTTAACGCATTTCGCGATATCTTTATCGGCCATGTATTCATCGAACGACAGATCAATGACGACGTGGACTTTGCATTCACTTTTGGACATGGTGGTTTCTTTTAAGCGTTTTCTTTCAAGGTTCAAACTCCTACCTGTTTCTTTGCGTTTTAATTTACGTTTTTCTCGTTCTTTCGCTCTAAAATATAACGGAAATTTTAACATTTTTTGGCCATCTGAAGTTTTCATTGTTACCGTCGGGCAGATTTAGTAGCTTCCCATTTTTCAGCCTTTTGCAGACGTTTCAAGGCTCGTTTCGAAAGCCTCGGTGTTTGAGAAGTCTCATTTTGCACTTCACCGTCTACTGACAATTCTGGGTTATTTTCACCCATCACTTAAGGTCAATGTTTACTATGTTCAATCCACGTGCGTCAATCCACACTGGGACACAAATTCGCTAACCACCACCGGTAGGTGGCTACAGGGCGCGATGTTATAAACTTAGCTGTGCTAGTCAGCTCCTTGACTAGTACAATATAGAAAATCATCACAAAGTTAACCCAGCGTTTGGGAGGGTTGGAAGGCTGAACCTGTCTGGGCTTGCCGCCATAAGACGTACACAAATTGTGGGCTACCTTTGTGGGAGAGAGATAAAGGCAAGTTGCCTTGTGGGTCGGTGATAGACAAAAATGAGGTTTCACAGTTTTGTCCCAGTAGGCTTCAGGAGCGGGCTAAACTCGCGGTAAAACATGGCGATAATACTTATGACGGTTATGGCAATTACTTTTTCTTAATATTATCGCTCTTCAATCACTTTTAACCGGCTGCACACGCGATTTAAAACTGAAAATTTTCTATATTATAGTTCAACAAATGAGACCGTTTTAACCAATTACAACAAACGTAGGGGGGAAGATAGGAGTTGTGATAAAATAAAGTGTACAAGGCACAGGTGTAACTTCACGGAAACCAGCTCCACTTAAACTTTTCATGGCATTCCACTTGGTATCTTCTTGCGCGGAAGTGTTTACCAAACTGCGCATTTGGATACTGGATTCATTGGCGATCCTGCGGGACACTCGAAATCCTTAGCAAATTCGTTCATGTTCGCAAACGGTCCACGCACTCGGAACTGTGCTGGTGAGTGCTGGCCTGTCAATACTCGCAACTTCAGACTTTCGGGTCGGTACTTGGAGCACCAAACGTTCGCTGCTGAGATCCAGAACATTTGTCGCGGACTACAAATCGTTCAAAAATTAGGACTCGTTGTGCCCAACCGTAACAAAAGGCCAAAATTTACCTGTATTTCTGCAACCCTGGTAACCTTCCCTCAAACTCGGCCCAACCCTGTGATTTTAAGCCGGAATGTCTCTGTGCCCAACGTTTGTACGCTTTGTATGCTTCTTTGATGCCTCCGTTATCAGCGATGTTTTCACCTTGGGTGTTGATGCCATTGACGTTCAGGTTCAACTCAGGAAAGGAGTAGTTGCCGTATTGGCTAATTATACATTGAGCACGCTGTAAGTACGCTGATTTGGTACTGGCTTCCCACCAGTCGATCAAATTGCCATCAGGATCGAATTGTCTACCCTATAGAGACGAGAAAGAAAACAATAAGCATCGAAACAAATACCAAATATTTCCAGTCTTTTCGTAAATAAGTTACGTTGTCAAAAAATGACACGAGTACCTTTTTAAAAATTAAAATTTATAAAAACGAAAGAACTAAAATTGCAAAAATGTTAACGTACTTGATCATCAAAGCCGTGTGTTAATTCATGGCCAATAACCCATCCAATGGCTCCGTAATTGAGATACGCAGGTCGTTCCTTGCCAAAGAATGCGCCTTGCAAAATGCCAGCGGGGAATTGGATACTGTTCTCCAACGGCGAATAATACGCGTTGACAACTGCTGGACGACCATGCGTAATCCACTCCGTTTTATTCACAGGCAAACGCAATCTCTTGAAGGCAAAATCCGTCCCAAAGAGGGTCATATTAAGAGCGTTTCTCAAATACTGGTCCTTGGAGATGACCAACTACCAAAAAAAAAAAAATCAACTTTTATACTTTTTAACACGGAAAAACCAAGTTCTTACGTCTTGGTACAGTTCTGTGAGCTTTTTGTCATCGAGAAGTTCGTCAGGGTAAGCAATGTGAGACGTAACGGATTCTGCCTTCTTGCGGGCTCGTTGCCTAGGAAAATGATACAAAGCTTTCTGTAAAACCCAACTCGTCCGAAAAAAAAGAATTGTTGTACCTAGTTGCATCATCCATCCAATCCAATTCATCCAAAATATCATGGAAAACGGCTCTAATATCCTCTACCATCTCCACAGCAGCGCCTTTGGCATCTTCTTTGAAATAGGAACGCACATACAAAGCACCCACGGCACTGCCCAAGCTGCGTTAGAAAACTTCTATTAGTTTAAGCTCACGGAGTCGTTCAATTCTCCTCTAAGTTTTCTTTTTTTATGCTTCGAATTTTTAGGGTTTATTTTTTCATTGTGCTATTTCTTTTCAAACGTGATACATGAAAAAATTTTAGAAGTTTCTGAATACCTCGACGAAACGGTTTCCATACATTCCTCCCATCTCGGTTTTCGTTCCGTGGTCCCAGTTAAGACTGCTGAGTAGGTCAATTGCAAAGCGCGAGCAGCTTCGTTGAGGTAAGACACTGACGCGCCAGCCACTCGCCACATCAGGTAATTAGCCATAGTTCTACACAAACACAGTTAATGAGCTTTTCTTTCTTTAGTCGAAACAATCTATTTTTACACCTCCTTTTCTTGCAGAATCTTTCTCAACCTTGTGAAATGTTATAGTTTATCACGGGTCACACAAAATAGAGAAGATTTCCGAGACTGAATAGATAACTGCTGTCGAAATCGCCATGCTTTTACCTCGTTAATCTTTTAGCGAATAGGATTTTTGTGATTTATATACTATTATAGCAATACGGTGATTCATTGTCATTATTTTGTAGCTACAATAAATAGAAATTTTACGAATTGGTTGAGATTTTACCGTTTCGGGGTGTTGGCGAGAATGTTGGAAAGTTTCTTAAAATACTCAGGGACGTCAACGATAACGCGTTCATCAGCAGTCAAGACGTGATGTGGTGCTAATATGGTGTTGATGTATTCCAGCCAAGGAATACCTGGGACCAGCTTGGATAACTCGGCAATCGTCATCGGGTTGTACAATTTGGATGCGTTACGTCTCTCTTCACGTGGCAAGGAAATCTACAACGGGAAAATCATTATAGTGACCATAACTGGAAGAGGAAAACAGCAGATAACTCGAGTTTCAATTGCGTTAAGGCTGGGAGAGTCCTTGGATTGTCAAAACAACCCAATCCACTTACGTTGGCAAGTTGGATCTCGAAGTTGAGCGATTCGAGTAGTTCCTTCTCAGCGCGGGCTTTATCAGCTCCCAGCAATGTCGCTAAACCAATTTGGTAATTCAAATACGCTTTCACATCTTTGTCGGCCACTCCTTTAATTAAGTATTCTCTTCCCGGCATGCCCAATGAAGCTTGGTCTAACTATACGATTTGAAGAGACAATATTTTTCTGGTTAAACAACTAAAATTTGACGAGTTGGCAACAATACAATACAAATTCGGATGCTTTAAACTACGGAATAATAGTGAAGATAAAACTTCGCAAAAACTAGAAAACTTTATAGAAAAAAAAAAAAAAACAAAGCTGACAATGATAGATAAAATATATAAATTACAAAGAAAAATGCTGTCGAGAATTTCAAAAGGTTTACACTTCGCTTACATCAATAACGCGATAGGAAGAATTTTTCAGATCACTCGTGACGGAGAAATCGATGAAGTAATCGACCGAGTAACCCATTTTCCTGTTACGGTAAATGCCTTCAAACCAAGTCCATTTATCTTCAGGATCCCAGTTATCGCCGGCAACTGCGGGCCAACCTCCGAGTTCTTCTAGGATTTTCTTCAATGGTAACAAACCCAGAATTTCCAATTGTGCTGTTTAAAATTTTGAACCAAAGCGCTTAGTTACCAACAATGGGGAAAAAAACTGAGATTTGCATAAGGAAAAGTTTTTACATTTGTTGACGCAGGACTGATACAAATCTTTGACCAACTGGAAAGGTTTGGGTTCTACTACGTTTTCTTTCACAGGAACGTCTACCAAACTTCGCAATTGCTCCACGACTTTGTCGCTTATGAGCGAAAACGTTGTAACAGCCGACTGATCGTCGGGAATGATGAGCCGCTTCTCAAAACCGCCGCAGGCAAATTTGTAGAAATCGTCACAAGGATGCACTGAATCATCGATGTTTTCCAATAATTCCGCAGCTAAGTAATTGTAATAGAAACTATTAATCGCAATTGTGTGATTAGACAGTTATTGGAAAATCTTTCATGCATCCATATTTTTACGTAAATTTAAATATACTTATTTTTATATTATCGAATACCGTTTTATGTCTTGCATAAAAATGGCACAATAATAGCCACTCTGCTTCAATATGGTACGGACTAAGTTTTCAATGACACGGCAAATATGCAATTATCGTAATAGTTCCCAGAGGTTCTTACCTGCAAGTACGCAACCCTTGGTCTTGCAAATATTTTCCCCGTGTTCGGCGTCATTATCACTTGGATCGGCTTGAGTCAACGCAGAAGAGGATACTAAAGGTAAAAAGGCGGTCGGTGCAGCTTGTTCAATATTCGGATCAAATTGTCTGACGTTATAAACCGTGGCCGCTAACGCGATTGCTAAACCGACGGCAACGAACAAAAACACCGTGGCTAGAAGTGACAGATGGCGTTCGGTACGCGTTCTTCGACTCCACCATTGTCCCTTGGCTCTCCTATACGCAATATCGTATAAACGACTTTAGTTAAGTCAACAAAAACGTTGCTGCATTTCGTCAAAAAATTAACATTAGCAAGCTGTCCTATGCCAAATATACAGCAATATGCGTTACTCGATATGCCATACATGCGAATTCACTTAGTAAAGCTCGATATCTTGCTACAAGAAATTCATTGTTACAGAAGTGCAAAAAATGAGCATTAGAAATTCTTTAATTCGACGAGTTCTTGATTATACTTCTCCTTCGTTTATGGAAATAACCCTCATAGGGTACTTCAACATATATGGCAGCAATGGGCGAATTATTTTACTGTTTAGTATTAAAAAATAGCTCAGCTTGCGGGTCCCACACCTCTACGTGCTAAGGTGGAAATAATCATATACGCGGTGCCTAAAAAAATAATTGTACAGCCTAGCAGAGTTTTATACGCCTCTACACAAAATGAATAAGCATAAAAATCTTACGAAGTGTTGCCCTTGTATACCACAGAAGAGCAGTAAATTATACAGAACACTTATGAAACGCGAACATTTGTTTTCTCTCGCATCAGACCTCTCCTTTTCATTTTATTTTCACTTCAACGTGGCTATTCTCTTATTACACACTTTCTCATTCTCTATTGTAATGCAGCGATTCTTCTTAAAAAGCAGGAAAAAAAGTTATTTTCCCCATTTTCTCGGTTACTCTACTTCCGCGTAAAGTGGCGACGACACTACGTATAACGATAAAATGTGTTCAAAATATAACAAGACGTAGTGTTAAATTAAATAAAAGTAAAAAATATGAAAAATGTCTCCATTTATTAAAAAAGGAAAAGCGAGAAAACCCAGTGAAACGAAAAGAGTTGCGTTTTTCGCTTTCCTTTCTTTGAAACATTGTAGGCTAATTAAAGCACATAAATTATTTCCTAGGTATTTCAAGACTCATTAGCTACGAAAGGAAAGAGGGCGCATGGGGACACACCTGCTAATTATGTTGTGAAACGAACACGGACACAAAGGGAAAACAGGTAGATTATCTAGAAGAGGATAAAATTTGTCGGGTTTTAAAACGATTACCAGATTTTTTTTTTGTAGAAAAGTTAGGAATCGAAGGTCTGTAATGTGTTCCATAAGAAACGTCAGCAGAAGACTGAACAATTAAGAACAATGCATACGATGCATACGCACTACATAAAGAATAAATTTGAAAGAACGACCTTCAAAGGAAGAATCGTTGAAAAGTGTTTCGCACGCTAGGAAAATAATGCCGTAGCATGAAAACACAGGTTGGTTGAGAATTTCCCCGCTCGACAATAGCACATTCTTTTTCACTAATACTAAAAATCAAAAGAATTTAAAACAAACAAATAACCTGCATTTTGCACATGTTGACGACTTGTTTTCCTTCCTATTTCCAATAACACGAACTGTTTTCACTGACTTACATTTTTTCGCCCGCAATGGTCTATCTTAAAGCTCAAGTTTAGTACTTCTGTCGAGTTCTGAAAGTTTATGGGTTAGTAGAACAAAGAAGAAAAAACTGTTTTTAAACAAATAAAAGTTCGTACGATCATCGAAGATTACAAGTATATGCGAAATCCGAAAGCGATGCACACAATTTTCTAATAGAAAATTTCCCTATGTCTTAATCTGTTTACTCAAAGAATTAGGCGTTTCGAACAATACAAACTAACGCAAGACAAGTAAATCCTTATTGTGGCAAGTTGTAGTAACGAAAATGAAATCCTTAGAAAGAAAGGACACACTAAGGTTTCACACAAATCATTTCCAATTGAAAAAGTGGAAACAAGTCGCAGAAACAAGTCAAGTTTAATAAATACAAACTTTCATAGCCTAGACACCTGTATCTCTGCGTCTGCATATGTGCACACATAATATTGTTCCCTGCATTTCATCCTAACTGCGTGCGAACAGCTTTACACGATTTTCGTATCACTTTTACAACGGACATAAAAGTGTTGACATTTTGAGCTAATGGATGAGTGAAGCGTTAATTCCTCATTATTTAGTTTTTAAAATATTTTCATTTGACAATGCAATATACAAGATAGAACTTACACATCGGGTGAACCTCCGTTTTCGTCCTGGTGCCGTTTCCCGTTCTCTAAAGCCATGTCTTTTCCCACTGTATGTCTCACAATCGCAGCCAAAGCGGTCCCAGCTCTCGCTTAGAAGAGCCGCACACGACTGCCGCGACTTCCAATTTCGCCCTCCCATAAAGACCATCTCACTTCACGGCGCTCCTGGTCAAAAGAAAACGGTACCCAAACAAGAAAAAGTACCTCTTTGCTGTTTCCATTTAAGATCTGTCCTTTCGAGGGTCTTCACCCCATTACGACACCCTTCGAACACCTGAAACGAAATGTAAGAACAGAGACCTAAATAATGAATAATAATTTATTAAAAACATACTCATGTGAATTTCTTTTTTTTAACGTAAAGAACAGTGTAGTGTCAAAGTAGAGCAGCTTTCTCTTCATTCCGAAAACCTGGACTGCACACCAGAAGAAACACATTTAACCAATGATCCTCAGAGTCGTGATTCAAGATATTTCGGATATAACTCAGAAGTCTTCAACGTTCTTGCGAAACTCAATTTTGTCTCACGCTGTTTGAAAGACAAAAACGGATAAAAAAGTCAACGTTAGAACTCGCTTTTACGGACACCTTTCCACGTTCTGTCCGTAAAACAGAGGTGCACGAAGAAGCCTCACGGTATTATGACCTCTTCAAGACTACGAACAACAGAAACGAAGATTTCTATCAAGACCAGAAAGGTTAGTTCCTTTGTAAGTTTTTTGTTTTCCTTTCCGTCATTTTTCTTCGTGCGAAGATAGGCCAAACTGGGATGGCTGCCAAGATAATTTTTAGGAACTCACGTGCAATGAAAGAAGGGGAAAAAAGAGTGGTTGATGGCTTCCACATGCAAACTACAGTCATGTGGAAGATGCACGTTTTGAACGAGTTCAAACCTGTCACCCATCAAGTCCACTGGAGGCGTTTTTACCCTTTTAAACGGGTCCAAAACAAACTAGAATTTTTCATGATCAAGGTTATTGAACTGCATTGACCATTTCCCCCTTTCTAAGCAGGTTTTCTCGTTTTTGTTTACTATTTGTGTTTCGAACTAACTTTACTCCCTGATCGTTACAATCGTTCTATATAGAACACAACAAAGAAAACCCAATGGTTTGAAGGAAGTACCCATAGCACGTAAAAGGAAAGCTTCGTTTTTTTTAAATAACATTGTTTCATATGCACTACCAACATGTATCAAAACGTGACTTCCTTGTGTGGTACTGACCTGAACTTTCAAGTTACAAACTGGTTTTTTAATTCTTAGCCAACACTGTAGAGTTTGGTCTTTTTATTTGGGTTTTTAACCTAGCAACCGTATAAAAAGAAAAGATTATAAGTTATTACCGCGAAACATTCATTTACACGGAGATGCTTACTTCTTAAAGATAAGATTTTGGTATTGAGGACAAGCGATGCGGCTGATTGGTCAAAATCGTGGCCCATTTTTCGCCTCCGTATCCGGAGGCGAACTTTCTATGCAAATTAGGCAATGTACGTTGGTGAAAAGGTAGTAGAAACGTAGCACCTAGTAATGGAAGGCTACGTAGATGTCACGCGAAGAAATCTGACCATCACGACGACAGAAAAAGAAAGCAAACGAGGTCATGCCTTCACATCGAGAAATAATTGCGCTGTGTTAAATTTCCAGCAGGGCAAACGTAATGAAGAACAAAAATCATGGAAGATTCTTCAGTTTGTATTAACATTTGCGGATGGGGCGAAAGCTTTACGAATGGTTGATGCTCGCAAATGGCAATGAATGTTGAATTGACCACGCGTTACATCCGATTTATTAAAGTTAAAACATCCGTTTCTTTGTCGTTGTACACATTCCATAAGTCCTAGGAATATAAAGGGCATTTTATGAAAAAAACGGGTATAAACGGGTGGCAAAAGCTCTATTTGACAAAAATTGCAAAAGTTAAAACTTGTTTTGTGCTTCATTACCTTTAATTTTAATTAAGCTTTCGAAAGCTTCTTGGTGAAAAAAGGGATTATATTTTTCAGTTTAAATTCTTTCTACAATACAACCGAGTTTACTTTAATAAGTTGTGGTTAAAACTTAGACCCAAATAAGTTTACATTGCCTGGTTATGATTTTGCGTTACTTGTAAACGCGCATGTTTGTTCATAAGAGTTGGGAAGAGGTGTAGCGCCCCTAGCGGAACGACATAAAGCCGGCTTGCGGGATTCCTAGCTAAATCTGAATTCTTGTTCTAAATGAAAAGGAATGTATACTTGGTTTCAAACCATCGTAAGGTAGCTTTGCTGAGTGTGCTCATCAGCGCAGTCTATAACTAATGAACGATAGGCATAGAATCTTGTAAAAAAATTTTGTAACCGATTTTTGGACGTAGACTGGGTTTTCCCTTGAATTTTTACACGTGTTTACCAATGCAACACAAGCTAGCTACACGCGTTTCTACGAAATTTTTAATTGCGCTGGCGGTCTAGTCAGCTACCACAGTGAGAAAAGTATTGAATAAACCACCTCTCATGCTCTTTTTAAGGCGCACTTGGTCTCAGGTTAAGGTTATCTCATGGGCTCGCGGCTTCACGACGTAGTGACAACACATTAGCAAATTTAGAGAGCTCCTCCACAAAGTACATAGCTACACTCGTCAATTCTCTTACTGCTAAAGGAAGTGGTATAAGAAAATTCATTAGAATCGAACGGCGTAGCTTCATCTTCTTTCAAAGAAAAAACTGTTTGTTTTCCTTTAACGCGCAGCGCTCTCGTGGTGGCTGTTGCTACTAACTGCTCTAGTGCCCTTGGCGCCGCAAATTCAAACACCAAGATCCTCTATGAGATACCCTTTTCTATAGTAAAAACTTCATGTTTAATTGTTTACAACAACGCAGTCGCATTTGAGTTAACTTTCAATCTTGTATTTAATATATATGTATTATATACATATGACCACGTATGTTTTGTAAACGCGGGTGTACAGCTTTCTCAAATTCATTACAACTACATGTGTATGATTCGGAACGTGATTAGGGGACATTAAAGCAAATGACAAAGCAAGGATCGAACTTACTTTCCATCTTGTTTCCCTCACAAAATATTGCCAGTTTTATTAGAAAAAAAATAATAAAAAACTGAACAAGCTTTAAAAAAATTGACTTAGAAAACTTTGGGGAACAAAAGCTTATTACTCGAAAACTTTCATTGCCCATTTCAAAATATTTCATACAAACGACTCTGGAAAAATGGAAAGAAAATTTTGCGAAAGAAAACGATTCTTTGAAGGTCACTGGGTTGTAGCAAGTAAACCAAAACATTGAACAAAAAAAGAACGGTCAACATCAGATCTATCGCTCGTCTTGTCTTCATTTCTCTCATGACCTCCCTTTTCTCTGCAAATTAGTAAATATGTACGTAGATATCACGGTCCCACAATGCTCCTGGAACAACAAACGAAGAACGGGGGGAAGGGAGATCTCTTGTTGTATATTAAACATTTTTTTCTAAAATCTTTGGTCCTGGGATAACAGTAACCGCCAGTAACATTCGAAGCTTGGGAAGTTCGCAACGAAAAACGGGAGCATGCTTCGCCCTTTGGAGGTACGTTCAGCGAAAACGCATAGACAGGTGTAGTTTTGAGCGACTTGCCAACTCCGGGATTCAAACAGGAGATCCTTCAAACACTGTGCCTTCTTTCAGCAGCAGCCGAAGTCGGTGAATTTCTCGTGATGCCGCCACCAATTCCGTCTGCAGTTGCTTTTCCTTCTCCATGAGTCGTTTAATGTCACGCTGGCAGTTCTAAAAAACAATCGATTTGAGTAACGAATAATACATATTGGCAATAAAAAAGTATAAATAACTCATATCAGAAAGTGAGCCTTACCACATTTTGCCGCAACAAGTCTAACTTGACTTCCTTGAGATTATGCACTTCCACTTTCAACGCTTTCGTCTCTTCGCCTTCTCCCCTTCCACCACAAGAACACGATGAAGATTTGAAGCCATTGTTGGCTTCCGTAGAAGACAAACTCTCTAACCCAGTATCGCTGTCCTCTTGCGTTGCGCCTTGCAAGGCGTTCGGCAGCAAAGGATGGTGGTGGTGACCATTTTGTCCGCTCATACCTTCCGATTCCAAACTGTTCAGCGAAGAGTCATCACTGTCCATTAACGCCAACCTGGATCGTTGCAAAAAAAAAAAAANAAAAAAAAAAAAAAAAAAAAAAAAAAAAAAAAAAAAAAAAAAAAAAAATGAAACTCAAAATTTGTACGCTTAAAGCACCAACGAGTCCCACGCAAGAGCTTTTGGTACACTATTTTTACCTTGGGGTGCGTAAAGGGGGCGTGTCTAGTCCTGGACTGGAAGGAGGTGACTGGGAAGGAACTGCGTTTCCACCTTTATACGGGATCTTGCTTACTGTAAGCTTCAAAGTGCTCTAAAATCATAATTAAAGCAAAGTAATGTATTAATATTCATTTACTAATGAATTATCCGAGCGTTTCTCTAATGAAACAATCATAAAACTTCTTTTCAAATTTCGACTAAAATCAATTAATTCTCTCCTGCTAAATGGTGTAGCTCAACTTAAATCAAATACAGAAAAAAATCAGAAACGAAATGCAGAAAATTCTAAAGAAAGAAAATCGTTCAGTTTTCAGTTTAGAAGTTTTCAAAATGCTTACAGCGGGTGTGGACTCGGCAGAGCCGGACCAATGTCCGGAACTTGATTTCCAAGACCCCGTTTCGGATCTGGCGTCACTAGTCCCATTTCCGTTGACATTTTGTTTGGATCGCGAGGTGCTCCAGACTTTCCGGACCGTATCGATGAACTTGGAACCAGCTTCCGGATTCTTGGTAGGCGTTTCTGGCTGCACGACTGCTGTCAAACTTGGGCAAGCAAACAAAGGGCCCACAAAGTCATTCGTTTTCGCTTTCAGGTTCGAGACTAAGGTGGTCAGAAGAGCGATCCGCGTCCGTCGATGAAGTGTGGCAAACTTGTCCCCCTTGTAGGCTGCATGTTCCGCGTTCAAAAGTTTGGTCAACAGGAAATCCTTAAACTGGTCGTTTTTCTGGAAAATGGCGGGTGACGGCAGACTTGGGAAGAAATGCGGTACGTCGTCTCTCGCAGTTACACTCACTTTGTACCTAAGGTCCGGAAATATCAAGAAGTTCACTAAAGACAATCCGTACAAGACTCTTATTCTACCTCGTATTATTTGTCTGAGGATTAATGGGTTCCACAACAATAAACGCGTGCAGGAAATGCGAAGCAATCATGTCGGGAGCAAAGGGCGTATTTCCTTCTTGGAAAACGATGGCAACAATATCATTGCCTAACAAGAAAGCCAAACTCTATAATCAGCGATGATCAAATTTATGGATATACCGATATGCCGCTTGCGTTGAAGTTGCTGCGGGTCGTGATCTGCATACGGTAATAAAGGAGCAACGTGGAACATAATTTCTTTCTCGCGAAAGACTTCGTACAACGTTTCCGTTCCCGTTTGCCCGAACTGCGTGTCTAAACCGCCTTTGTACCTAGCAATCAAGATTTCTATGACTATTCCGCGCTCTGGTCCCAACTTCCAATTTGTAACAATAAAGTACAAAGAAAATGGGTGAATAAAGTCTAAAGTTACCCTTTGTGATCTTTCAGGGGAACACGACGCCCCAGCAGGGCCATAAATTCATCCAAAGCCGGCGAAGTGCTTTGGTTAGCAAAAATCTGCTCTTCGTGAACCTGGCCTACTCTCTGGTGCAACAATCCAAACTTGAATTCGGAAACTAGCACGTGCTCGTCGTACGCCACAATTAAGGACGCTGCATTAGGAACCAGGACAGGAACAAACTTTTCGCAGGTCAATTCTTCCTTTAAGCGCTGTCACAAAGAAAAGCAAAACGTTGAATTAGGGTGCCATCTGAAGGGAAAACTTGTCACACAAGCATGGGTTTCTGCAAAGACCGAAAAGGTGAACAATGAAACTTTGCAAGGGACTGAAGGGAGAGCAAGGGAGCATAGAAGTAAGGGAAGGTAGGGCCAATACGGAAGAACAATGAAAACAGTTGAATTACTTTGGCCATTTTGAATGGCGTAGGTTGGTCGCTGAAACATGACGCAGGAACTAATTCATGGCAAGTGCCTGACTGAAGTCGTAACAGCAAACGATACAGTTCCTGCCCACCAATTACTTCCGTCTTCATCGATAACAGCACCGGGCCAAGGTTGTCATCTTGGGCGATGAAGTTGAGGTGTTCCTAAGAGATTGACAAAAACTTTATTCACGATTTGGTTAATCTACAAATAAGCAAGTGCGCCTACAAACAAAGTTCACCACGACAAAACAAAACAAAGTTCCGTAAAGAAGGGAGAAGGTAAAACGAACTTTTAACCGATAATTTTTTTCTCATCCCGGGTTCGTTATAACGAATTGTACGTTATTGCAATATAGTTACACGTTTATATACATAAGTTTAATAAACAAAGTTTACGAGATAACTAAAGACTTTCTTCGCCCATTGAAGTTGAAATTGCACTAAATTTAATAAATAAAGTTTAATAAAGTAAATAAATAGTAATAAATATAAAGGATAAGCAAACGCGTAATTAAACGAAACGCTAAATTTCACGTATTTCACGCCAAAATCACAGAAAGCTCGCGACTTTTTTGAAAGGTGGCCAGAAAACTCCAACCACGCTCAAACTGGCTCGCCCACTTTATCCTTCAAGTTGCTTAGTTATAAACTCAAGTCACCTTTTCTATTCATAGTAACGCAGGAATAAGTCCTAAACCTTCGTCGTGGAGCTCAAACCGTTTTGCCCTTGGACTCCTCTCGGTATAACGCAATTTGCGTGTGCAATTTTGGAAATAGCACATATACTATTATACAGTATAACTCAAAGGAATGACAAGAATATCAAACTAAAACCTTGAATCTTAAGCCAAGTAACGAACGCTGAAAACGAAAAGAAAGAAAAAAAAGACACCCAGAACCTTGACTCAAAAGTTCCCACGCAAAGGAACTGCCAACGTGAGAATGTTCGCAAGGGAAAGTTTCCCATTCGACGATGAGCTTTCCGGATCTCCTCGAGCAACGGTTAACATTCAGATGTTAAAACGTTTCTTTGCCCGTTTAATTTCTCTGGATCACCATTGGCGTTGCTTATTCAGTTGCCGTGTAAGTAAACTGGCTTATACTCATTTAATTCTCTATTCACTCCTGCTTAGCTTTTGACTATAACTCCTAAAAGTTTTCTTATTTTCATGTGTTTTGTAGCTAAATAAATTACCTTGAGGGCAAATAACTGCTCAAAGAAACTTTAACAAGCCTAGCTTCAACCTCTTTAATTAATAAACACCCTTCAGGCGTCTTGCTACGGTTTTATTATTTTATGTATATGGATTTTTAGCAGTCTGCAGACCTTTTGAAAAGCATCCTCGTCGCCTCTAGTCAAACACGAGCCAATGTCCGTCTGACGGGTTGGATTTGCCAGGAAAGAAGGTTTAAACCTTTGAACCCTTGTCTAAAAACATCTGCTCTTCCTTTGAGACGCTCTTTCATGGAGTACGCATTACCTGGAGCTAAAATTCCCATACCACCTGTCCTTTTAAAAAGCTCTTCGAAAGTCCGACACTGTGTGAACCAAATCCGTCCGCTTGGCTTTTCAGGGTACAAGAACGCACGCGAAGGGAGCTTAAATCCGACAATCATGCACACTACATCCTTTTCCGGTCACCTGAAACGGATGGCCACAAAATGTCCTTTCCTCCCGTAATCCTAGTTATAGCTAGTGTTCTGTGTTCCGGCTGTAACACACAACAGCTGCTTTTTTCACGGACTCGTGAACACTACTTTACCAGACACGGCAAACTAACCCAAGAAGGTATTCGACCAGGGAGGAAGTATCTTACTATCACAAGAAATCACTAGTTAAAAAAAGTCACCCAAGATAAAAAAAAAAGTGAAACAATGCGAGACCGTAACGGTTTTCCTTTTCCAGAGAGTGCTTACACACTAGAATAAGAAAACTATATTTTCTATACTAAAAAGGTTTCTTGGTTATCACACAAGCTAGTTGGAAGCGAGTTGCGATTTGTTCCTATTAAGGCTGCGGGAAATCTGAGCTGGGGACGACACAACCCAATAGATGTCTCTGCAATCAACATCCATTTGCCATCCCCAAACCATCGAACGTTTTTACGCCACGCGAACGGAAATTGGCCAAAAATATTCAGGTCATAATTCAAAAACTAATTGTCGGATGACCAACCTGTTTTCTTTGAAAATTCACTTAACAAATAATCTACTGATGGTTGTGGCCGGATTGAGGATTTTTTCCTTCCAAAAGTAAGTTCCTTATTTGCAAATTTTTAACGCAATAATTTAAGAAAGGCTCTTCGTCAGTCAATAATCCTTTACATCATTATTGTCAGAAAAATATCCTGAAACATCTAACGAACTTTACGAACTTTGATCTGAATAGTTTCCTGTGTGATTAGCCTACAACCTTAGGTATCCCGTGGCCTTAATTACAATTTACTAGAAAGAGACGCAACATAGTTTTTTATATTTATTTGACAATTGTTATTTTTATTTTTTAAAAGAATATTTAACTTATTTCTTAAGAAAATGTTTCCCCGTGGCTCTGTTTTGTGTCCACTCGCGCTTGACCTTTTATGGGGCAAATTCCGCTACAGTTCTCAATTCACTCTCTCCCAGGCCGACATCTTCCTGGAACTCATCGTTGAAACATTTTTCGGCTCTCCCCCCCCCCCCCCTTTGCTTTTCCCCGCCGTCACGGCTGTTTCCTTCTTTCTTCGACGATTGGGAAATTCCAAGTATGTGAAACATTAAAGTAAGAGGTTCTGAATAACCCCTTAAAGGCAATAAAATAGCTATTAAAAAGATGATCGGCACTATCCTCCAGTTCCAGGGAAGTTGTATAGGAGCATCGTACAGGGATAAACGTGGGAATTTACGTTACAATTTTCTCAATGGCCACGGTGCCAGTTCGTAACCCTTAGAACGGTGTGATAAAAGAAGCCATTTTTCCACCGCATTTTATCCGAATTAAAAACAGACCAGAGGGGAAGACCCATGTGAAAGAGGTCAAAGGTTACCTACCTACCTTTTCCATAAAGTTCTCCCCTGTGGGAACGAAGCATCCCACAGACTCCCTTCTTCCTTTTTTTTTATTCTCTGGCAAGAATTTTCCCATAGTTTGATGCTTTACACTGACCCTGCTAAACTAGCGAATTTTCAGCAAATTTCTTTTCCTTATCACAATGTTAATTTTTCTTTCAATTAATTCGTTCCTGATTTTATCTAATCTACTCCATAAATCAACCACTTCACCCAGTTCACGAACGTCATGAATCAAAGCTGTAATGAATATTAGCAAGTTATGAAAATATTATGAACTATTACGAAATTATTAAAAATATTATGATATTATTAAAAATATAATAAAGGATTATGAAATTATTAAAAATATCATGAAATATTATGAAATAATAAAAATATTATGAAATTAACTTACTTTCCCCAAAAAGTGTTTTCGGTAGCACTGCGCGATCTCGTCCACTTCCAGGCAAGGGGCGGGACTAGTGGAAAGAGGCGGGCCTTCATAGGTACACGATCCGCCTTTAACCCACCCGTCACACCAGTAGCCAGTCGTCGGTAACGACACCATAGGATACGGCGCTGGTCCACGTAAAACTTGTTGCAAACGCTGGGTGGGCGTGATCTGAGGAATGGGCGGGGTTACTACCGCAGGTCCCGTGCTCGACACCGTTGCTTCGGAAGTCTTCGTCTCCTCTGCTCTCGAAGACTGTGGATTCAAAAGAAATCAGTATTTAAAAGCTCAAATTCCTACGTAGAGAACTAAACAACCTAAACATGTAGTTAAAACTCTTTATTTCAAGTTTAAAACAATGTCTAAAGCTGGCTTTACAGTGGCGTGTCGGTGTGTTGAAACACGCGACACACATCTATGGGAAAACGCAGAAAACCCGACACAAGCACGACACCTGACGTTGAGCGCTGATTAACTTTTGGCGTCGGCTTACAACAACACAAGCCGTTTCGCCGATCACAGACTAGGTGGGCAGGGCTCTTCTTTCTGTTTATTGTGAAATGACTGCTTCTAACAACAGAAACGGTCTCGGACGCAACAGGTATAATTTTTCTGATGAGCAACATTGATTGTTGATAACAATGAAAGTGAAACTTCGCTACGTTCTTTGAAAGCCGTGCTTAGTGTCATGTTTATGCCGAGTTTCCATTCACAAGTTGTGTAAGACATACGAGTAAGACTCACACAGACGTGCAATTCAAACGATGCTCGTGCAAGTTGACTCGCATAACTTCTTAGTGGAAACTCGGCATTCCAGTGTCAAGAGAGCTCGCGGTTTGCATATGCGCCTCTATGTTTTTGTTGACATTCCAGCGTAAATTAAAAAATGTGAACAGACCGTGTCGTGACGACACGGCATACTGACACGGCACTCCGACACTCCATGCCAGCTTAAACAAAAGTCTTCTGTATGTTTGGAGGCTAAGTTTTAGCGCTACCAAACCAGCATAAACAATGTTTTTCTCCTCTCGGTACGTTACTGCACCATTAGTTGCTCTGGACAGAAATGTCTCGATAGGAATGTAGAAGGCATGCGACACCACAGGAGAGCCACGGCAAAGGTCTCCAACGAGTTTTCACACCCAAATAATGACCGTTAAGACATTCTTACGTCCGTTCTTGGTCCAGTCTTGGGTGATCTAGCAAAATACTCTGTATAGGTGGCCCTTTTACGGGCCGCAACATCCTGATTTTTTCAACCTACTTTGTCTTATGACTCGAAAGCTCGCGACCGTTCTCCGAGCACTGCCATCACAACACCCTTTTTTCTTCAATGAGAGAGCTGTTATGGCCCCCAATACGTTCGTGAGGTAAAGGAGCAGGTAAGACGATCTGACGTCATCCCGCTGACCAAGGCCAACCAGGACATGTAACCAAGCTCGGGCAACGGTTAACCAAAGCAGAAAAGTGGACAAGAAAGACGGCGACAAAAAGGAAAACAACAGGAAATTCGAATTTTTCCCCCATTAGCCACCACTTCCTCCACCAATTTGGTCTCAATATCCTCACTCCCTTGCTCGCTCTTTCCTTTTTTGCATTGTTGCCAACTTCCTTTTGTTACGGCTAGCCTTGAGTACCTTTGTGTAACATTTGCAACGCATTCTAACATCGCATTGTATACTTTCTGTTTCTATAGGACAATGCTTAATAACAAATCTTGTTGGAAACAATTCCGAGTTTTTTTTATACTAAAATTAAAGAATGTGAGGAACAGGAATTTTAAGGAGTTACCGTTCGGATTGACACATTGGAGAGGCGTGATTCGGATCGCAGCCTTAAGACGCCCATGGTTATCCAACGGCGTGACAGTTTCTTCTCAATGCTTTTAAACAAGGAATGACGACTGTTCGAGTGTCACTAACAGCTTTCAAGATTAACCACTAAAAAACGCTCCCCACAACAAGTAGGTAAATCCTTACACGATCCGATGCAGCACGTTTTTGGAGTCTTTTCAAAGTTTAAAGATAGCAGCAACCTTTTTTCAAGTACTCAAGCCGTTACTTAAGAGAATTATGCAAGCTTGTTTTCTTTTTTACGTTATTCTCGATTACACTGTTGGACAGAATAAGCTATTCTTTATTTAATTATTCCTTCAGTTTCACTATAGTCAATTCAAAGTGACAGAATAAGCACTGAATTGTCCTGGCCACTGAATCATAGCACAAGGATAGATTCCATATCCACAGCGTTGATAATCCTTCGGCATGATTCACTTGAAAGCTAATTACAATAGAAGTCTGGGTCTCAAACCACCTGTAGGATCCGCACGTCGTTCCAGTGCCTACACAGTGAATAATCGCACAAGAGGCGCAGCACCAGGTTCACTGTTACCTGCAAGGCTAAAGAAAGGCGACTGAGAGCCCTCAACACAAACTTCTACCCTCAAGTCACCTGAACTGAAGCTGAACCCGCCCTAAAGCCAACTGAAGCGAAGGTAACGTCCCTACAGGTATGCCAGGTTCGCTGGATCGGAAAGAAATAATAAAAAAAAAGAATCGCCAGGTGTGCACATATGCGACGCTCTGAGCTTGTGTGTACAGTACAGACGGAAGGAAAATAAAAGCTAAAGAGTCTGGTTTCCTTCCAGGTCATCATTATTCAAAGTCTTCACTAAATCTTCCTTTCTGTGATTGAATTAAGGACTCAATTAGAAGCATTGCAGCTCGAAAGCAAACACGAAGCCCTGGACGCTGGGAGATGCATTGGATCCTATATATATTATGGTTCAATATTATGCGCATATTAATAGTGAGATTTTCTAGTGGGGGCTGAACGATGAGTTCTGGGGAGAGAAACAGAAGAGAGTTGACGAAAGGTTCTGACCTTTTTGCGTTCCTTGTAAGGGAATAGAACAGAAGTACACATGGGTTTAAGTGATTCATGAGCTTCATTTGAGAGAATTCAGGGTTGTGGCTTCGCCAAGTCGTGGAAAACACTCAAGGCGACCTTGCCGAAGACACACGAGATCATATGGATGCTTCCGGGTGGAGAGATAAATGCTCGTTTTCTTTTCTGGGCGAAAGTGAAATACATAAACGAGATGGGAGCAGTTCTTGATTACCAAATGTATCAAGGTTAATTACTCCAACTGTTATCTTGTTTGAATAAAACGCACCGTAATTACATTTTCACGATATTTTATGGCTATTGCTTCTTAATGTTACGTATTGTGGCGTTCGTTGTTACCCAACAGTAAATTCCGTAGCCGCCCAACAATGAATCCTAAGATTCATTGTTGGTAAGAATGAAATCCCCTGCAACCAGCCTGTAATGTAGAGTTCCTTTTTGACCTTCCTTTGAGTCAGTTGCGTTTCTTGAGAGTGACATTTGATTGTTGTGAACGTAAAGTGAGAGAAAGCACAAGAAGGTGAGTGTTTTTGTGTGATTTTGTATTGAAGTTACGAATAAACGGATTTGAAAAGGAGTAGAACGTAACAGTATCAAGCTTACCAATTTAGTATTTGTCCAGTGGTCACTTACATTTTTCTAATAGTAAAATAAGAAACTATATAATTTGCATACCGTAAGGGAAAAATAGAACGTTTAAAGATGGAAAATGTTTACTACATAAGCATCCAATGTTTCTTACAATCTTACAAACTTAACTTAACCAGCTAAGCGTGACTCATGTAAACGGATTCTCGATCGATAAATATACAATATGTCAAACAAAATTTACACAGCAGATTTCCAGTCATGAAATCTAAGGAGATAAATAAAGATAAGCAGAATTATTTTAACGAAATGATGACGGATGAGAGTACTGAGAAAAATACTACTACACAGCTTAAATGTGGAAACTTTATTTCGACAATTAAAGAGTCAAAAGTGGTTCAAATTAGTTTTGGAAGTAATGAAATTAATTTTTGTCTGTTTTAGCTTGATTTCTTGGATTTATTTTTTATTTAGCATTCAATAGTCACGAAATGTCACTTTTGACGCCTATTTTAAGACAAACATTCCGTATTTTGTCAGGAAATTTGCGCACGACGTAAACAGAGCACACACTTCGCACCTGTGTACACTTATTGCTCAGATCATGTCATTTATTTTTGCAGATGTAGCTGTTAAACAAGTGGGCCAAGGAGAGTTCCCATTCTGAATGCGTTGTATTTGCACTCCCGGCGTTGCTACGTGATACTCTTGTATTGTAATTCTATTGTAATGCACAGTTCCAAGGGTTATGCAGCCCTCACGTTTATTGTTAGCCATGTGACGTTTATTAACGAAAATTGATGCTTGTCCTCACATTTTTCTAACAAGTAGTTTCTAAAAAAGTTCCAAAATTATGTGGACTTTACTATGAATCTCTTTTATTAGTGTCTATTAATTTAATATAATACAAATGCTTCTACTTTTTAAAATAGAGGGAAACAAGGTAGAATTATTTTTTTCGAGATATTAAAATTAAACAGTTTACAGATATGAAAACTGAAAATTTTCGAGATATTAAAATTTAAAATGTGTAAAATATGCCATATTTTTATTGCCGTATTTCAGAGCATGTACAGACAGCTGAAATACAACTAACACATAAATTAGGCTAATCTTTAGTTATCTCCTCCATTTTTCATTAAATATTCCTAAAATCGCACTTCAAAATTCCCATCAAACTTTCTTTTCAAAGCGTTTCTTAATTGTCCCTTAACGTTGCTACACTTGTTTTCAATCTTATACACGAAGGCATAAAGAAGACCAAACAGCACCAAAGTAAGTCGCTCACGTTTCCTTGCCTTGTCTCAAATTTCCTGTTTCTTTCATCAGCCTCCGTGCATCCTCATCTCGTGTACCCTACTCGGCCTTTTAAGGGACAGTTTACAACTCTTTACTCGCATGTTAACAGTCCCTTCATCAGTTTTCAACTTCTTCTGGGTAAACAAACGGCCTCGTTTTTCAAGACCACGCTCAAAATTCTCAACTCCTTCGTCTCGAAAAAGAGTTAGCCTAGAAACTGGCAAAACTAGAAAGTGATGACAGAATCGACAGATGACTGGCCTTCTTCCCATGTTCATCTTCCTTGGACTTTTTCGCCCTTTTTACATTCTTGTCCAAATTAACATACACTTGTTGTCTTCCTCGGTTCAAAACTTACCCAAGCAGGCCTAACCAGACTCGTGACCTTTCGAACCCTCTTTAACATACCCAAACCAAAGCTATTTGACTGGTACCACACGGTCCAGTAGTCCACTCTTTAGTCTAAAGTACACCCCAATCTAATGCCATCTTCTTTATGGATCTACGCTTCAATCCGGACTCATGGTCTGGAGTCATGTCTGTCCGCGATAGCTTCTTAAAGCGTTGCATTCCTTTCATACTGACACAAAATGAAAATGGAAAATACTTCGAAAAAAGGCGAAAAAAAAGCTTACGAAAATAGACATTTAAACGACCATGGCACAAGGCAACTTTGTGTCTTCTTCACTCACGAAACTCTCCAAAAAGTTTGTTACAAATATATACAAGATAGATGACTCGAAAACGTCGCTTAGAATAGGGGTTCGCAGCTGACAGATTTGGTTCATTGACACGTTTGTTATTTGTTAGACGTAGCTGCGTAATTTGTTAGACGTATCTCCTAAAGCTAATGACAAAGGCACGCAAGAAACTTATGGTTTCTTTTTTTTTAGGAAAAAGTTAGAAAACTACCTCTTCGTTTATTTAAAGATTTTTTATTTACATGAAGTATTTTTTTATTTCATTTTTTTATTTAATTATTTTTTTATTTTATTTTTTTATTTTATTTTTTTTATTTACTTAAAGGTTTTCAAGCTTCTAGTTACATAAGTTACGTCTATCATCGGCTTAATTTTTAAAACTGACTTTTTTAAGAAAATACAATAAATTTACACGCAACCAACATTAAAGAGTAATTACGATCAAAAAAAGAAAAATGAAACGAACCTTATTTTCTTACATAAAAGTCTTGGAAAAATGAAGCCTTGAGGCTACAATTTTAGTAAATTAAAAAAAACTCTGGCACACTTTTGTGGGATATGATTGAACGCTTTTCGATGTTCGTTCCTGATCGAGTTTTTAGCGTTCAAAAATATAATTCAAGGGCGGATGCATATAATTTCGTTTCGGTTTCATTTGGCTGATTTGATCTCTGAAATAGCCTTCAAATCGTTACAAATGGTAAGAGACCTCGCTAGTGCAAATGGGCGAGGCTTTTGAAGGTACAGTGACTCGGACTTTGTACGTTAATAACTAAAGTTATGACAAAATTATTTTTATTGTTTGACTTAATTCACACTTTTCATTTTTGCGAAACGAAAAATAACAGATTTAATGTGATACAAGTCTTTCATTTTAAGTTTTTTTTTATTTCATTTATTTATTTAATTAAAGATTTTTTATTTCATTTTTTAATTAAAGTTTTTTTTTATTGCACTTTTTTATTTACTTAAAGTTTTTTAATTTCATTTTTTATTTCCGAAACGAAAAATAACAGATTGAATGTGATAAAAGTCTTTTATCTTGTTCCATTCTTTCCATTTCAGACTCATTCACAGCAACTAAATTATTAAGAAGAAATTAACACTTGATAAAGCAGGCTATGATAATATCTCTTCAAAGAAGGAATACGAACCAAAGTAATTACAACTTACGCAAAAGTATACCAGAATGCAGGACATAAATATGCACAAAATATCTCAAAATATTTCCATTTACATGAATATGTAAAAACCCAAAGTGCTAGAGTACTACTGGGCGTATTTTATTTCCGCTGAAAAGCCCATTTAGCTCGGCTTCTAGTAAAAGAATCCTCCGCGGCAGGTACATTAACAGCTTGTGTTACTTGGGGAGTGCGTTCTAAAATGCTAATCATGCAAATAGGCCTTGAACCACTTCAAAACTTCTTCTCTATGAAGAACTTAGTTTCTGTGATATTTCTCGCCATTTTCTTCCAATCTTTACCACTTTTTAAATCTATTTTTTAATTTATCCTTGGTAAACTAGTGTCTATAACTATTATATTTCCTGAGTTTGTATCCACCTTAGAGCACTTTCTTTAGTACTGAAAAGGCAATGAGTGTTTAATTTAAGAAAATAATCGAAACTGTCTTGAATATATGTTTTGAACGTTTGAATATATTTCTAAAAGGGAAAATGTGAGTGTGCCTTGTTGTAATAGATAGAAACAGCACGATGGACAAATATCTACTATGCTCAATTTCATTGTTACTCAACAGTTAAATTTCGTAGCCTCCCACCGTAATCCTAAAATTCATTATTAGTGACAATGAAATCCCCCACACCCAGCCTATATGAGTTAGTCCCTTTTTGACCTCCTTTTGAACCAGACCTATTTCTTCAGCACACGGTTTGATTGTTGTAAATTTAAAGTTAAAATAAATCACTAAACGTGAACGAATGTATCCTATTGGCCTCTGTATTTTGCTTCATCAAAATTATCTGAAGTGAGCAAATTGCCTTATAAAAACAGAACAGTTCCCTGTCACCGTTAGCGCGATTCTGGCGGCGACAGTGAGGGTAGACAATATTGTACAAAGTTCACTCAACTCAAAGGTGACTCAGTGAAGACTATTGCGCCATATGTGAAGTACACCACTACCAATTTGGCGGGTTAGTCATGAATATCACCGCTGACGAAAAAGAAACCACCTGGCTCATTTTGGAAAGTCAGACCAGTGAAATGGTGGTGGTAACGGTAGCAGTTGGTTGCTTGCTTTAGTCAGCGAACCATTCGGGCGAACTCGTCACTTTTTTTATTCTTACAAAACTGTTGGTTCAGACATCCGAAAGTGACCAAGAAAGCAAAAAGAAGCTAAGCCAAAGTCAGGTTTTGTATTTTTTAGGGGTAAAACTCAAAGAATGGTTCATGCGTTAAAAAAATCTCACGCTACATTTGGTTACAAAACAACTCAAATGATCGAGACTTATTTTATAAATTTTGTTTTATTTGATAAAAAAACTTATTTTGTAACTCATTTTGTAAGAAATGGACGGATAAAAGTGATCATCACGAATCTTCTGCAAAGTTTTGCGTCCAAGCAAAAATAAATAAAAGACAATAATAATAATAATAATAATAATAATAATAATAATAATAATAATCAAGCGAACAACAGAAATCGCGTAGCTCTAAAGAAAATTCTACCGTATTCACTACACTTTCCAAAGGTCGAAATCTGAAAATAACGTATTATTTATGTGAAACGCGGTCCCAAATGAAAATCGCCATTTGAACCTTACTTAGGCTATTTTATCGAAAAAGAGTTAATGCCGTAAAAGCAGCTTAAATTCCTTGCATTAATACTAGTATATTAATACACTGCCGATGTATAAGCGCCAAGAATACTTTCTTTCATTTTATAAAAGCTCACTCATCTTTCCGAATTTACTTTTTGAACCACCTAAAACCAATCTTCTTTGTTTATTTTCGCTTTCTTCGTTCAAAGTTTGTCCTTCTCTCTGTATTTCCGTAACTTCTTTTAGTATCTCACATCCTATTTTCTATGATGTGAAGCATGAAATTGAATCCACAGGAGGTGACTCGCCAAAAAAATCAATATCTCTCTATTTTTTTACTTCGGTTCTAATGAAAAAAAAAAGAAAATCGCCATCAATAGTGCACAGCGTCTCGGAAAGCTCACTTTCGTGACACAAAAGTGTTAGGAAACCCTTCAAAAAAAGATGGTGTGTTTACCTGGATAGGTGACGAACCGGAATGCGTTTGGGTAGCAATAAAAGGCTTAAGCTCGCAGCGTTGGTCATCTAACCGTTGCTTATGACTCTTTTCCAACATATCGAAAAACTCGTTCGTCTCCTGTTTATAACGAAACAAACAAACCAAAACAATAACTCAAAGGAACAAAGTCATGGAAAGCCGTTTCCAACAACACGCTCAATTAGGAAAACTACTCAACAGAAATAGTTTTGCATTACCAAAATAACTTTCTTCACACGCAGTCTACGAGGACAAAACAAAGCTTGAATATTAACTTCCAAAAATGTTTTATAATTTAATTCTCCATTAACTTAATTCTCCATTAACTTAAAAGAATCTTAGTACGTTATTAAGGGGACAACTGAGCTGGGGATCACGCAGTCCTATAGATGGCATTACAAGCACAATGCATTTTTCCATTGCTTCCCTACGCCATCGAACGTTCGCCGAGAGAACGGAAATTGGCAAAAACTAGTCAGGGTCATACCTCAAAAACTAATTATCGGATTGCAATATAAAGCAAATTTACGAAGCAATATTTCGCAAAAAGTTCGTCGAGGTGCACGAAATATAACTTTACATGAATCTAGGACAGTTTTTCTATAATATTGAGTATATTTCGTGATATGGCCTGACTAGTCTTCTGTATTACTCGCGCATAAGAGCCGTAGGTACACCGTAGCCTTAAACGACCGGTAACTTGGAATAATCTCTGCACAAATGCCGCTCAAGTTTTTATAGATCCCAGGATAATGACCAACCTATGCTTAAATTTAAGTTAAGCTCATTAGTATCTACTGCCCTGTAATATAATCTTTATTCAAAAATTTTCGCGTGAAATTTAAAAACTAAAGGAACGCGTTTAACGCGCATTTACAAAAATTCCAAAAATTGGACAATGCCGTACAAAAGACAGTGTCTGCGCCCGTTTGTGGCAAAAAAAAATGTCAAAACAGAAGAGTACTTCTTACGGAGTATTCTTCCGATGATGTTCTGAAAAATACGTTATGTACAAGGCGTTGGCTGCTTCCATAAATTGAACAATAGCTGTGAACACTTTGGGATTCGACAACAATTCTTGGGGATTCTCGTCGAATCTTATTTTGGAGCTTATATATTATGAGATGTCTCCTCTATTACAGTCAGTGGCGCAGCCAGGAGGTAGGCCCGGCAGGCCCAGGCCTACCCCGAAATCCTTAAAAAAAATTCTTGACTCCTCCTTTTCGCAATTGTAGCAGGTCTTACATTGATGCACATGAATTCATGAATGTCTTGTTGCGTGGGCCGGTGAGCTACTCTACTCTATTCCAATATGTGTGTAAAAATTTAGTTGAATTGAGGCAAATTGAGGGGCGTTTGAGTGTACAGGCCTACCCCGAAACAAATTCCTAGCTGCGCCTCTGATTACAGTCGCCTTTTTTCAGAGTTCTTTTTAGTGAAACTTTTGCACTAGCTTTAACAGAAGTAGCCAATTAGGATTTGTAATAATTTTGCGGCAAAAACACTTGCTTCTTCAAAAATTCTCCGCGTAGTTCGCATTGCTAGGATCTTCAAGGTGGCTTTGTGTCGTATTTACTGTAGTGTAATGCAGCACTGATGTACTCTAAAGCGGTCCGTGAATGAACCGGCCACTAAAGCCATGAAACCCCATTTATTTGCCCCTCTTGAAACCCATTACCTCCCCAATGCCACCGCCAGACTCTTTTACCCCTCTTTTTCTCCCAATCAAGGAATCCAATCCTTCCAAAGATAAAAAAATGCCGCTGTGAAATCATTACAGCCCCACAAGAAGACCCTATCTTGCATGCCGCATATGTTGAATCTACAACTCATGTCGTCGCTCTTTCTATTCCATCTTCTTTTCCCTTCACCCTCTTTTACACCATATGGTTTTGATGGGCTAACAAGGGGAGAACAGAGACAGAAAAAAGTATTTCTTTCTCAATGGGGGGAAGTTTATAAACATCCCCGAATTCTGAAACCTTCCTTATAAATATGCAGCCAAAACGCGGAAAAAGGTTTGACTAGCATTTCTGGTTAATCTTTCGTTCTTTCCGCCTCGGGCCGACTGTCGATATTTCCGAGCACGCGAAACGGTTTGTGGCACGTATAGCTTGGAGATCAACCATATAATGACTTTCAAACGAGGGTGAAAAAGGAGGCAAAAGGGTTGAAAAAAGGGTTTCAAATGTCTTGTACGGGTAATAAAATGTTTATGAATACCTTAATACTCTGCTTGGTGATCACACCCCTTCCATTTACCGCGATCCCAGTGCCAGTCCCGGTCATCGGACCTGGTCCTACCAGTACATTGTTCTCCATACCCAGCTTCCTATACGGGAGAGAAGAAAAGAAAAGGTAATACAAACCACCAAACCAGAGACGCCGATCCATACTCCAGCGTACAGCGAAAAGTGTTGAATTGCATGCGGGTTCAAGCATTACATTTTCCAACCTTTGAATGTCGACTTTTTCTAGTTTTTACTTGTCTTCCACATTAGTGCTTGTTTTGGCTCTCTGTACGGGAAATATTGGTATTTTATACTCTATATTGCACACTTCTTTAATGATTTTTTTTTTAAATACCTCATATGAGTAGGACCTGTTTCGGATGTACGAAACGAAAGGGAACATTCTTTTGTATAATTAGTCACGAGTTGAACTTCAAATAGCTGTTGTATCAGCTGCGACACAACAGATTTGGGCAACAATGAAATTTGGGCTCAGTGGTAGCCTTTTTACAACTAGCTTGGCCAAACGTTGAAACAGGAATGAACAAGGGAAAAGGCAGTGAACAGTAAGGGCAACAGGATTGATTGTTGCAATAATGAATTCTCCCTTACAGTACAACGAATAGGAAAGTTCGTCCAGTGACCAACGGTATTACATTTTAGTACATAATGAATTTTCCCTTTCGAATGAATCTGAAACAGTAAATATCTCATATTTATCATTTCTATGTATATCAAGTATATGTTTTATCTATTTAGATGTTCGTATTTTGTTCCTCTTTCGGGGCGTTTACAATGCAGATGTGCCTTTCTTGCAACTACCAACGAATTTTTGCTTTTTTTCATGTTCTATTTCTAAATACGTCTTTTATTTAGAAAAAAATCACAACTTGACAGAAAATAATTTGGCCAATAAATGTTTCGAAGCTTTGAGTAATGGTGGGAAAACTAGCACATGCAAATTTTTGACAGGGACAAAGCATTGACACGTTACGAATTCAGTGGACGCCCAAACACAGAAAAAGTCTTTTGGGTCATTACTGCTCTCGATGTCAAGAGCGCAAGCTAATGACTTTCTCCTCCCTAAAACACCCTTCAGTCATAAATGCACTTTCCAAAGGGCCATTTGAGCCACTTGAGCTGCATTTTGAAGCGACTATGTGCCGAACAACTCTTTAAAGGGAAGTAGGTAATCCTAAGGAAACTGGTTCATAATGGATACAATTTGGCAATACATGGGAAAATTTCAAGAATGTAAATGCGACAATTGTCCAAGCGTATGTTATTGTAAACCGGGTTTATGTGGTAAATGCTACTCGCACGATTCCTTTTGAATTTTACACAAAACTGCATTCTTCGATATTTAGCATATATTTCTTAGGTTCTCTTTCACATACGAATTATGACTTCTTTGACGTATTTTCCGATGCTAAGTATTTTCGTTTTCTTCAAGTGAGTCGAAGGAAAGCGCTTCAAAGTGTTGTTACCTCAAGTTTCCCGAATTCTTATGTATTTTTCTCTGATCAAAAGTCTTTGCCGTGCAAAATGTCAGAAAAAGAAGTTCATCTATGACGTTGAGCTGCAAAGCAGCCATTAAAGATATCGAAGACGTCTACAACATATCTGAAACAGGCATTTTCCGTGACTACGGTAACTGCGACTGCGACAACAAACAAGGAGTGGAAAGTGAAACGTGATACAATCATCAGAATCTCCTTCCATGTCATTTATAACCACTCAACCTTGGCTTTCTCCTGTGCGTTGATTTTATACCTTCACATCTTGTAATTTATGCGCGTATTCTATTAACTTTCAGCTCTTATTTAGGCCGCAAACGACAAATATTAAATTTTTCAATCTGCGTGTAAGCTTTCACGAAAAATCAGGGGAAAGATTAATGTGGCATGCGATACACAAAGCCATTCGTGAAAGAGAAAAAAAGTGTCTCGAAAGCAAGCAAATACAATGAATCTAGCCAAGCGAAAGCAAAAATGAGCGAAGCGGCTAAAGTAAGAGAAAAAGAGAGAAATGAGGGTACGACTTGGAAACCAGAGAAACGTAATGATGATTAGGAATAATAAGGACAGAAGTCTCGGGGAGGTCTTCATTTACAACGCTGACGGAATCTCAGCGGGGGAGGATGGAGATGAGGCAGAAAACGGAGAGACCAAGGCAGATTTCGGGGACTGTGTAACGTGTAAACTGCGTCTCTCTTTTCGATACCACTGATAGGTCCATTTGTCAGCCCTCTGAGGTGCTTAACATGTTTTGGCTTTGAAAACTATTAATTTTACTGCAGCTTTACTCATTTTACACATTAATTTTACACACTGGCCTGAAAATAACTTCAGCTAAAAACGTAGAAATGTTTAGCCAAATCACTGTTGTTTAACAAACAATTAATTTAATTTGTAGGACTTAGCTACTTAACCGAGGAGAAAAAATAGACCACAGATCTGTGGTGACTTTTATGGACAAAGATCATACAAGCTTCATGATCCATATCAGTTTTACGTACAACTTGATGTCAAATGGAAGATAAAATATTCTGAATATAAAGACAGAAAAAATGAAGTGATTATTTTAAGCATTTTTTCTTTAATTTTTCTATGTTCTTTTAAAGTACACTTTTACTCCCGTTGACCATAACTGAGAATACAAACTGCTTAAGTGGATTATTAAGTGCAGTATAATCGGCAGAACATGTCCAATAAATACCAAGTTAAATCCAGGATTACGTGGAATAATACACTTAAGTAATGACACGTTGGCCATAAATCGGAATTGTTAAGCACTCTGATGAGTTTGACTAGAGCAATTCAGAAGGATATTCCTTCCACAATCTGTTTTAATACGCAAGAAGTTCCGGCTGCGCTACAGATTTACTAAAAGATTGTCGTTTCTTTTTGTTTTGTTTTGCTTCTCACGTATACGGTCCCTTTGAAGCAGAGAAGCTTAACGACATAAAAATGCCATTTAGGAGAGCAAGACAGAATTTTTAAGTTTAGTACACCGATAATGCTGAAGCACTGATACATTTTTTCTCTATTACAATTGATTCTCTGCACGAAAACAATACAATGTAAGTTTTTAAATGAAGAGCTGTCGAATGTACATGATTTTTCTGTATATACACACTAATTCAATGCTTTCTGAAACTAAGGCAACACAAGCCTTAGTAATGACTACGTCGGAAGATCCTGTGTACTAAAATTGCCCACAATTAGATTAAACTTGATTCGGCGCCTACAAATTATACATTACATGTTCTATTCTATCACTGTTTTATTCTCTATAATTGTGTCAAGAAAACTACTGGCTGCGGATACCTTAGATTTCGCTTAATTTCTTAGTAAGTTAAACCTTACTAAATGAAATTACTAAATCACATCTTATTTATCGTCTAATGCTATAATGCTTTGGTTCATACAACTAATGAAAATAATAAAGCTTACGAAAATAGTTTACAAAACCAAAAATAAAATGGCGAACTCTGTTATTGCAGTTCATATTCATGTATGATTTAAGTTGACAACAACGAGCTTCTTTCATAACCTTAACAGAAGCAGTCACCCAAACAAACACATCTCCTTTTACTCAAACCATCCCTTGGAACTAAATCTCTCTTTCATCTCTATTACGAACTCGAAAACTTCTTCAGCCTACGCTAAGGAATTAAAGCTGCCGAGTATACTTAACTCTGACATGTGGCATCTCCGATCATGAAATATGTCTTCCCCAATTCTCCCTAATTCAAGCTTTCACCCCCTTCTCCCCTTTTTCTCGCAACATCACCATCTTAGCTCAATTCTTTGACTCAATTCAAACGTTCCATCCGCCCAAGTTCATTAAAATCCGACACTTTCACCGTATAGAATTACTTGGCCAGCTGGGTAACTTGACTTCTAACCTTTCCCGGTCCCCCTAAATTCACGCCCCCTACCCCCTTACTCCTCTTTTTCTTTTCAAAGTACGTTCCAAACCTTCAACGTCACAATTACACTCTTTGACACGCCCAATTCTTCTTTCCCAACTTAACAAACCCAGCGATCTGTCATTTTTTCCCTCACAGAAAAATAAAATAAATAAAATACCGGATGCACTTGACGAAAGCATCCGCTTTCTCCCATCCACACGAAGGAAGAACTCAATCCCTGAGATCAAAGCCTTGTCTCTGTAAGCTTATGCTCCAAATTCGCAAACTCGTCTCCAATTTTCACACTCCCCTCCCCAGAAAATAATATTTAGCTTAAAAAAGGAGGAAAAGGGTCTCGAAAAGGGGAGTCCGAGTTTCGAAACCTAAACAGCGGTTCTTTGCCTTTTGTTTGGTAATTAGTCGTGTCCAATGTCACCCTTTTGGCTTTTAAGTCTATCCAACACACATTCACATGGGAGCGAAACTTGGGGCTCCACGAGTATTGCTTTTACAGGCCGCAAAAACATAGACCTCCCTATCCTTTTCTTTTTTTTTTCCTACATGGAAACGAAACAGCTGTTACGGGTGGTACGGTTGGACTTCTTTCTCTGGCTGCTCTTAAACAAAAAGGTTGTGCGTCCCTGTACGCAATCTGCCATCATTCCAGCATTGCCAACAGACCACTATTCAAGCTATTAGAATGCCAAACGGCTGTGATGCTTGCCATGTAACGTGTTTCTCTTCTATTCAAAGCATTTTCTAGACTCTTATTTTGATGTATTTTATAATTGTGTTGCTCAGACATACAACTTGTCAAGACTACTTCACGAAGAAAACTGGATTCACTGCAGACTCGTTACTATCCCAGATTATACCACAACACGCTCCGCTGAAACTTTGACAATGATTCAACGCTGTTTCACGCAGCCAGAAAGTCCTTAACGAACGATCATAAGGCCTATGGAATGCGTGACAAAGGGAATACATGGCCGGTGATTTAATGTAAATGAATATTTCAGGAAACTGTGCAGTTCCAGGTCAAATGAAACTGGAAAGAGAAACCGGTGCTCACGACGTAAAGTGTGCTTTCAATTAAGTCCTTATTCACTTTTACGTATTTACTCAGAACTGGGAGTTTACAACAATCAAATTGTATGCTGAAGAAGCGGGACTGGTTCAGAAGGAGGTCAAAAAAGGAATGCATGTTGTACAGGCTTGCACGGGATTTCATTCTTAGCAACAATCCATTTGAGCATTGCGGTGGGCTAAGAAATTTGACTGTTGGGTGACAATCAAATATTGAACGAGTTTAGAGTCCAAACTGTGCTTGGACAGCGGGTTCTCTTACATGTTTTCAGTAGGTATGAAATGAGCTGAAGATATAACTAAACTTACGTACACTTATTTTAACCCCAGTTTACCCACACTAGTCTTTTTTATATACTTTCTCATAGTCTTTATGCGCAAACCTGGATTAAATATGTTCCAATAGGTTCAAAGGAGATATATTTTAATGTTTGATTACGTTACGCTCAATTAGGTTAGGGAAATTAGTGTGTGAGGGGATGCCACGTAAGCAAAAAAGTACCCTCATGTACTACCATATATATGCTAGTTACGTTTAATTAACAGTTAAGTCCCCTTTGGTGGCATAATTTAAAACTTGCGCTATGTTTAACAGGCACGGAAGGGAACATACGCCTTATGTTACCATGGGGGTTCTAAAATGGCCAAGTCCATTGAATGGCAATTTGGAATTCTTCTTGCAATGTCTTTCAATTAAATGAACAAAATACCATGGCCGAAAGTGGCCAAGGAACAAAATGACCGGGTAACGTACAACGGTGCCAATTTCCTTTTTAATATCATTTCCTTTTTTGCTCATCTTTCTTCCTTTCCTTTTCCATAAAAAAGCATTCGCGAAATGGCTCCCTAGGTGACAATGAAGAATGGGGTAGGCGGTGCCTGGACATGTGAAATTATGGTCGTGGCAACATATTGTTTCACATTAGAAAATTCGGGTCCCTCGGAAGCTTTCGTGTTTAGGCTATTTTTTAAACGCGAAAAGGAGGTATGAGAGTAATAAGGTTAAGACGAAGTTGAAATTAATGGACCTGTCTAAGAAATAAGAAATTATAAACCTTGGCTACTTCATGTTGTACACTAACTTGTTCTCTAATGTTCGCTGTCAGTACAAAACCCCATCAGGCATGCAAAGACCGAAGGTGCTATACAACTTAACAGAAGAATTTCTGAGGAATATCTTTAAAGACTTGTTAAGCTTACGATTCGGCCATGAATTCGTGTCATTTTCACAATTCAGCCGTAAATTTAAAAGTTAGAATGTTCTTAAAGGAAACAAAAAAGTTGGGCTACTCTGAAAACCTGAAAGTATCCGCTAAATTCATAGACTAATTAATGAAAAAAATAATATATAAACTAGTATAAAGTTTATAAATACAATTAGCATTACTAAATACAATGCTATTAATGCACATGCAGTAAAATAAAATTTCGCATTCAATCAAAGCGATTCCACTCAATATATTTTCTTGCAGAAAACCTTACACGCTGACATTTTTTCGTGATTGGTCCAGTTTTGAATCCTACGTGAATTTCTAGAGTACACAAACCCTCCCAACAGCTTAGGTCGTTTTTTTCCCGGTAGGATTCCCCGTTACTTACTCTTCATTAATTATATCCCGCACAATCCTGGGCTCGTCATTCATACCGTCTTGCTGAGCGGCGCGATTGGAACGATTCGCACGCACATCATAAACTCCTCTACGTGTCACATCAGCGGAAGGCACAATTAATCTCATCGTCAATCAATTCTTCTCTCGTCGCAACACAAAAGCCAAGAAGCCTCGGCGAGAAAAGGTCAAACCACCGCAACTTGTCAAACATAACCCTCTGAATGCCCAATTTTCTAAAACAATACTCCCGCGATTGCTTTCACAAAACTTGGAACAACAACTAACTACAGGCTTCTCAGCTTCACAGCCACAATGGAACAAGGCGGCAAATGCAGAAACTAGAGCAAACTCGGGACACTTGTAGCCAGCGAGCCAGATGTTGGTCGACTGGGATTTTCTCTGGCACTTTTCGCTGCACCCCAAACGCTGCACGCATATCCCAGCATCCCGTTCACCCATAACAACCTCCCCGACCTCTCCCCATCCTCCAAGCCACGCCCCTTTCTTCAGCCTCTTGAAAAAGTTCTCGGCTTTCAAAGAAGCGCCACGTTGAGGCGTGGTCTGTCTTACTTAATGCAAACAAGCTAAAAGAAGGTGTGGTCCACATAACAGCCAGCTCATTCTAGAACCATTTCCGCTCCCTAATTGGCCCACCCATAATATACCTATTAACCCTCTCAATATTCGTTCTTATTACAACCTTAAATGCGATACAAACTGGGCACTCCATTCTCATTGATTTGAATTCTTCCTTTTTTTCACAAAGAAGTACAATGTTTAGTTTTACGAATTTGATGCACGTTTCCCACGCCAGGGGTGCTGCTAACCAGCCTAGATAGGTTACGGGACTCTTCTACGAGTACTTCGATAAATTATAGCTAATAATGAATTTTTCTTTTGCCACGATGACGTTGCAATCATAAAGAAAATCATTGGTGTTCACAGCTCTACTAATGCTTATTCAAGGGTTTTAATGTGTTGTACTTCTTTTATTTTGTACATGCTGTTGATGTGCTCTTGTAAAAGCCAAAAAGATAATGGCATTTCTATATAGTAAAGTCCTAGTAAGACATTTTGTGTTTTAACAAGTTGTTCGGCAAAAGTACGTTTCTTAATAGCTAAAAATTAAACTAACAACATGACCAATGAGTATAGCAATTATCGTCATAAGTTTCGTTTTATACTAATGTATAGAAAAACTCCGAAAAATAACGATTTTGAACGAAAGTCGTAAAATATCGTTCTCTTAAAAAGCTATGTTGCATTTTCCGTGCAACACTGGACAAGAATCGCACTAAAATTGTACTTCACTAAATAACTTGTACTTTCACTTAACTAACTTATTCTTACTTAATCTATGTAAACATAATTAACTTTTCTTAAAACAGAATATATCGAAATCGGAAACAAATTACCAAACGAGTGAACAACTAAAAATAAATATAAATAAAACATAAAAATACGTGTTCAGATTGTATTAATTTTAAAAGTTTCACCAGATCTCTGCTTTTGAAACAGGTCATTTTTTATGTCCATTTTCCTTTCACTTTCTTTTATTTTTTCATTTTTCTTTCACATATTTCGGATTCTCTTGTTTTCAACAGGCGTTGTAATATATTCTGATACTTTTTTCTTACTTTTCGAGATACTTTACCTCTAAATTATGCTACAAAAATATGCTTCAGCCTGGAGCTGTGAATCCATCTGACATTGTGTGGAATTCTCGATGACACTTCGCGTGCTGGCTATTACACGCTTACCGATTCACTGAAAAACTGTCTTATAGAACGAAAACTTTCTCACTGCCTGTGGCAACGATGCTTTTCAGTAGCTTCTGTTGTGCCACGAGTTCTGTGTTGCATCTCTCTACTTTAAGTATATACAAAGAACTCCTTTATTTCTTTTCAAACGAAAACATCCGTGGGCAATTCGACTATAAAAAATTTTACAACTCTTAATGAGACCTAATTATCTACTCCCTTTATTCCACAACTCGCCTTCTTTTATGTTATACCCATTTCTTCCATCACACATTCCATACGTACAAGGAAAATAGGCCGCAAAACTGGCATAACTGCTTTTTAAGGATCATTTGTTGTCACACATTTACAGTGCTGACATTCGAACTATTTACAAACGCTCGCAAGGCCAAAGTATCGATACGTACAAGAAGCCGGCTCTCGTGATCGATAATAACGTTTGCGCGCGCTATTCAAATGCGATCCTCGTTACCAAACACGAAAATTGGGAAACGTAACCACATGAATCGATTTCTGAGGCAATCTTACGACGCCTCCTCAACCACACCCATTTCGTCTTCTCGGAATGCAAGAATGTCCTCAACGAGGACGAGACTTATCAATAAAAACCATCCATCACGTCATCCCTTAAGTGGGTAAAAAGCCTTCCATCTCTTAAGCAAAGACACCTTTTAACCTCAAACCATAGCAAGGAAAAGATCTCGAGATGGAACCGTGAAAGCGAAGGAGAGAAATCTCTTCACTGTAATATAATAAGGAAATATTAAAATGTCTATGCAAATGAGGAAATGAGAAATTTTTGACCCCTTGTCCTGTGCTATAACCACTTTAGGCCAATGTTGGCGTGTTAAGAGCCCATTAAGCGTCATGATATTTTTTAAAAAATCCGAGCTCAATAGTTAAGGATGAACAAACGCTTGAAATGCTCCGTTTCGAAACGTTTTCTATCATTTTTTTGTTTAATCACTGTCAATTGAGAAAACTTGATTCTAGAGCAATTTGCCTTTTTTTTTACAGGGCACAACTTGGCCGGACAAGGTACGCTGTCTCCGTTCGACCACTTTCACACGCCAGTCAGACTTACCTAGCAACCTAAAAAGTGAGATTAACCTGGAATGCTTGGATTCGTTATGGACCATTAAACCACACTCTCAGGATTATTGCTTGTTAGGAACGATGTGATAACTCGCCACTGGTGAAAAGAATAACAAGGAAAAAAAGGCTTAGCACTAGAATCACCTTCCACACCGCTTTGAAAAATTCTGTAAATTTCTGAATAATTAAAGTAATCTGAATGACCATCACACATGACTTCTGAACTACAAAAAACTTGTTCACTTAATTGCTCTTTGCGATTAAGAGCTGGGGACCACATAGTCCTATAGATGGCGTTACAAGCACAATGCATTTTTCCACTGCTTACCTACGCCATCGAACGTTTTTGCGCCGAGAGAACGGAAATTGGCAAAAACTAGTCCGGTCACAACTCAAAAACTAATTATCGGATTGCAATGCTGTTTTCTTTGAAAATTCGTTTAAAAAATAATCTTATGTGTTATTCGCCCACAATAGCCTTAGGTGCATCGTAGCCTTAATGTGATTTCGCTTGAAGCTGCAAGTGGCGTACAGAATTTTCACTAGAAGTATTACCACTATTGTGAAACGATATCGCGGGGCCTAAACTTTGATTATTCTCATTAATCTGCAATACACCTCGGTAAAGCAAACCTTACTAAATTCCATAACGTGCCAAACAAACTGCGATGCTCAAATCTGTTCGAATCGGAAAGTATAAACCAGCAATTCCTTTCTTTTTTTCCCCCTACCATCACATGTCTTTATAGCCGTAAGGGCACATAATCCGCTTCTGTTCATACTTAACAGTCAGAATTTCGGAAAACGAGCTGTATATCACTCTAAGGTCGCATAATATTCTACAACAAGTCTTTGTAACAGGATCAACGAACAGATTCATCTACATCGGACATTCCGCAGCGAGCTTAATTACCCGTAACAGTGCATAGATTCATAAATCGATAAATGACAACAAACGTTTCTAACGGCGGAATCGATCTGCTCAGAGATTCAAGCAAAAATCGGGGTACGAAACATACAGCCCTGTGCACCCGCTTAACTCATTCAACAACAAACTTGGGTAAAGGAACTAATTATTGCTAAATTGGCTACGATTCATCCAAGAATCTGTCCTAGCAAAGTCCAGGCACCAGGAGATCGCAGAATCGGAACACTCGGAGCCAGGATCCCGCTGTTCGGCTTCCTTGGCGTGCGTTCTTTCCGGAACTTGTCACCACAACAATGCTAGAAGCTTTCCCAGTCTCCCTGGCTTTGTTCAGCTTCTGAACGACGGGTACGGCCATTTTCGCTACGTCGCAAGTCGCGTAACAACAATGAACGTTACAGCTGAAAAGTGGGCACGAGGGATTGTTGACGTCAACTCTGGAGCAACTGCGAGGGACAAGTAGACCACCGCAGCTAGACTCAGTGTCCCTTCGACGCAAAAAGTGTACCAAGAATCAAGCGAGAAAGGAAAAAGGGCGATAAGCACATCGTCACGTCACGTGACACCCTTATCGATTTGCACGGAGTCGGGAAGAAATACAAAGAAAATCCGTAGATGGTGAGGTAGAGGGAGGAAACGATAGCGTCTGCTTCCCTACATACGCCCCCTACAAAAGGGTCAATAGGAAAAGAAAGCGAAACAAAACAAGACTCATTTGTTATGCACAAATCGTTCCGTTCCGCCTTCCCCCCCCCCTGTACCCCTTCTAAGGTTTCCTTTCCTCTAGCTCGTGAGCGGATTTAATGAGTACGAAGGGTGCTAATGACCTTGAGCAAGTGCGGACTAGTAAAAAGAAAAATAACCATACACTGTCAAGTCCCATACTGTATTCTACAAGAGTCCTAGAAAGATACATTTTTTAGGCGGGAAATGAAACTCGACTCACGCGCTCCCATGCGGTGGCGCTCTCGGGAGCTGGGCGGAGCGAGCTTTGAGCGCACCAATGGGATTTTGACCGAGCAAATACAAAATACATAGTAGAAACGGCATTCCAAAACTATTGTTACACAGGTAGCCCAATCACTTGGATTGTCATTCGCTGTTCCATTTGTCGTTGTAATAAAAGAAACCTTAAGAAAGCAAGTCGAGAATTAAAGACACCTCGGGTGTTTTGACCTGGTCAGGGCCGTCGAAACCTTAATCAGTGGCACGCGTGTGGCACGTTCCTTGCCAACCTTGGCAACAATGGACAACTAATTACCTCCCTTCCACGTTCCCCGAATTCCCTCCGGGACTACAGGATAACATACCATTTCAAGAGTTAAGCTACGCGGACAACACCGCGATTCATGAGCTTCTGGGAATTTAGCGTCAACGTCGACCTACTCTTATAACTCGGGAAATCCCTTTCAGCAAATGAGTTTTGGTATGTCAGCATTCCAAAACGAGATCATCCCGTCCACTTATGTTGTTAATTGGTTCGGCGACTACTGAAAACCACGTAACTTGAGCTACGTTGTGTATGTGCCAGACAGGAATGTTCCATATTCTCACAAAGCTTATAGTAAATTACTGATAAATTAAATAAAATTTTCGTATCCTAGTTGTTGATTTTTGTACCCACTAAAATACGTTTAGATATGGATACACACATATAGCTGACTACTTGTGGGGCGTATTCCGTATTCGAGTTCCTAGTGGCGCCACTGAAGTAGTTTAACACAAGTACTGCTAGGCTGTGACGTATACAGCCTTTTATCAGTTACGACCCTAACGGCTAGAAAGCTCGAAATCCGACATTAGACGATAAAACATTGGAAGTTGCCCTTGTCCCCCCTTTTGCTTTTTCTTTGTTGGTCGAAGCGAAAGGCTGAGCTGTTTGTAACTCCACTTCAGTGGCGCTTTTAGTAGTAAGCAACAATGAAATCTAGTATGGAATATCAACTATTGTAAGAGCACTATTGAAAGAACATTATTATAGCAGCTACAATTACTTTACGCACAAATAAAAGCTTCTTTTCCTCGCAGATATATTCCCACACGTATACGAATGATTGCTTGGCAGTGACATCTGCTGTCATGTTCATTATTCAAGATTCTAAAATCCTTCAACCGTGGATAAGTGCAATCCGCCTAATTCATGTTCTAAGTCTTGTATTTTTCTGTTTACCTTCTTATAAGCCCAGGAGACCGTCGCAGGGGTTGAGGAGTATTCACCAGAACCTTTTTCGTTCCATTGTTAGAGCTGGGACTGATCTTGGTGGCATTGTTAGGACACGAATTGGACTTGGCAATAGGATTTAAGCCTAACTGGTAGTTAACAGTAACGACTTGACTCACAGCTATAGTGCTTAACACATTCGTGTCCACTTTGACATTACTCTGCATTTCACCTTCATCTAAAGTTTTTGCCTTAACAATGGGCGCTTTCGCTCTGCGCGGCGGTTTAGGCGGCGGGACGGGCTTTCCCCTGGTTGCAGAATCGTTCGATTCCAAGATTGGTTCTACCTTCACTTGGACAGGGGCCGCAGGGAAGGTAAATACTGTAGGAGACTCCAAAGATGACGACGAAGAAGACAGTGACGTTCCTTGGCCATAGTTCCTTTGATCACCGTTAGGTTCTGTCAGTGTCTTTGGCCGATTCGGTGACGTCAGGGCATTGTTGCACTTGTTTCGAATATGCTTAAAGGAACCTGAGAACGTTCGCCGATGCCCGGGCTTGCGAATGGTTGGAGAAGGTAGGGGCGACGTGGGCGAGATGGGTGAATCGGGACTTTCTGGCGACTTGGGTGTCTGAGGCAGGCCTAGCTGAACACTTTTGCGTGAAGATAGGAACCATTGAGGCGAAAAGCGTTTGGGTGCGTCCTCAGCTTCCGGAGAAGGATGATCCGACCCAGGGTCGACCGATTTGGTGCGCGCAATCTGCGATTTTCGGCCAAAAACTTCATTCATCTTTGTTCTTTGTTGCACTTAACTGAAAAGTGAATTTGAGATAAAGTCTATAGTTTGACGAGCCGAAAAACAGACACGTGCGCACAATTGGGGACTACAATCCTAGGTCATAAACGTCTCGTATAAGATTTGTTACTGAAGTGGGGTTTTGTAGTGAAAGAACTGTGTGTTGGGCTTTTTCCACACACACGCCGGATGCGTGCGTTATCTCGCACCGAAGTCCGCTTCCGGAACCTTTTTTTCTTTGAAAACTTACGACAGAACGAAACCCAACCCAAGGAAACTTGTGGGTTCTTGTTTTTCCTTTCAGAAACCTGTAACGATTCATTAGGACGAGATCTTGTTGACAAATAATGGAGCAATACAAAGACTGCTCTCCTTTAGACAGATTGTCACTGCAGCACTCCACGCCTTCACGGAATTTCGAGAACGCGAAGTATGGTAACACTGATTCACGAACACTTCTAGCTAAGCTACATACTCTACTTCTTTTAATCCTTTTTAGAACATATATTAGTACTCTTACATTCTCTTTTTAAATGTTGGTAAACACTGAATGTACTCCAAATTTAATTATTACGATTTTTTAAAGTCTTAATCATACCTTCTTCGCTTCTAGATCACTGAGTAATCCCATGATTTTACGTGAAAATTGGGGAACTGAATGTAAGACTGAAATACTAAATAAAGAGAATAAATAACGCTATTGTTGAAAAGTCTTGAAGGACTTTCTAGGCTAAGAATTGAACATTTCTTTTTCGAAGACTGGCGTCCTTTCAGAGCCTTTGATTGCTGTCAATTGTTAGAGCATTATGTCCATAACAGGACACGGAATTCTTTCTTTGCTTTGTGAATGTATTGTTCACGATTCAATTGTGATATTCTTCAATTGTTGAATATGACTCGATTTTACGTCCTTTTGGTGTGTAAAATAGTTTATAAAAAGCTTAATTTAATAAAAAAATAATAAATTTAAAAATAAAAATAATAAATTTAATAATAAAAATAATAAAATTTAATAATAATAAATTAATAACAAAATTAATAAATAAAAAAATAATCATTTAATTCTGGATCTGAGACGCATGTTGAATCAACTTGAGTTAGGTTAACGCAACACGTGTCATATGGAAATTGAGCTCTTACGCTGACAGTTTCCACTATACATCAATGTTAGCTGAACAGTTAAGTCACTTTAGCACGGTTGTTTCACAGCGGTGAGGCAGCCTAGCATTGATTTTCTTTCCAAAAACAGCTTTTAATAATCAAGTTCCCGGTCTTCCTTTGAAGCTTTCTAGAACCGAAATGAACTTACCCTGTAAGGCAGATTGGCCGGTACTGTAGTAACAAAACCCTCTCCTGCATCTTTCGTTTGCCGTCAGCCCCATCCAAATTACATCAGGGACAAATGGACGAACGCGAGTGACTACAAGACGCTCAAAGCAAACTCCGAGCTTAGCCCGTTTTAACTCGTATCCCACGATCGATCTAATCCAGTTAAATCATAACAGAGAACAGCACAGCGCCTGGTATTGTCACCGAGTGCACGCCTCTACACCACCAAGTCTGCAAAACAACTGCTCAGCCGAAGAGCAAACACCTCGATTGGGCCTTTTAGAAAAGGAAGAAAAACTCCTCGATTTTCCTGCTACGGTGTGCACAAAAGTGGATGGGAAGCTTCCCGACCTACAATATATGCACCACCGAAACGTCCATAAAAATTCTTTCCCAAAATTTCTTGTCTCTTTTTTATGCATAATAGACTAACCATAAAACAATAACAAAGTAATAGGTTCCCAGCTATTTTTACTTGATCTTTTCTCTATTCCATTTTTATCTCTCCCGGAAGGAAGAAAAATCCAATACCGGCATGAGTAGCTCGAGCACACACACTCGAGGAGTCGCAACTTTATCAAAATCAACTCAGACATGCTGGTCCTTTCTTCTCCAAACCCAAACCTCATTAATCACAGTCCTAAGCCCGTGGGACCTTCCGACTTGAAACCACGTTAGGCTGCTTGCATATTACCTGGTCGCCATAGCAACCTCTTCTGACGTGAAACAATCCATCCTTTCAAACTCGCTTTGAACGTGTTAAACAATAATATTGCTTTGCGTCCTCTGGAACCAGGACGTGAAACCTAGCCTAATTAGCTTACAATAATAAAAAAGATCGCAGAGACTTTATAGCTGAAATTAAAGATAAAAACACAAAATCCCAAAAATAAAAAATAAGACACAGAAAATCCCGATTTTTTAAGGCTGTGGCGTTCGTTATTACCCATCAGCCAATTTCGTAGCCGACCAACAATGAATCCTAAGACTCATTGTTGGCAAGAATGAAATTCCCTGCACCGAGCCTGTAATGTGGAGTTCCTTTTTGACCTTCCTTTGAGTCAGTTGCGTTTCTTGGGCGTGAAATCTGATTGTTGCGAACGTAAAGTGAGGGTTAGCACGAGACGGAGAGTGTTTTTGTGTGATTTTGCATTGAAGTTACGAATAAACGGATTTGAAAAGGAGTAGAACGTAACAAGGCGAAAAGGTAAGACAAAAGCACACTAGTTACATAAAGTTATTTAAGCGACACATTTTTTCAGTGTTGAGTAACTTTAGCGATGAATTAGATTAGCTTTAGAGACGAATTTTTAGAATGGCTTTTGGAGATGAATTAGAGTTTCTTTAAGAAGTCGCAGGTGAGTTATGCTTTATTAGTTTCAGAGCCAAAACACTTACCGTGTTTTAGTTATTAAACCACATTCTCAGATTTTGTTAAGTTTTCAAGTGGTCAAATATTTTTTAAGATTTTCATTAATTCCTAATGGTCACGTTTGGCCTAAGTTTTTAATTTAAATGAGTGTTAATCTTTGGGATCTGTCAGCTGAGGAGACAGGAAATAAGCCAGACGAATCACGTCCCTTAGATGACGTCATTTCACCCATGCCCTTTGAAAACGACTAAAAATCACGCGACTCTCCTCACTAAAGCAGCTCTGAAATTTCAAACCTCAAAATTACCTCAATTTTCCCTTCCACCAACACTGGCTGAATTTCGAGAAATAATTTGGAATGTAAGCAAGAAATGGAGAAACAAGTGATAACTTGTGTTCGTTAGCTTGTTTCTATCCCAAGTCGACTTGTTGCGTCCCTCCAATTGATGTGTTCCTTACAACATCTGTCACTGTGACAGACAATAGGATCGAATTGGCTTTCAAAACGACACGACATAAGTCTTTTGGTCATTAAGGACCTCAAAACTCTTCATTCATCGTAATGCTATCCTGATACTCAGCTTTGCGCACTAACTAGGCAACTATTAATCCAAAAACTTGAGTTATCGCAAAAACATACAAGCGTTATACTGTAACGGTCTAAAATATACAAAAAATGAGAGAAAATTACGAAAAAGTTGCCTAAAGGAGTCAAAACTAACAATTTTGCATTAACATTGTTTTTAAGGCATTCTAACTAATAATTTTTGTGACGTTCAGCTCACAGTACAAAGGTAACTGTAACCTTTATTTATTTTCCCCTCTTTGTTTTAAACCGAATAATATATTTTCCTTTGAAATGTAACGCACTTACCTCGGTAGAACACACACCATCTCATGGGAACTTCCAGTCTCTTTCTTTCGCCTAAAAGGCACCGCGAAGGCATTGATTGTCTGGCTTTAAAAAAATCCCGTCCTTCGAGCACAAAAAAGTAACCGAATCCAGGCTTTTCCACCAGAATGAGCGATAAAGCGATCTGAAAGAAACACAATGCAGGTTTTTCAGAAAAATGTCGAACGTCACAATATCTACCACGTGACACTTCTATTAACCTAGGCTAAAAATATTCCTGACACGGCGGCTGTGACAATGGCGCCTCTGGTGGCGTAATGACTGATCCTCCTTTGAAATAAGCCCTACAGTTGCTAAAAAATTCTACTCGCTAACATTGGGTTATAGTACGGAAGATTTGCTTTCTTTCAATTCATTGGGTGTTAAAATTATTCTTAAAAAAAAGGAAGCGCTCTCTGGAGACACAGATTGGCGCGAAGATTGCAGTTTTCAAGAGAAGATGGTTTGTTCGGAACTCACATACTCTCAACACTGATATTCTTTCTCTGGAGAATATTCACTAACGTAAGAGTAGGTTAATATTGTAGCGTTCGTTATTACCCAACAGCCAATTTCGTAGCCGACCAACAATGAATCCTAAGATTTTTTGTTGGTAAGAATGAAATTCCCTGCACCGAGCATGTAATAGAGAGTTCCTTTTTGACCTTCCTTTGAGTCAGTTAGGTTTCTTGAGCGTGAAATTTGATTGTTGTGAACGTAAAGTGAGAGTTAGCACGAGAAGGAGAATGTTTTGTGTGATTTTGTATCGAAGCTACGAATAAACGGATTTGAAAAGGAGTAGAACGTAACAATATTTTCATGGTCGTTTCTTTTTGACGATTTTAGTAACAAAGTAGTCTGTTGAACTGGATGCGCCATGACACAGACTGAACTTAGAAGAAGATCAAGTAGCTGAAAAACGTGCGCAACGATTTAACTGAAGAATCTGTAAACACTCAATCGCAAACGAACACGCAATGAGCCGCTTCACAAGAATACCTAAATTGATATGAAACGGACCTGGCTGACAGCGTAAGCGAAAATCACGAGTACCTGTAAAAATAAGAAGTTTCTACAGAATCGTTGTAACCATGGGAACACCTAACACCTTTCTTTTTAGCTTACTCTGTGTTGCAAACAGCTAAAACACATCTAAAGCTTCTTAGGCTTTTCCGAAACAGTTTGGGAGTCAATTCTGGATGTCTTTATCTTTTCGTCGTGCAGTGCATTTACGATAATCCAAAGTTAATTGTAACTGTGAAAAGGAATGAGTAACTGTGAGTACTGCGCCACTCATCAACTGTTGGAGGATGTAAGCCAATAATAAAAACGTGCTATAAACATTGTCGTAAACGCTTGGTTTATTCGAAGGCAAGAGTCTTTGAGAAAACTCCGGGCCCAACATTTAATTTATGGTTCATTTTTCATCTCGCTAGTACGTGACATTTTTTGGGTTAAAGGCAACCCACGAAGTGCTTCGACAGGAAATTGGCGACCGCGAGAACAAAACACGGAAACCAAGTTCGGAGGAGGTGGAAGAGGAGGCTGGTGCAACTACAGTAGCTTCTTGCCCTTGGCATGCGAAATATGTGCAACAAGAATGGAAGCTGTGCCTTGAAGCTTTTACGCGAGGCGACGATGAGGCGTTTTTCAAAGTAAAATTATTTTAAATTTGTCCTTGTAATTTACACACTAATTTTAAGCATTTTTTGGCTCTCAGCTTTTTTATTGCACGCGCAAAAGAAATGAGTTTAAAGATTTATTATGGCCTAAAACATGTTGCACGATTCTCCAAACTGCTTTTTCATAGCTTTGGAAGTTCTTGGGAGTGAAAAAAGAAGGCAAAGCCTTGGAGTTCAAGCTTCGAGTTTACTTTGCGTTGTATCCGGAGCTAGCGAGTGAAGAGGTTTCGACGAAGAACGAGCGAATGAAGCGCTTTCAAGCGTTTTTGGAAAATAGAGGCTTCGATTACTCTTCGGATCCACAATGGACTGCTTATTTTGCGCTGCCTTTTGTAGCAGAACCTGACAAACATCCTTCATTCCAGCATTTGTATGAGGTAAGCCTGCAGTTCAGTTATTCTTTGCTTTGATGTGCATTGGCTCCTTAAATCGTAGCTTCGAAAACATCGAATTCAGTTCCTCGAAACGTCTTTTATGTATTTTTCAGTTAATATTCAATTTCATATTCTCTGTGCAGTACTTTTGAGATAGTATAGCACTCAGAATATTACTGCAGCAATAATACTAGCAAGTAGCATTGCTGTCAAACTACCAGTAGTCTCATTTGACAAACGTGTGGAGTTGGCAGTAGACCTTGCTGCCATCTAGCGAAAGAGTTATGAATCTATGTAATCCATGCATATGTGCGACCCATACTAGAGAGTAATTGTGAGCTACACATACGTGTTCAAGCTCCCAACGTATTTAAAGTCTTGTATATTGTTGTGTACATCGAAATTGACATTAAATTCCTGCGTAAGTGATCTTACTTTCACTGTTTTGGCTTAATTTAGGAAGAATGGGTAGCTCACTTATCACAACAGCTTACGGCAATGTGGCAACTGCGAGCTAGGAATCTTGCGACTCCTCACCAGGCTAAGAAAATTTTCGCGCGCAATTCAAAGCTCGAGAAACATGTGAAGCAGTTGAAAGAAGATTGTAAACAACTTATAGGTTAAAATATATTGCACAACGAGTCTAAAGGTCTCTTTAACTTTAAATTGGCTTATTTTAGAAATGGCATCCGATTTAGCATCAGCTTTGGAAAAAAGTGTGCAAGGTGACTTTGAAAATTTGGAGCATTTGTTAACAGAATGGGGACAAAAATCACCGTCGGTTTTTGCTGAACACATTAGAGCACTAACTGCTAGTAAAGTAAGGGAAACACAAATTATTCGTCATAGCATTACTTGAAGGAAAAATTCGCTTCTATCGACTACAGCGTTTTATTTGTTCTAGCGCAACAAATGTTCTTCGGGGAATGAAAATGAATCCGGGTGGCGTTGGCGCGCGTTGACCAAATCTTGCTCCATTGAGAGCATTGATTCCGATGACCACGAAGGAAGTGTAGATCAAAACCACTGAAGTTACAACTTCCAGGCTTGCCTCATCATTAAATCGAAGTACACGTCCGAGTCAATGGAAGCAGACACCCCGCTGTAGTAATTGATAAACTCGTCTAACGATACCTAATTAGGAAATCGGAAGGAAAGCGTTAAAAACTCTAACGAAACTTGTTAGGTTTACTTTGCCATCCTTTTCCGGTGAATCGAACGTATTTAAAAAATTATTTAATAGTTCCTCCTCTGATTTCTCTCCATTCACGTATTGAGGATGGTTCCTACAAATGTTAATTTACAATATAAATGAATAAAACTTGATTTTTATACGAGTCAGTTATGAATTTTTAATTTAAACAAATTCTGAACGTTGCAGTGTTTTAGTCTGTCGTTCAGTACTAGTTCAATAAGTAGAACGGTTTACTTGACGCTATAAACTCCTTTAAGATCTGCAGTGGTGATAAACCCGTCTCCTGAGCGGTCCATTTTTCGGAATGCGGCTTGGATCAAATCCACACGTACTTTAGACAGTTTGGGCTAAAAAAAATCGCTTAATTTATGCGCCTTATTCCTCTTTCATACTAAATAAACTCCATACTCGCAGAGCAACTAGAAGTTCATCGAAGATAATTGATCCACTTTTATCTTTGTCATACTGAACAAATAGGTCTTCGATTTCCGTTGGCGTTAAATTCACTCCATAATCTCTTATGCCTTTGCTAAATTCTGCCATATTTAATTGTCGGTTACCGTCATCGTCCCAAATCCGAAAAGTTCTGTAAAATAAACAGGAATCATTGCAAAACTATAAACACGCAGCGTTACTTTTGTTCCTACCCTCTATCTAACTAAGAAATAAATAATTTCTAAGGAAAAAGATTAAAAGTACATATTGTGGCGTTCGTTGCCAACCAACAGTCAATTTCGTAGCCGCCCAACAATGAATCCTAAGATTAATTGTTGGTAAGAATGAAATTCCCTGCACCGAGCCTGGAATGTGGAGTTCCTTTTTGACCTTCCTTTGAGTCAGTTAGGTTTCTTGAGCGTGAAATTTGATTGTTGTGAACGTAAAGTGAGAGAAAGCACGAGAAGGAGAGTGTTTTGTGTGATTTTGTATTGAAGTTACGAATAAACGGATTTGAAAAGGAGTAGAACGTAACAATATTTACCTTCCGAAATCACGAATTCCAGTTACTCCTCGTTTGAGACACTGCATTCGCAACTTTTCCAGTGGATCGGTCACTTGAGTTAACTCTTTCTCAACTTTACGGATCATTTCTTTCTCATGGCGAGCAGTGGCAGACATTGCTTAGTGGGGAAAAGAGGGTGAACGAATGAAGTCGTGAAGCAACGTTTGGCAGGTGCCGAGTGAATGAATGCAAATGGTGTCTTGAGGGTCTTCACTCTTCTATCCTAACACGATATGTTGTTTAGCTGTTGCTAGACAGGTTTGCCCCAATTTAGGCCGCAATGCTGTTACTATCCTCAATTATTCAATCCATCCAATCCAAACAGTGTCACGTGAGCGCTTTGAGGGGAGAAAATGAAAGAAAAGCAAACTTAACAGGTCGTCGCTTAGGTACCAAACCCCGCAGCTGAGCTAGCGATAAAAAGTGATAGTAACGGCGGACAACCCGATACGTGAAAACAAATCTAAGGCTAAACAAATGTACAGGGTATGCTGAGAATTTCGAAATAGTGCAATGTAGACAAAAAGAAAGAAAAAGTGGAAACAAACAGCGTGCGTTAATAGAAATTCGATCTTAGCTGCGCAGTGTGAAAATGCAAGGCAATATAGTCAATAGTATGAGCACGGAAATGCGGGAAGAAAAGAGACGCTTTAAGAGACCACTGTGTATAAATACGGTAAAAACTGTAAAACGTGCTTCTTCATTTTCTGCGTAGAAATGCTAGCTGCCAAGCCCTCAGACCATTAACGCATTAAAATAGAATAAAAGAATCTATTCTTTTCCTCCGGAGTGGTAAAACGAGGTAAAAATGGAAAATCGATAGCTCAACTCCATATCATTATTCCTTGCATGATTAATTGGTACATGGGAGGGTCTGCAAGCGACCTCAAAAATATTAGCTTTAAATTATTATGTTTATGTCAACGAATAACACCTTGTTGTGGGGGGTAAAGTACGTAAATGGTTCATAAAGTAAGTTCGATAGTAAAGAAGTTCATAATAAAGCGATACTAAAGAATTTCGTTAGATAAACTTGATAAGATAAGAAATAAATAGAATAAAAATCACTTTATTTTTCCCAATTATACACTCAGGTCACGGTCCATTCTAGACATCGGCTACGGAAGCTTCGTTAAATTAAATTGGAACATACAAGTACATTTAGATAGGATGACTCCTAAAAGCCAAGTTGGGCGACAAAGACGACATCTGGTAAAGCGTTGCCTTGAGTATTGAGAATCGATTTGGGATCTGGAACAGGTTCGTCGGTTCGCAAAAGCAGGAATGAAGCTTGATTATCCGCTTCGCGAGTTAACATCACAGTGGAAATGGGAATCTTCCCAGACAGCAATCCTGCGCGACTCGGGAATTAGAATATGTAATAAAAGAAAAAAGTGTGAAGAAATGTTACCCAAAAGTCCCAACAAACTAGATCCTTTCCGACTTGAAGTGAAGATTAACACGTTGCCTGATAAAGTAGCACCGTGTTCGAGTTTCGCTCCATTGATGGAATACAAGACAGGACTATTACCCTGTACCGTTCCTAAATAACAACAAAAAATCACAACAGTCACTTCATTAGTATAAAGAAAGTGGTCTAAATTTCGAACATTTTCATTCTTTGCGACGGGTTGAAAACGTTCGAAAGTGCCTGGCGTGCGACACACTAGCGCCACTAGCGACACACACTTGCAGTAGGTAGTGGCACGGTTTGGCGTTTAGCACTTTGTCGAAATTTACGCATTTGACTACTTTGTGAAAGTTCGCATTTCTCACGAACACAGTTAATGTTTAGTATAATGTGTTGAATTGTGAGAAGCCTGATTCTTCAGCTAAACACCTAACTAAAGAATGTGACAACCACTTACGCACTTGCTTGCAAAAATGCCTAATTAAAAATAGTTCTTGAAAATTCTGACAAATATAAAATTTTTTACATTAAATAACTCAACAACCACAAAGCATGAATACCAACTTTCCAGAAATGGTTCAGTTAGTAGAAAAATGTTGAGTAGTCAGGACAAGATGACAGTATGTAATAGAGCTAAAAATACGTTTGTCGAAGTTCGGACCTCTAAAATTTGTAACTTTTCTTGAAATCTTCTTTGTACTGTCGTAAAAACAGTTAAAATATCGTACCGATTAGATCAACAGCTAGTCCTTGTCTCGAAATAGACAAGTGAAGCGCTCGCGGAAGACCGTTCAAGCTCTTATGCGGCTCGGCTTCATAACGCGAAGTGACATTCCAGCCTTTCTCGCTAGCGAGCAACGCTGCATTGATCATATTCACGCCATTTGAAGTCATTCCAGCCATTGTACCCACTAATGCTGCGTTCGCTAGCAGTCCGACATCTTCCACATTTTCGCCGTACGCGACGAGGCTGATGGCGTCACTTGAACTAGCTACGGCTGTTGCTGAGTTGATGAGTCTCGCCGCCAAATGACCCAAGGCCTGACTCAGTTGAATCCACGGTTTGTTGGCAGATAACAGAGATCTACCCACAGTAGGTGAGTTAACCACTCCTACCGCTTGACGACCCTATGAACACAAGAATTTCTATAATTTGGAAAATGCCCTTTGGCTTCAAATGTGGATTTTAGCGAAGGAAGATGCTTTACTTGCACTAAGTCGATAATTTGCTCAGCGATTTCGCTGGCAACGCGCTGTTGTGCTTCTTGAGTGGAGGCACCCAAATGGGGCGTGGCTACAACGAGGGGATGGGCACACAATCTCATCGAGACGGAACCTTCTTTGGGTGGTTCTTGCACAAAAACGTCCAAAGCTGCCCCGCCACATTGCCCTGCGTCTAACGCGGCCAAAAGTGCTTCTTCGTCAATAATTCCGCCGCGGGCCACGTTGATGATCCGTACAGTGGGTTTGCACTTTTGAAGCGTCTCGACGTTAATCAAATCTACAATCAAATTTGCGTCCAAGTCAGTTGAAGGGCCAAAATGCAGACCTCACGTTTCTTCTCCTTATAAGATTTTCCCTTGCCTTACTTTGCGTCTGCGGTATCAAAGGAGTGTGAATAGTGATGTAATCAGCCCGCGGCCAAATGTCTGCCAGTTCCAGTTTCTCGACACCAAATCCAAGCGCTACGTCAGCTGGCGTGATAGGATCGAACCCAATAGTCTGTATGCGTAGTTAAAAAAAAAACAAGAGATGAAACTGGAGTATACTAGATAAGTCCGGTTTTGTCCGGATCTCGAAACCTACTTTCATGCCAAAGGCTTGCATACGAATGGCAACTTCTTTCCCAATGCGGCCGAGACCGAGGATAGCCAAGGTCTTGCCATGGAGTTCATTGCCCAGATACTTTTTCCTATCCCACTTGCCGCCTTTCAGTGCGCCACACGCTTGGGGAATATGCCTAAACACATGTTCGACAAACCCAAAGAAAAGACAGTTAATCTCTGTCGTAGAAACACCTTAGCGTAGCACAGTCTAGGCGAGATTGAATTAAATTAAATATTTTACCTCGCTAAACAGGCAATCATTGCACAAGTGTGTTCTGCGGCACTTAACGTATTGCCTCCTGGAGTGCTGAAATGGAATTAAACACAATTAAATTATTTTTTAAATCAACATTGCCTGAAATTACAACAGTGAAAAAAATGTCGCAGAAGTACGCGAATCTAATTGTCGAAACTCATTATTTCGTACAAGAATTAATTTCCTAAATGAATTTGATTTGCTATTGTTTTCATCCATTAATGCTCGCGATATTATATTGCTGATATTACTTTCGCAAATACGCTATTGCCAAAATACGCGAAACGAAATTTGAAAAAAAAAGGATTCATATAATACAATACAATGCACAAAATAGTTTTAGTGAAACAGAATATGAAAGCAAACCACTAAACTTGACCTCAAAGCACTCATGATTGTTAACGAATTCTGTTGTAAAGAATCGTGAGTTCTCTCATTTCTCTGCAAACTGAAACTGCTAAATAATCGTGTATTATGTGACCATAAACGAGAAACAAATAAATACGTTATCAAGTAATACTGTTTGCGCAAATAATTACTTCAGATGAGATTAAATTCGCAATTTTTACACAAATTCTACACTGACATGCTGACGAAATCTCGTAAACTTGTCGCCAAGCTAGTGGTTTTGTTGTAGGTCTCATCTTTGTCCGATTTCTCTTTTTGTTTTGTCTCTCGGCTGTGGTGGGTCAAAGAATAATGGAAAACGGCTTAGCAAAGGGTAGTTGGTGAAGGTCGGCAAGGAAAGGGAAGGTCAGACAGAAAAAGAGTGGAAGAAAAATTGAGCACGCTTATGCAACATGTCAATCCCTTCTACAGTACCAGGCTGCCTACACTTTAAACTGGTTTCATCATCATTAGCCACGTGATCGCAGCGTGCTGGCTATGTTGTCCCGTTAAGCTACGCACGCTTCTTTGTTCGTATACAAAGAGTTACGTAGGATTTAAGACAATTATGACTATGACCGTTTCATGACGGACACCTAACAATACCGTAACGAAAATTATTTACTTCATAACCAAAACGCCTTTCCGGGTTGCTGCAGTTAAATCAACGTTGTCCACACCGGTCCCGGCGCGACCAACGACTTTCAAGCGATGCGCGGCTTGCAAAACTTCGGAGGTCACTTTCGTTTCCGAACGGACGATCAACGCGTCATAATTCTGTGGAGAATAAAAGAGATAAAAATTCAAGAAAATTTTACTTGTCCCTAAATTATGTCTAAGTATACGGGACTTCATGTATTTGTGTTCATTCTTTTCAACAACGATGATTTTATCTCTTATATAACGGGATTATGAAGATGAGTTTCCAATTTTTACATTTTAATGTCAAAATTTATTGAAATTCTTTTTAACGAATAAATTCGGAATTAGACTACAAACTAGTCTTATAATACAGAAAATCTTAAGATTCGCTTACTTGAATTTCTTGAAGGAGTTGATCTTTATTAAATTGCTGACAAGTCACTTGAAATCCGTTGCGCTCCAAGATTTCCGCGCAAATCGGATCGACCGGGTCACTTATTAGGACGTTTTTCACCACAAGGACCATTGTCAGTTAGTTTCGGTGTTTTTCTAAACAATATAAACGTTTCGTTATTAAGAAATATGATAGCTCCTTGAATTCAATTGCTTACGGGATAACTGGAAATGGAGCGCAAGTGTTGCGTCAGATTGTGCTGGCTTACTTGAAAGAAAGTGGATTTCTTCTTACCCCAAACTTTATCCCCAATTTTCCAGTCAAACTCAAGTCGTAAGACCAACTGAGAACGATCAACTCACTCCTCAACGCCTTTATAGCGGCAATCTGTCAGTAGTCAGTTGTATGAAAGGCGGAGCGTCGGAGCCTCTCCATCCAACAGTGAATTTTCGTAAGTTCAACTTACATAGAGACGACTATGGTGCCCTTTTTAACGTTCGAAAAAAACTTACCTACAAATACTAGCCTACAGCCTACGAAAGGAGCATCCTGGGTCTATGCCTATGCCTACAGGATAAGAGACGCGTGCACTTCGGTCCATATCAACTTTTTCCGTTTTTATAACAAATATACCTAAGATAAAAAAGATAAATAATCGTAGATCTTTGATGAATGGTTACATTTTTTTCTTATAATTGCCAAACAAGGGAAAGAAGTATAGCAACAATGCACACGTGTACGATACACGTATAGGTAGCAAAGTTCAGCCGAACAAATGGTTTCCGCGTGTCACTTTAGGCATCTTTAACCTTGGGTAAACTCCTCGCGTTCAAGGCGTCGTTGATGGAATTTGAACCGCGAACAGCTTACAACGCATCTGATAGCTCAAAGACGCAAGTCACAAGCTTTGAAATACTTTTATTATTACCTTAATAAAAAAGAGTCCGCGTCACTTCATTCGTATAGTTTTTTACAAGCTTAAGCAGTTAATATGAAAAGATACAAGAGGAACAAGAAAAAATATCAGGGGGAGATACAAATAAAGTCACAATGCTTCCGTTTCTGTGGTCGTCGTGACGCAATCGATTCCATCTCGGCTGGTTTGCGTCTCAAGGGAATCGGTATGATCCGTCACACGCAACGTAATCACCTCTGCACTACGGGCTTTGCGACACAAAGGATAGTGTCCGAACCTTGTCGCGGGTTCCCGAATCGGTCCAAGGAGACTTGAGCCTCCTCGCGGCGAACGGGATAAGTTGGATAAAGTAGTCAAGATTCGCGGTTTGTCACGCACGTTTAGCGAACTACTGTTATGATGGCCGTTAGGTAAGTTGGATCCTAAGCGACACGCCCCACTGCCCATGTAACCAACCTCTATATCTAGGGAACGCCCCCTTTCCAAACGACATGGGCTCACTTGACAGCGGTGCGTCTATTTAAAAAGCAAATAAAGAAATCACAGTCATTTTCTTGCTCGATGCCTTCGGAGTTAATGGCGAAAAGAGCAGTCAATGCATAAACGAGATTTTCAAAAAACGATACGAAAAGCTCATTGTTTTCTTTTCACCATAAACTCGGAAAAAATTACTACCGGTGATCAATTGTTTTATATTTATATTTTTTTACATATAACAGGAGGAAAATGTGTCTTCATTTTGCAATACAGTAAAACGGAAAAGAAAATTCAATTTTTTAGAACGAAAACTTTATCAGAGTGATAAAGATGTTTCGTTAATACTACAAAACGAGTATCTTGACCAAGATCATAGAAAATGTTGCGATGTTACTTGTCTACAAAATGTCACGGTTTCATGTTGTATGTAATTTTATTTACTAGCACAAATATTCGCCGACAGCCTTCACGATTTCATTCTAGCAGAGGAAAATCTATATACCAAAGTGCTAGTACGAAAGCCCAACAAATATAATTCAAATATCTCCCATAGATGCAAATACACTTCATAAACTACGTCGAAGCGATGGTATATCAGTACAATACACGAGAAACAGACGGCAAATACAACAAAAGCTACAACTAACACACTACGAATTCTTGATCAAGAAAATAAATTAAGCACTACTACATTGTAGAGAGTGTTATGAAACAAGGTGCACGGGAAAACTACAAGCAGAACGTGATTTATTGAATTTTACGACCTCCTTAATAAGAAAAGAAGTTCACTTGTGTGTTTGCTAAAAAAAATCGGAAGTAGTCTGGAAGTGAAATGTAACTTACATATCAATAGGTGAAAAATATTTCGCTTCGTTTATACGAGCCGTGAAAACCCACGAGCGATGTTCAAGGCTAAAGAAAAAAAATCCGTTTTTATGGGAGAATTTGGTATCACTGTTGGCTTGTTAACGTAAAAAAAACTAACGCCAAACTACGTCCCCTTTTCTGGTGAACAATATGACTATAAACCAATAAGAGGACTGGAGTCGATGTCGTTCGAATATATGAAGTGTACAATCAATCTTGTAAACAGGAGTTTACAATGTGTTTAAATTTACACACATTTACATACATTTCGTTCATATTTACAATCGGTTAAACGTGAAGATGGTCTAAACTTCATTGTTGGGCCAAATCTAGGCTATGTGCATTTGTCGATGGTTTATTAACACACAAAAGTTTCGTAAAGTGGAAAGAAAAAGTGTTCAAAATTAAAAGGAAATTGCGATGTTAACAATTACCATGGAAGGTGTTCCTAGGATTGCCCCTCCTCCTTGGGTACCGGTTAGGTTTGTGGGCGGTACTTCCTCCTCCTTGAACACGGGCTGATAAGGCAATAACATACGTATCTTCCCCCATCGGTTGAAGAACAAGGCCACGGCGCCAACCCACACTAAATAAGAGTAATAACCATAAACACCGGAACTCAAGAGAGATCGCTTTTATGTGCCCGATACTGCAGTAATAGAAAAGGCACACGTTTCCTCCTCTTAATCCCTCTTTCTCTACAAATGCCTACAAAAGCTCTAGAAATGCCTACGTTTAAAGAAAGTACTTTGATGTTTAGGTACAGTTTACATGAAAATGGTTTACAACAACGTACTAAAAATGGTTTTCTTGTTGTCTGAAAACCCCAAAAACAGCGCAAAATGTTCCAATTCCGGAAACGTGAGTTGAAAACATTTCAGGCGCTTGGCTTTGTACGAAAATGCAGGAAAGTATTGCTGTTCTGTATCACTAAGCCTTTCAGTTGTAAATTTTCGCTTGCAACTTTAAGGAAAATAAGAAAAGCCTTTGAAACGTAAGCGTCAAGATTTCCGCTAGATGGCGATACTGGATAGTCGTCCAATTACCAGGTTTCATTTGAAAGTGTAAGTTAGGGCGCATTTTATCATAAACTGATCCGTTGTTCTTCTCTGCGTTGACAATAAAATACGCGTTGAGCAGCTAGTTCGTTCAAGTGAAAGAAGGAATGTTTACATGAAAAGCAGTGGATGGGGTTTAAACGTCTATCTCCGTTGTACTATGCTCCCGCAGGACGGTCGAACGGAAAGCGGCATTCGCGTTGGACGCAACTGCTGCGTTCGCGCCAAAATGACCGTTGAGCTAGTTCGGTACACGCCAAAAAAAATTATGCTAACTGGCAAGCCCAGTTGATCAGTTCAGTTCACGATAAAATGCACCCATAGTCAGTTACCTGCAAGAACAAGTATGATAATTCCCACTTCTTCTGGACGCACAACAAGGCTACCGGGAGCTCCACCAGAGGTAGGCACGTTCCTGAATTCAGGCGCACTGGGATAGTAAGGTAACACCGCACTGTTGGCATTGTCCGTATTCGGTAAAGTCCAAAACCAGATAGGCGCACTGCGAACCCGATTGTTTCGATTCCCCGATTGACTAACACTCACTACGAGCACTTGGTAAGATGATCCCGGTGACAAATTCTCCAAAGGAACCGTCCTCGTTGGTGGCCGTACCGGAATGATAACTTTATACCTTCAATACCAGAAAACAATCAAATCAACCAAGGAGCTTAACTGTGCATAATTTCTTAATTTGTGTATAATATTTCATTTCTGATTAACTCAAAAATAGTTATTATCTGGACAAGATACCTAAAAAAAATACTTGGACGTGAGCAGCTTGTGGCTGCCTTGGACACAAATGTCAACGTTTGCATGTCAAAAACAGCACGAAACCTATAATGGTCGGTTACTCGAGTAGTGCCTCCTAGTGGCACGCTTACGAAGACGCCTTTGAAGTCTCAATTTCGAGAACATCTATACAACACTCGGCGACACGAATTTAAACATGTCAATTTTGTCTAAGTAGGTACCATTATCCTCTGTCGTTTGTTAGCATAAAAGAAATTCTCGTGTTCTTAGATCGTAATGAAAATTGACAGTGTATTTTCGCTGTAAGAGTTTCCCTTTCTAGTTGCCACTTTTTCCAGGTTCCTCGAGGGTTAAACTGAAGAGGGAAGTTCCAAGTCCTCTACGAATAATTAATTGTGCACCATTAACGAACTCCAACTTTCTTGCTCGATGTCAGTCTGGGGTCTAAAATTTTCAAACGAATTTTTACCTCTGAATTACCAAGTGGTACAGAACTTTTAACCTAGAAGCCGTTAAAGCTAATTCTTCGCATTTAAATGGATCAAGTAAATTAAGTTTTAATAAATAAACTAGAGATAAAAGCAGTACGAAAGACGCGCTTTATAAATAAAAACGCCATGTGATTTATGAGCTATAATGAAACGAAATCTAATAACGTGAACCATTCTGAGACTAACCAACCAGTTCATGTAATTTGACATTCTCCCCGATTGTCAAAGTTATTAAATCTCTGTTGTTTATTTAATAACACAATTATTCTTTCTGTTATGCTGTCAGTCTCCTGGGGTGAAATCGTTCGCCTTTCATTAATTTCTTTGCCCTGAAACAAAACCAAGACGTTCATTTTGACCCCTTTTTTCAGTATTTCCTGCGTCTTTTTTTCTCTCTCGTTTATTTTTGTTACCTACCTCGCATCTGCTGGCTTGTAAACCACATCATAGCGTCCAGGGCTTTTTCCCGCTGTTTGGTCGTCGAACCATGTTACCCACGCTGAAGACGAAGTCACGGAACTGACAGTCACGTTAATAGGCACTGCAAGATCATTTCGTCCATCTATTTTTATACAAAGCAAGACCCCACATCCCGTACAACAGATCTCATTAACGCCTGGAGATAATACGGTATTCAAAGCTACTCAAAGATACGGAACACACACGTGCTATCCTAATTAGTTTAACGCCACATTTACACGTCTCTCCTGTGCCTAATCTCCATCCCGTCACATTTATTCATCTTGTTGTCATGAGGAAAAGGTTCTGACATAAGTCGTTGATAGAATAATTGGCCATATTTGAAAAAGTTTGACCCATTGTTCAAGAAATATCACGTTGAACTGTTTGACATTAACCCGAAATTGATTGTTAATGCAGTGACATCTATGACCAAATATAAGAAATTGCAATGTTTGGCGTGTCTGTTTTCTGTCATCGATTCTATTAAATAAACTAAAGAAAGAAAACAAATAACTTTTAAGAATTCAAAAATGCAAACGTAAGGAAAAACAAAGCTTCGGTAATATGATATTACCGAAGCTTTGTTCACAGAAAAATGAAATTTTACACTTGTTTAAGCATACAAGCATTTATCTCCGAAAAACACACAAACTCTGAGTAAAATCATGAAGAAACTTTGCTCATATAGCTGGTTTTGTAACTCTTACCAACAGGAATCATTCCAACTGCGAAAATCACAATTCCACATCGCAAGAAAAATCCGTTCATCACAAAACACATGTTGCCACATGGTTTTGGTCCTTCGCTCTCACGAAAGTCGCCCAGTACTCGGTTACGTATTTGTATTATATTTGTGACCTCTCCAAACACAACACTCCTAAATAAAGGTGGGAAATATTAAACCCAACTGGCTATTTCCTCCATCAGAAATTCAATAACATCTCTCAGGTTTCATGTTTACTTCATGAAACATTCAAAGCTCGAAATGATGTTACATTTGCGTCTATTGGAATTCTATAATCGTGTCGTGGAAAGTATCACTGGTAGTAAAGGTCTAGTTTATGGACCGTAAAATAGTAACAAAACTGCTTCAATTATAAGGTAGTATCCTAAGATCAATTTCCATTTATGTGCGTTCGGGTTGAAAAGCACGAAATAGGAAAGAACAGGTAGAATGTCAATTGCAAATGGAACAAAATATGGTGTGTCTAGGTAATATCATTAAAGGGAGTGGTTTCTATGCATTTTTCACCCCCGTTGGCTAGTTTTTTGTCTTGCTTTCAGGAAAGTGCAGCCTTCCCTTTTTAAAGCGTTTGACCCCACCCAAGAATTTTACAAATTACGAAAAGTAACAGAAAAAAGTGATATTTTTTTCCCTCGACCAGAAGTAATTTTAGCCTGAAAAAAATAATGAAAAACATTTGACGCTATGCCATGACAAACAGTAATTATAGGACAACATTTGACCTAGTGATAAGGCTTGAAAAAAATATAAGCAAAAGTAGGAAAATATATCCCCTCTAAAGCCATGTTTATCTCTCAACAACTATCACAAAGCTAAGCGTCGTGCTAGATAGTAACTATCCCAACAGTGGGTGGGGCTAAGAGTTTTATTCCCACCCTCATAATTCCAGAGACAAGCGATCTTATAGACTTTATGGGCTTTATTCATCAGTCAAAGAATCTCATTAAACATTAATAATTTTGATACACCACGGTATTTCACTGTTGTATACTAAGATTAAGATGTGTAAGTTATGTGATAATTATTGCAAAAAAGTTAAATTTCGTTGCAGCGTCTGTTTGTTTTGGTTTCAGTTCGATGCGCCTCTAGCGTGAAAATTTTACCTAATTTAACTGAGCGCGATTCATCCTAGAATAAGCTAACTGTTCCTATTGTAATCTAACTCATTCTAATCTAAAAAGTTACGGGCCGTATTATAGAAAAGTGCCGAAGATTACAATGAACTTGGCAATTTACCGGGACACGAAAAAAAATCTATGAAGCTCTATGAAGCTTGATACTGACCTTTACAAAATTTGGTCTAACCTTTGGAATGCTGTGGTACCACTGAAATGGGGTTTTAAACACAGCTTTCCAGCTTGAACGCTTAGATCAACACTTGAATGTAAACAGCAATCTAGCTAGCTCTCCAACCTACGAACCAGGACAAACAAAGCGGGAGAAATGCTCCAAAACCCGGGGATCCTTATCCATTATCTAACGCTTTTTTGGCTCATGCTCTTTTACAATAAAAGAAATCGATGAAGCAAAGCTTTTCGGTTCAAACTGAGCTTCAATCCAAAATTAGCTACCTCTGATCCTTTTCGACTGTCCAAACCAAATATTTAAGAAGAAAAGACATTTAAGCAACAGGAGGCCACCTGGAGTCGTTACATACCTATGTCTAAGGGTACAAACGATTTTCTGCAGTGATTACGTCTAAACACGGTACCCAGTAGGTCTCAATGCTTCGGTTTTAAGCATCTTAAAGAGAAACACTACTTCCAGCTTCTTTCACAACAATCATGGAAATCAGCTTTCAACGGCTTAAAATCCCGCAATTAGCATTCTCACACCTCATTCCATCCTAGTCCCAATACCGACTTAACGGAACAATGAAAACTTCTCACTAACCGAAAGAAAACCAATCTCCCGCTTTTCTGGATGAAAGAACGCGACAGACCCCCGAATAATTGTATTTCCTAGGCACGTGCACTAACTCAAACTAACTCATTCGAACTCCCAATTGACACTGAGATGACTTACGAGCTTGAAGGCGTAGTGAGCTTCTTCCGCGCACGATTGCTGGTGCCACAGGAGGGAGGTTTTTCGGTTCTTCCCACTAAAACATCCCTCCCGTGTCTTCCGTTCTCTCAGAGGTAAAAATTTCATTACGTTCAAAACCTTGGCAACTCGTTCTGTTTCCTAACCTTCTGTTGCCTTCGAAAAAGCACAGCTTTAAAATAGGAAACATGAGTTTCCTGTTCCCGCTCGTATTCTTTCTTCTGTTTTCTTTGACGTTCATCGTGCTCCAAAACATGCGCTGCGACGATCCAAAATATGGCGCTAGGTTTGTTTCTATAGGTGGCGTAAAACGAGAAGAGACAGGAAAGGTTACCGGGTTAAGAAATGACGTCATTGTCACCTTGCGATCTACACACTGTGTTTTACGCTTTTCCATAATGGCTCTTTCGTGTTTCATTACGGAGCCAAAAAGGAGAGGCAAAGTGGCTCGCACTTTACCAATTCCCCCAGTCTTTGAAGAGTTTGCAACCTCTCCAATATTTCCCCCAATTTGCAATCATTAACCTTCTTACTTGCATTGGTTAAGCCTCTATAAGTCTTTCACATGCAGAGAGGAGGGATGAATCCTCATTATGCATGCAACTTTGATTGATAATGCATAATTACTGTATCATGATACGTTTAGGGCTTCCGTTACCCTATAATTTGGAAAGTGTCGAGAGGGCGGTTTTTCCGGATCAGGGGTCAGTAAATGTGCGCCAGCAATTTTTTCTTTTTTTTATTTGCTGAAAAAAGATGACCTTTTTTAGGAGAGATGGTACTTCAGAAACGCCTGGACCGGAAACGGGGATTTATGGAACGTTTTCTCTCCCATCATAACATGTTCTTGTACACGTTCAGCAACGCTCTGCATTACCTTTCCGTGTGTATGTATGTCTACCATTAAGTTTTGCTAAAGGTTGCCATAGGAACTTCTTGTGTGAGTTGTAAAGAGCCCTTGTGCTGCTTTCTTGTTGGCTGCTATCGGAATCGATGTTGTTTGAGGGAAAAAGAGAGGCCATGGAGGGAAGAGAAAACGGAGTGAAAAAGGGGTCGGGAGAGCTTTTGAAGATGCGTTCGGCAAGGATGCAATCCGTGAAGATACGAAGTAAAACGATCAGCAGGGCGGCTTACAGTAGCTCGGCTCGCCAAAATCATGAGACTTTCATCAAGTTCGCGTTGACCTTTTCGCTACAGAAGGCGAGGCTTGGGAGGAGAGTACACGCCAAAGGCGTAGTTGGGGTCGGGGTACAAGTACGTGTAAAGACCCTGAAAGTTACTGGATTAAAGATGCAGTTGACAGGGCACACTAAGAGCTCGTGGACGGCTAACCTCTTTCGCTTTTTTTCGGGATTCCACGCTGAGAAATCGGAGACGGTAGGCAATTTTCTTTCCGTGAAAGATGGCGGTTGAAGAAAAGGAAAAGATCGATGACTCGGGATATTTGATGTGATCTTCCGAGTCAAATGGTTATCCATGTGTGAGTTTATTTGGGAAGCTACTTGACGAATACACGAGAAAGTTAGACGTGAAAAGTTTTGGAACGTAAATTAGCTCAATAAATGTCACCATTGCTTGTGGTCTTCTCCAGAGTCTGGATTAATAGTCATGGATGTTATAAATGGTCTGTCTACCGGATTGCGACAGTGAGCAGAAACGTGAATAGTAAGCAATATTGCATTAACAGCCAGGTGGAGTCAAGAGGAAGAATGTCTTCGAGAAGTAACCAAACAATGCACACAATTTTAATAGTTACGGGAAAATGGCGTGATATTATAGCAGAACAGTAGTTAAAGTAAAGGTAACGAAAAAGTAGAGGAGAAGGTGTAAACTCCGCCAAACGCGTCTTTAGCTCTATTACAAGTTATTGTCTAATACCGGTCATCGGAAATTCTTCTAACTAGTTAAACTGTTGCTGAAAAGTTGGTCTTCATTCTGCTTTATGGTTGTTGAGTAATTTAATTTAAATATTTTCACACCTGTCAGACTTTTCTACAATTTCCTTTAGTTAAATGTTTAGCTTAATTAACTGGCTCCTCAGAATTGTGCATATAATACTGAACATTAACTGTATTTGTGACATAAATCCAATCTTTCATAAAGTATTAATGTAGGAAAATTCGATTAGGCAGATTGGTGAAATAAGCGAACTAACCCATGCATCTTGCTACTGCAGTGGCGCCAGTGCGTCACACGCCAAGCACTTTCGAAGGTTTTTCTAGCGGTCGCAAAGAATGTCGTGCAGATAGCGTCGGGCCGATCTGTTTTTAGTTTTTTTTTTTTAACAAAACGTACTTTATACATCTGCGATTCGTTTTACATACTTTTAATTGTACGTTTCCCTTTTTTAACTCCGGTTTGGGAATTCAAAATGATTATTTGGAAGAGATTTGGGAAAACTGCAATAAATGAAATTTGCTACGAATTTTGAAATTGTTTTTACGCGGGCACTGTGCTTGGGTATATACTGCAGAGGATTTTTTGTTTTGCCTCACTTCTAATACAGTTTTTTTAAAATAAATACAAATGGTAGTCGAAATTTACACCACTTCCTCTACTAATTTCTCGTCTAAATAACTATTTACATTTTATTTTCTTAACTCATTTACTTGTAATTACAGTTACTAGATTGTGATCGGTTTGCTCTACGTGTGAACTGTCCCAATCCTTCCTAACGAATAGAAATAGTAGCAGTAACACAAAAGGAGTGTGCTGGCTAGAAGGTGGGTTTCGAACAACTTGCTCTCAGACCAGTTTGTATTGGGCGCTAAGCGTAGTACCGAATCTTCACCGCTAGAGGAACCACTCATTTTATTGTTAATTGTGAAAGCCTGAAAATTGGTCATTTTGGTGGAAAAACCCAATATTAGGGCACGGCCAGACTCAACCAAAGATTTATTTGTTTTGATTTTTGAAGGATATTACTGTGGTAAACCAAGTAAGCGTTAATGGGACCGACATTGTGACTTCTTTCTGTCAGTCACATATTCTGATACACTCAACCTTAATGATTCGTTACCTCTTTTTAGGCATGTCGAAGCCAGGTCCTCCTCCAGCAGCCCCTCCAAGTTACTCAGAAGCCATCGGAGGAGTTCCTCCATCCAGCCCTTTCACTCCTGGTCAACCATGTACGTAAAAGTTGTAGAAATTCTTTGAGAACCATCTCCGTATCATTCAACGGTTGTTTCCCGAACTGTTCGCCACGGCGTCCTGTTGTCCCTCGGCTTGCTTACAAGCGATTCACGACGTAGTCCGATATCTCCAATGTAGTGACGAAGCACATATAGTTTAGTATCAGATAATCTATCTTTAGCTCTTCGGAAAGAAAGAGAAACTCGCAGTAAATTGCGTACAGCATTACGAGCTAACCGATCTCATAGTACCCTTTTTTTTCTACGTTTTTATGCTGAAGTTGCACGACGTACCGATTTAGCGAATGCTGCTACTGAATGAAAGATTTTTAAGAGTGTATGATTTCTCTTAGTACTGACTTGAGGTACCGAGGCAAAGTTTTAATAAGCAAAGTGCGCTGTCAGCAAAAACGTAACTTAATTACTGATATGCAACTCTTGTTTTCTAGTGAGAGCCGATGGCGGACCCATTATAGTAACTACAGTGGTGCCTGTAGGTCCCGGTCCTACTCATATGGTGTGCCCGCATTGTCATGCAGAAATTGATACAGCGACGCGTACCCAGCCTGGAGTGCTTGCTTGGTTAAGTGGTGGCCTTTTGATATTATTTGGGTAAGGAGCCAATAATTTATAGTTAGCGATCCATAAGCGTTTTCTTTATTATTTAAAAGTGTATATAATTATCGGTATTTTACTTATTTATTTTAGGTGTTGGCTAGGCTGTTGTTTGATTCCCTGCTGCATTCCAGAATGCATGGTAACGGAGCACACATGTCCGAATTGCAAAGCGTATTTGGGACGTTATCAGCGGGGTTAGAAACGCGACAATCATGCAGTTGAATTTGAGAAAGTGAAAGGCCCCGGCGATCTGAATTCTTTGATATTTAGGCTCTTGGAAGAGAGCTTTGCGTAGCTCCACAGCTAAAGCCAAATTGGGTTGTGGGTTTTCGTATGTCGTGCGTTTTCGTTTCAGTTGGTTTTATAAGTTTAAACGCTAAGTTTGTGACTAGTGAGAACATTTAACCACGTCTGTTGTGCCTTGTTCTGCTCTTAACGCTTTTTTAGTATATCCTTTTCATGATGTAACTGTATTCTCTTCGCTTAAACCGGTTTGAAGCACGAGCTGTACAGAAACAGAAAATTTATTTAATCTCTGCTTCCTTTTATATTCCAACCTATGTAACCAGAATTATTTACTAACGCACCGTATTACTAAAGGGTTCGAAAACTAGGAAAAATTGCAACAACAAAATTTATCTTTGCCAAAACGTACAATAAATAGAGTTAATAAACATTCTTAACCTTTATATATTCTTTAAATTCTATTTTGTGGCGAGACCACTACGTGTATTGCCATTCTTACGCACTATCACAGTTACCACCAATCTTACGAGTTGTCACTACAAAAACATTAACTGTTGCAGTTACAAATTTTACTTCTCTCTTTTGAAGAGCCAAGGAGCTTTTGTTCCACTAATTTACCCGTTGACTTAGTCGACGCTTTGCTCGCGCCTGCCTGCGCTGAAAGCGACCATGAACAAGAATACTGCACCCAAGACGGAATAGTACACTCCCAAAACCTTGAACTACGAAAAAAAAAATAATAATAATTACAAAATTGTGTAAACTTTTCGAAAACTCGTATGAAACTTTAGTTACAATAACCCACAAGAATAAGCATTCAAAAAAGGAACAAACGCGGTATGGCGTAAAACGACACCAAATGAAAATTTCAAACATGCCGAAATTATTCAGAAATCGATCACAACGCACAAGTTATTCTGCTTCAAGCTTTAGGTTTAAAATAAACTTCTACGTTCCAGTTTCAATTGGTTTCTCTCGAATTCGCATTTTTTGGGGAAATTAAGGAATATTTATTTTACATCGTCGAACTAGCAGTCTTGAATACGTTCGCGTAGTTAATTAAAATAAAGCCTTACTTGTACATCTATTGCCAATCCCAATCCAGCTTCATCGGCGATGATAAACGTTAAAATCGTCTGTAGTAACAACGCCACGAAAGTGTTAATCCCAAAAATCAGTCCATAACTATGCTGCTTAAGTTGTTTCGCGACTTCGGCACTACAAATGAAAGCTGTATTAGTTAACGTACCCAATGCGTTATAATATGACGAAATAAAAAGACAAAAGAAAAAGAACAAATACCTCGCCACTGCAATAATAACTTGATACGAGATGCAGAACACGATATAGTAGCCATAGCAAACATATATGCTGCTCGTTGAGGCCGCCAGGTACAAAACCACTCCCTCAATGAAAGAAATAATTGCCAGTACTCCTTCCCCGTATTTGTTCCAGGGAACGGCCAGATACCCGATGCCTACCGCGCACAACGCACCTATTTACATACACATTTTACAATACCAGTGATACGAATTTAATTTATACGAATTTCCAACCAATCTTACTTAAAAGAGTGTGGAACGCTTCAACACTGCCGTTATATTTGCTGTTATTGTCATCAATAGATTCCCAGAGCGACTGGATGTAGTTTAGGACCTGGAGATTGCCGCACGTGGCAAACGCCCACCAAACGGACCATTTGAGCAAGTATGAGTTGGAATACGCTGACCAGAAATCGTGCCATAAATACTGGCCCGCTTTTTGAAGCTTGAATCCCGCCTCAGCAGGTTGGGTTTCTTTTGATTGGCTAGTAACGGTTAAATTCACTTGATCATTAGTCACCACGGGTTCAATTTCTAGGTTTTCTTCAATGATTTTGTCCCGGTGGAAGTAAATGGAGCGGGAAACGCTAGGGAGGACGATGGCAAAGACCGTGGCAATAGAAACGCTGGCTAGGGAGATGAAATTGAGCGAGTAGTAATTACACACCTCTGTGAGGACCAAAGCTTGACCGACAATGCCAGCAATACACCGGCCAGTCAGCAACGCAGCTTGGGTGAAACTTGTCACGATCTGGAAGGATGTTTTGGGCACTTGGGCGTAAATGTACGTGCTGTAAGCAACTTGAGTGGACGTGCCCATCGCGTACAAGAACTCCACGCTCTTGAATAACAGAACAGTGGTCAACGTAAAGTAGCATAGTAATTAATTGTCGTTTTACTTGCATAGCTGGTACGCCTTGTCCCCAAATGAGCACACACCAAGTGGCAATAAAAGAGAAACCTTCGAGGACTACGACGGGCTTGTAACGGAAGTAATCCGTGACTAGGAATACTACAACCAAGAGTGCTAAGTAAGAATAGGTCCACACCGGGTAAATTTGGTGGTTTACCTAAGAAGAACTCAATTTATGAAATAATTGCACAATGCAACCAAGAAGACACTCAATGGATTAGTTACTAAAAGGGTGTTCAACTAGGATGAAAAAGAAAGTATTTTACTTGATCAGCTGTGAGATTCTTCCAAGGACCCATGAGGTATTCGGTTAGGAACGGCTCGGACGGTCGCATTTCTTTGAAGAAGCCAAAAAGGCAAAGCAGAAGGCACGTCCAACCCCATTTTTCCATTTTCGTCCTGTCAACACGATAGGCGTTTATTTTCTGAATGAACTATAGGATTTGGATGCATTAGCAACTCTGGCATTCTCGCTATACTAAGCTTCTCCTCTTTAGTGAGATAACAAAGTCAATTCGATCACAGGGATAAACAAGAGAAATAAGGTTATATGGTATTAAAACCAGACAATTTTATTCTTCCACTTTTTGAATAAGCTGTACTAAATTATATTGGGCCAAAGACAGAAAGAAATCTAGAACTCTTACCTTTAAAAAAATACTTTCTACAATGAAGTACTCACAATAAACATTGATAGCCTCTACCTACCTGTTTCAAGAGTAGCTATCACATCCGCGTTAAGGGCTTTCATAAATCCATCATCAACAGATAATTCGAATAACTGATAACTTGATACGTATCACTTGACGGTGCAAAAATGGGTAATGTTCGATATGCCTAGGATCTGATCACGGAGATAAGCTATTCATTTTCTAAAACTTTTTCATGGTGCCTTCATTTGTAACTGTATTCGGCTCACGTGGTTATTGGCTCAGCAGTTGGCAAAGATGCTATTTTTCTTTTATTTATTTTTTCTATTTTTTCTGCATGTTTTGACACGAAAGTGAACGCATGCGTCATCTATGGAAATGAGAATGAAATACAAGCTGCATCATTAATGGGTGCGAAAGTTCGTTCCATTATTGAGAAAAATAGAATTCTTGAATGAAGCAAACGTTCTACTAAGCGGGATTATGTAACAATGGTACTGAATCAACGTCAAGGCTTTTAATAAAAGTCTTTGATTGAATGGTGAACGGTAGTTTTTAAGGCTAAGTATTCCGCTTCATTTCTTGACTAAAATAGAGAGCGGAAGTGTAGTCGTCCTAAAATGAATTACCTTTGAAGCTAGATGCTTTTAACTCGTTAAGGCCTATCAAGAAAAAAGTCCAGCAGATTAGAGATTTTTTGGGGGAAATTATAAGTGCTGAGTCACTTATACAAAATGCGTTCCAGTTTCACACCATCGACGGCTTAGAAGGCCAAAGAAGTTTAAAGTTAGACCCGCGAGATGTTACAATGAAACAGCATCGAAATTAAAACAAAACAATAAGTCTTAACAGTAGTTTATATTCAAAATCGACTAAATTCCATCAGTAGTTTTGTACGAATTAAAACATTGTTAGACTAACGAATCAAACAGTACTACCGCTTAGCCAATCTAACACCATCTACGCTAATGAACTCCAGAAACTTCTGACATAAAAATTTTGTTAAACTCTAAATGCGTCAATTCATAAACGGAGCCCCAAAACTGAAGCCCTGCCATCTGCATGTAAGATAAATAGTTGGCAATTGTCATATCGACGTTGATCGTCCGTTCTAATTTTCCCCCCATAAGACCAGCGTTCTCTGTAGAAAATGACTCAGTACTGTGAATAACTTTCAATCCTGGTTCTGCGGTATTCAAAATGCTTGCTAAAATTTGCTGTGCTGGTTTTCTACTTGTCTTCATAGTTATCGGTGGAATTTCTGGAGCAATTTTCCCTCGCTATCCATGGCACGCATCATGCAAAATCCAATAGTAATTCAGTCAAATGAATCCTGTGTGTTATGTTACGTAAATTTGTTTGATTTAGCACGTTTGGAAAGTCCTGTAGCAAAGTGAGCGACGCTCTAGCCAACCAGATGACTGAATGGCGAGGCACTGACTGTTCAACCGGCCAGAAATGCGGATATTCCGTAAGCAAACGACGTTTTATGTCCCTAAACTCATTATCTTTCTCGTAACTGCCATAACTTTTAGCTCGTAACTGCCAATAACACCTACGTGTCTGGAACTCACACGACTCCAAGTTGGCATTTTGTTGATGATCTGTCTTTCAAATTGTCTTCTTCGGAAAATGGATGTGACGTAGAAGTAAATATTCTTCAATAAGAAGGCAAAAAGAGTACTAATGTTACCAAACTTCATAGGCATATTCTACATCCCAAGCCTTTTATGCTGTTCTGGATATGGGAACGAATTACTGCAATTTGCATAACTTGGTTGAAGGTGCCGGTTTGCATAAAGATGACTTGTTCTACACAGAATCGACGGGGAATTCAGTCTGCACTCAGTATACCAGCGCTGACTGCGAAAAATACTAAATTTTAGCGACGCAACTGCGATACATTTTCCAAAATCGTTCTGTTTGTTGATTCTCAAATGTATAGTCGTCTTAATACATAGAACTTTTATATTCGCTTATAAGTGCACTTTCCCTTGTCATACTCTTACAGTTAAATTAGGACATGGAATGTTTTCATTTGGTCCAAAAGCTCTTTCCCATTGCACTTTTACCCAAGTACGCCTAAGCTTGTCATCTCCAACAACGCGAACATGCCGATGACCTACAACTATTTTCCTTCCTTTTTTCTTCCCGATCACTTTTCAAGCTTGATAGGTAGAAGCTGACGTGTTTCCACCGCGTCCAGTCCAGTTGGTGTGATGGAATTTGCCAGGTTGGTCCAAAAGTTCGTAAGTGTGGGCTCCAAAATAATCTCTCTGGGCTTGGAGCAGATTCGCGGGCAGACGCGCACACCGGAAGCCGTCATAGAAGCTTAAAGCGGTCACAAACGCGGGTACGGGAATTCCTAAGACCAGAATGTGAAGAGTACGGTTTACGGCATGTAACGGCATGCTTGTATACCTAGTGTAGCAGCAGAGGCTACTACGCGTCTCCAAGCAGATTGGCATTGTCCAATAGCTTTCATGAAGAAGTCATCCAAAAGCAGGTTGGAAAGTGCTGGGTTCTTATCAAAGGCTGCTTTAATATTGCCCAAGAAAACGCTACGAAAATAGGTTATGGTAACATAAGTCAGAAGACAGTCTGCACGCTTCTTACCTACGAATAATGCAACCACCGCGCCACATGAGTGCAATTCCGCCATAATTTAAGTTCCAACCGTTACTCTTGGCCGCTTCACGTAATAACATAAAACCTTGGGCGTAAGACACGATCTTTGAGGCGTAGAGTGCCTAAACATTACAACAAACCATTTACAGTTACAAACCATCTCCATCCTGCTCAGTGTATCTTTATAATTAAAAAAAGCTTAACGCACACACAGTAATACGAATAGGACGATTAAAGGAAAGATTATAGTAGGATAAAGGTACTACGCGCTAGGTCTAAAATTCGAGTAAGGGCTAACAGAAAGCTGTAAAAGAAACTGCAATGCGTGTCATTACCAATCTGACATCTTCGACGAATTGGTTTTTGTCTCCAGTATATTTCTCGCCGGAAGGGCCGGGCAAAACCTTGGCAGCGTGAAGCCTTTCACTTTGTAAAGCTGATAAGCATCTCGCAAAAACAGCTTCGCCGATTAATGTAACAGGGATACCGTGATCCAAGGCCGAAATCGCTGTCCATTTGCCAGTTCCCTTCTGCCCGGCTGTATCACGAATCTTTTCCACCAAATATTCGCCTGCAAGTGTTACAAGAAAATGTATAATAAAGCAACATCGCCAAAGACGATGACGAGCCCAAGTTTCGCCCAGCAAAGCTTACCATCATCGTCTTTAAACTTGAGAATATTGCTGGTAATTTCAATAAGGAACGAATCCAGTTCGCTTTTGTTCCATTGCTCAAAGACTTCGGCCATTTCACCCGGGTTCATGCCCAGTCCGCTTTTCAACAAGTGGTACGCTTCAGCAATCAATTGCATGTCGCCGTATTCGATTCCATTATGCACCATTTTCACGAAATGCCCGGCGCCATCTTCGCCAACCCAGTCGCAGCAAGGCTCTCCGTCCGCTTTCGCACAAATCGCCTTTCCGATTTCGAACCAACGAAATAAGTAGAAAGAAGCCGCGCGTTAGTAAAGCCGCAATTAACCCATATAATAACTTTCTTTTACTTGGAAAATGGGCTTTATGTGCGGCCATGCTTCAATATTGCCCCCAGGCATCAAGGAAGGCCCATAACGCGCTCCTTCTTCGCCTCCCGATACACCGGATCCCACGTACAGAATGCCTTTAGCTTTCAACGCTTTGGTACGGCGAGTCGAGTCCTGATGCTCCGAATTCCCCCCGTCGATAATGATATCGCCTTCTTCCAACAATGGAACCAGTTGGTCGATAAATTGATCCACCGCATCACCAGCTAATAAAGTGTAAAATATTTATTATTAAAATTTTCCTTCAAAATTTCTCTCAAGCTCGCAAAAAAAGTGAAAGCGTGGCTTTGAAAGTCGGATTCCAAAGACTTGCATTACCAAAAGAAAAAAAAAATGGAATTTAAAACACAAGCGTCAGACAGTTATAAAGAAAGAAATACCTTTAACGAGCATCATGACACGGCGAGGTTTCTTCAATTTCGCGACCATTTCTTGCAGACTATGAGCGCCCACAACTTTGGTGCCCTTGGCTTCATTAGCGAGAAATTCATCCACTTTGGACGTGGTTCGATTATAGGCGCAAACAACGAATCCGTGGTCATTCATGTTGAGAATCAAATTCTGCCCCATCACCGCTAAACCAATCAAAGCGATATCCGCCCTGTAATGAATTGTTATCAAGACGAAAAGTTAACACAAAGAAGGTAAAATTCAATAGAACGTTACGCTAATTCGTAACTCGAAAAACCATACAACAAAACCCAATTTCTCGCCGTGTTAACAATACACAATTTTCGAACTTTAAACCAGTCTTACACAGGATTCGATTCAGGGCACTTGAGCGCATGTTTGCAAGCTGCGGTTCCCATTTGTTGTCAAGATGCGCAACAAAGAAAAATATTACGAGAAATGACGGAGCCAACTTTTCGTTTAAAACTGCACGTCACCGAAACGAAAACAACCTGAGGACTGAAAAGTTTCTTTGGCAATGGAGCCGTATTAAGTTATGTTTAGAAAGTGAAACAACGCTCCTATCCATGCGCGCATATGTTGGGCAATGGTCATGCTCCGACGAGCTCGAAAAATAGAATGAAAAAGCCTTTTAAGTCTCCCTACATTTCACAAAATTTCTTTTTTACAAGTTTCCCTTCATCGTAGATTAAATAATTTCACGAAGTTATTTGATTTCGGGAGTGAAACCTTTTTCTTAGAAATGAGAAAACGCCGGAGTTAATCGAATTCACGAGTTTCATTAAATCTAAATTGATTTAAACTATGTTCCAACAAATAAAGGTTTTACTACATATTTAACTTCAAAGTGTTATTCCATTTCTATACCGAAAAAGAACTGAAAGATCGTCATTTAAGTTCAAGAATTCAAAATATTTTGATCAATACTAAATTTTGCGTTTTATAATTTTGTCACACAAGCTGCGCGTTACAATTTCAGAGAAATAATCACAAATTGTAATTACAGGAGTTTAAATAAATTCCCTGAAATATAATACCAGTTCTATGAACTATTTTCTTTAACAAAGCAATCGAAAAAGTAAAGAAATTGGTTTATTTTAATTGAATTCTTCGGAAGGTAAAAAGAGGCCAAGTAACAACAGCTTAAGGCAAAAGGGTGTGGAGCTGCCAATAAGTATAACTCTTGACTGTCCTATATACAGAACGTCTAACTATAGTTCGGAGCAGTTCTATTGGATTATTCTGGATTTTGATCCTCATAGGGGGAATTTGCTTCGGTTTCTTAAATTTCCGGTAGTAAAGAACGTACTGGTTTTGTCAGGATATGAAGAAACGCAGGATGTAAAGAATAGGTTATTACAAAATATTAAAATTCATATCAATTAGATCAGAATAATGTTTAGATATTTAAAAAATATGAATTCAGTATACTGATTTCGTATTACTAAATTATTCTGAAGACCATAAAAAATAACTTAAATGCACCGATTTTTTAGTATGTTAGAAGGTTAATGGAAGCTAAACTCAATGTGACATGAAAGATAAGACAACTCATCAACTCATCGTGACTTGCAAATGTAAAAATTCGGTTTAAAAAATAAAGAAAAATCGGTTGAATTTTGCAGCACACGAAATCAGAGCACAAGGAATACATTTTTTTCTACTTACACCTGTTCAGCCATAGTTAACTGAGGGGTAACCACGAATTTGTTCAGTTGGATAATACTAAAATTGTCGGAACTCGCCGGCGCAACTGCACTGGTAACAGCTGGGAAGGCTATTGCGGTAATGAATCAGCTGAGAGACGAGTCAAGATTATTTACAGTTAGATTTTAGCGGACTGGCGAGACATCTATCGATGCGTAAAATCTCTTTGAAATGCGCGGGAGGTTCTTCCTGAAAGACACGCTCCGATGAACAAAGTAATGCAAACACGATCGTGGATTTTCCACTGAGTGTCCTAGTGAAAGTATGAAACAGGGGTCTATATTACGTCTAGATGTTGAGAGACGCTTAGAAGACGCCTAAAAGATGCAATCTCACACGTTAATGTGCCTTTGGGTTAAATTAACTTGCAAGGCAGAAGAATTCGCAATTAATTAGAAACGTTCATAAGCTTATAATTGCACTGAAAACTTGAACTGATTTGATCAATTTGACATTAGAAGAAAGAATTCACAACACCGCCGAAGGAAAGTCGTGTAACTCAAGTTCCACACTTCATAATGTACACACACCTTAATTTTTAGTTGACTTAAAGACGTTAATGTATAAGGTTTTTAAAACATTATGCCCGAATTGCTCAACGTGACGCAATAATGAACACCATTCTACTAATTTCGTCACAATTTTCGGTTTTTGGAATGCTACGTCGAAATTGCGGGTAGTAAGTTTTTCACAAGTTTTTTTTTGTACTTCGTTTCGTTGACGATTCTGTTAAGGCTTTTCAAAAATGAGATTCCGCAAACGTAGTTCATTATTAGCTTAAGAGGAATCTCTTATTACAATTAAGTATTAGATAAAATCAGACCCTTGCCATGTTCGCATTTTCAAACCACGGAATTAAAAATGCAAATTATATGCATTGTCACTTGCAAGCTACCGTGTTTAATTCCGCCGGTTTTTACTGGAAGGAGAAGACAAAAACGGACAGCTTATTCCTCATCAAAATGATTTTTTAAATAAATTTTTAATTACAGGAAATCAGGCTCGATTTTCCTCGAAAGAATTTTTATTCACATGAACCTCTGCGACTAGAAACAACTATGTAAAAGGAAAATGATTTTGCCAATTTGATAACAAGAGTTTTTGGAGTTTGGAACTAATCGAAGTATTCAGATCCGTCAACCTCTCTTTCAAGAAAGGACACCAGGAAAATGAAGAGGCAGGATAGGGGAGGAAATCAGAAAGTTGGGCGTGGCAGAGGCTCTTCACAACATCCAACACGCGTTTTTTCGTATCTTCATTAACGGACGAAAAAACTTAATTGGCAAAAACATATAACATAATAAGAGGCTTTAAGCAGGGTGACGGAAGTTCTTGCCCGCGTATTTGGCATCGGCGCCCAATTCCTCCTCAATGCGAAGAATTTGATTGTATTTAGCCAAACGTTCAGAGCGGCAAGGAGCACCAGTCTTGATCTATGAAACAAAAGTGAATTAGTAACGTTTGAATTCGCTTTTAGCTATTTCCAGTCTCTTCACATTAATTTTCACTTACTTGTCCAGTGCCCAAACCGACGACCAAGTCAGCAATGAAGGAATCTTCCGTTTCACCGGAACGGTGGGAAACCATGGTGCCCCAGCCGCTGGACTTGGCGAGCTGGTGAGCACGAATGGATTCGGTGACGGAACCGATTTGGTTGACCTTCAACAACAAGCAATTGCACGCCTTCTTTTCAACAGCGGTAGCAATACGCTTGGGGTTGGTCACGGTCAAATCGTCACCCACGATCTAAATCAAAAGAAGAAATGAGCCCTTAATTGTTGAAAACTACAAAAGAATAGGATTTTAGGGATAAAAGTTTTACTTGAATGCTAGTGGCACCAGTGAAGGCGGACCAGGCGTTCCAATCGTCTTGGTCAAAGGGATCTTCAATGGAGACGATGGGGAATTCCCTGATGAACTCTTGGTACAAGTCAGCCAACTTGGACGGTTCCAAGTAAGTAGCGGGATCAGAGGCGGGGTTCTTGAAGTCCAAGTCGTATTTACCGTCCCTATCGACACAACGACCACACGCAATTAAGTTTCAAAAATAAACAGATCTGCTTTCTTTACTTGTGGAATTCGGAAGCCGCAACATCCATGCCGATATCGATCTTGCCAGTGTAGCCGGCCTTTTCAATGGCGGTGGAGATGAGGGTGAGGGCTGAAAGATATTAACAACGCAAGTTTATATTTTGCCCGATGTACAGACGGTTTCAACTCTCTTACCATCTTTGTTGTTGAGAATGTTGGGTGCGAAGCCACCTTCATCACCGACAGCAGTGGCGTCCAAGCCGAAGCTGTCCTTGATGACCTTCTTCAAGTGATGGTAGACTTCGGAGCCCATGCGCACGGCTTCGGAAAAGGAAGAGGCGCCAGTGGGCAGAATCATGAATTCCTGCATGGCCAATTTGTTGCCAGCATGAGAACCGCCGTTGATGACGTTAAAAGCCGGGACGGGCAAAATGATCTGAGATCCGGCCAGATCGGCGATGTGCCGGTAGAGAGGGACGCCCTTGTGGGCGGCGCCAGCCTTGCAGACAGCCAAAGAGACACCCAAAATGGCGTTAGCGCCCAATTTGGACTTGTTCTCGGTACCGTCCAAAGCAATCATGAAGTTATCGATATCTTCTTGTTGGGTAACGTCGAAGGTTTCCTTCAAGAGGGCGGGGACAATGATATCGTTGATGTTGGCGATGGCTTTGTTGACACCCTTGCCGTGGTATTCGCCCTTGATTTCATCACGGAGTTCTAAAGCTTCGTAGATACCGGTAGAAGCGCCCGAGGGTACGGCGGCACGGAAAAGTCCTTTTTCTGTGGTCAAGTCGACTTCCACAGTGGGGTTGCCACGGGAATCGTAGATCATGCGAGCGTGGATCTTTTGGATCGACATGATGATTTGGCGAAGTATACTTCTTTCTATTGGAAAATAATAATACAAAATTAAACACATTTATTAATTTAATTTATTTTTAAAATAATATATGTATCAGCTCTTGACTAAGTTATACTGAAAATGTATATAATTAATAGTTTAGCAGCATTGCAGGTTTTGCTAAACGAACTGTATTTTACTTCGAATTATCTTAAAGTTGCATCACCAGGACGCAAGAAACGGTGGCAAGGTCATCTCAATAACGATCAATACGTGCACACTGGGATTTTTCAAGACATGCTGTTTGTTGTTTGCTATGGAAAGCTAAATATTAATTTAGAAGAGGTCATTAGAATGCCCTGTGCGTCCTTTAAAGAGCGCGTCACGTGAACGAGCCAAGGGCATTGTAATGTCAACTCAGGGTGAGAGTTCCCGAAATAGCTATTCTGCTCTTCAATCTCTCAAAATTCACGACTTTTCCGAGAAAGTCTTTCACGACAAGGAATGAATTGAGACCGGAACCCTTCTAAGCTCCGTCACAAGCCGCAGGGCTTTATACAATAAGCGAACAAGGCGGTCTACGTGCGAAATTAAGCATGCCGGCTAATTACGTCAAAAGCCAGTGACAGTTCACACATTTGACTTATCTCAGTTAAACAATTCACTAAGTGAATATTGTATCTAAGTTTGGCCTTAGAATAGTTGTTTTAAGGAAGATGTACTTACTAGAAGATGCCGGCAAAGGGTAGCAGAAATCACGTCCGCTCTGTTAGCAGTAACGTCAAGGACAAAAAGACGAAATCGAAAGACTTGTCCAGAAAACCTTCCTACGGACAGCGCAGGCGCTCAAGTAACGATTACCTGGTAGAGATTGAAATCGGCATCTTTTAACTATCGATACTTAAAATTCAACCCGCTTTCGCGAGACTGACGCAAGAACCTTGCAATCTACGAAAAACCGCGATAGTCGTGAATGAATGAGTAAGTATTTGTCCAAACTATTGTTTTCCCCGCAAAATGCGCCGTTTTAACATGAGAATCTTGTTGAAAATACGTGTTACTCAACGGAAAGGAAAATATGTAAAACAAGTGGTGTCAACTTAAAAACTTCTTTTCTCTTCGCGAATCTTTCGAAAATCTTAAAAAATATTTTAGGGCAATTTCTTCATTGATAAAGTACTATAACAATAATCATATTCGCGATTCTTATTCAGACGTTTATCCCGTTAATGTGATTGAAAATATCGAAAATCTCTCTTTCAAAACCTTTCTTCAGAATTTACAATCGTTGCGAATTATTAAGCATTATCGAGAAAGATTTCAAATATGTGCAACCCTTGTTCCGGCAATTTTCTTGACATTTCCTACAGAATTCTAAATGCAAATAAGGCATGTTTGCCATGAGGCATGGATCCTGAAGTTGCCGAAGTCGTTGAGAGAGTCAACTTTGTAGTCGACTGAGAAGCTGACTTCCGTTCTGTAATCAAAGACACGTGCTTCACTTAGATAAACAAAGAATATTTGCAAATCTTAAAGGAACCTGGGTATTGCGGAACGACAAGGTTGTAAACCAATGGAGTTTTTGCTGGGAGGCATAGCAGCTTCAGGCGCTTGTCTAGCAACAAATCCGTTGGATGTAGTGAAAACTCGCCTCCAGCTGCAAGGCGAAGAAGTGAAAAAAGGACACAGCAGAGTTTACAGAAACTCATTACATGCTCTATATGTTGTAGCTAAAGTAAGAAATTCGGGGAAATACACAACCTCTTAAAACTCTTATTTGAATATCTTCCATTTGTAGGTGGATGGTGTGCAAGCCCTGCAAAAAGGCTTAGTTCCTGCGTTGTATTACCAGTTTTGTATGAATGGCATTCGACTAGGCACTTTTGCCTATTTGCAGAATCACAACTTGACGCAAAATGCGGACGGTACTCCCTCTTTGCCTCGTACTATCGCCGGTGGTGCTTTTGCGGGCTGCTTAGGCGCGTTTTTAGCCAGTCCTTTCTACCTAGTCAAAACTCATTTACAGTCCCGGTCTCACGTCACTCAGGCAGCTGTCGGTACCCAGCACCGACACGCCGACCTAAGCTTAGGTCACGCCCTCCGTTATATCTATAAGCGCCAAGGGGTGTTAGGCCTTTGGCGAGGAAGTAGCTCCGCCCTTCCTCGCGTAGCCGTAGGTTCCTCTACTCAGTTGTCTACCTTCGTAATAGCTAAACAATATATCCAAAAACAAACTGTAAGTAATCTACATAATCTAAGAATAAAAGAGTACCATTCAAAGACTAACAATTTCTTGCTGATGTGTGCAGGGTTTGCCCGAAGAAGGCGTGGCTTTGTCATTCTGCGCAAGTATGGTGAGCGGAATAGGCGTGGCCGCTTTGATGACACCGTTCGATGTCGTTTCAACACGAATGTACAATCAAGGAGTAGATGCCCAAGGGCGTGGCCTACTGTATACGAATCCAGTGTCGTGCTTCGCCGTGACCCTACGACAAGAAGGCCTCCGAGGATTGTACCAAGGCTGGGGTGCGAACTATCTTCGCGTTGGACCCCACACAGTCCTGTCTTTAGTCATTTGGACACAATTACGCGAATATTACAAAAAGTTGTGAGCGCAGTTCCACATCACTTACGTAACAGTGCAGCTAGGTCAATAACGCACACACGAAGTGCTTCCCAGGGACGCTGTCCATTCCGTTTTAACTTACTAATCCTCGATCGTGTCAGTTCTAGCATATCATGTACTTTTTAAACGTTAATATATTAGAAATGAAGACTGTATTGCTATCTGATCTTGTTTTGCAATTTTCTTATAAAACGGTTACAGAAATTCAACAATCAACATCGCTCGAACACTTTGTATAAGTCAGGTAAGCTCGTAATTTGAATCAGAACATTCCTATTAGCGAGGGATTGTGGAGGCTGAAGCTCTTTTTTCATAGCAGGGTACAAAACGTGCTGTAAGACCCAGGTCCAGTCTTTTTCACCAAAAGCACCCTCTTTAGTCCATACGTGGGCGTAAAAGCGTGCCATTTCGCGGCAAAAAGACTTGAAACAGGGTTTCTCCTCCTCCCATTCCACTTCAGTACATAAACGAGTCAGAAGTAGCGGCAGTCGTTGCAAATTCGGTATATAGCCATCTAAAAATTCACAAAACATTATTAACATTTTTTTTAAGAGAAGGACGCTGTAAATCCTAAGTTATAGAAGTCAGAAGGTCTCAATTACGAGCAAATTATAACTGGAACTTATGGACTACAGCGTTACCTAAAAGCAGTGGAATGGCGGAAATGTTCCCGTCTGCATCAATTCGAACAGAAAAGTATTCGTCTAGCATTAAACGACGCTCCATGAGCAAATCAACCATTTCTTTCGCCAGATCTTCTTTGGAGCCGTCTTCTTCACTCTTCCATCCTACTTCCGGATCCGCTAAGCCCAAGATACAAATTTCCTTTAAAGAGCACGGCTCCTGTGCGAGTACAATAATAATTGCGGAAATAATTCGTATACACGTAGAAAATATATTCTTACTGAAAAGGTAAAGTACCCAAAATTGCCAAAATCTTGAAGCATTATTTGATAGAAATATTCCTCCGCTAGGGCAACGGTATTGGCCAGATACAGGTAAACTTGGAACTGAAGCAACGCCCACTTTCCGTCCACAACGCCAACCAACGTATGACCTGAAGATGTCCAGAAATTAAAGATACTTTTCTTGTGCTCGACTTCGAATTCTTACTTTTTAAGATGTCACGTAACTGGGAGGAGGTTTCACCTTGGATTTCAGAGCGCAACTCTTTCACACTCGTGAGCTGAATTTCCCGTCTATTAACTTCCGCAGCAAGATTGGATCGGTTTTTATTCTCTTTCCGCCCCGCATTGGAGTCTGTTGGACAAGCTCCGCCCAGTTCTTCTGCCGTTTTCTTACTACTTTCGCCTCCGTTCTCCAAAGTTTCCGCTTTGCGCTTGGCTGCAGATGCGAACATTGCATCCAGGGTTTGTTCTCTGGCATCCGTCCTCACCAAGTATTTGTCCTGAACTTTGGCCTGAGCTTTGCTCGGCTCGAGAATTTCAACGTTAGTCGCTAAGGATAACGTTGACTGCACATTTGAAAGAACGCTCTGGACTTGGAATGTTTTCGAGGAATTATTTTGGAATAAAATCTGATCAATTTGCCGTTGCAGACTTTCTAAGATCGTATCTTCGTGTAGAAAAATAACTTGGTGTTTCGTGGGGCTGACATTAACGTCCACGTGCTCAGGAGGCAACTGAAGAGAAAGATACGCCCACGGATGGCTCCCTTTGGGCAAATACGACGCATACACTGCTTCTAAGGCTTTTCTCAACCCTTGAGACTCCACTAACCGCCCGTTAATAAACAAAACAATGGTAAGCTTCTTTCCAGAGTAGTTGAGGTTCGAGCAATAGCCTTCGACGCGGCATCTAAGCGTAGGATCCGACCACTGAAGAGGTACCAGTTCTTTGGCAATGGCAGGGCCAAAGATGGACCGAATGTTGTCTAATGTTGAGCTTTCGACTGGGGTCCGGACTTCGCGTTCGTTTTCTGAGCCATGTTTGGTTAAGCTGAAGCCGCAATGAGGATTGTGCAACGAGTAACGACTAATGACGTCAGCTATTCGGCTGTACTCTTCTGCGTGGCTACGGAATGCTTTGCGACGTGTTGGAAGGTTGTAAAATAAATCTTCGACGGTGATACAAGTTCCCTGATTACCGGCGCAAGGCTTAGGATTGCCCTGAAGCTTTCCGTCCATGTAGGAAGCTCTAGAAAATAGTAACAAACGAGCCAAATAAATAAAAACAAAATAAATAAACAAAAGCGTTCAGTATGCACTGACTTATTTAATTGTTATTTTTCTTACGTGGTCTTTCAGACTTAGTTTTCCTAAATTCATCTAATTAATTTCTACATACTTTCGGTATCATATTGGTTTCAAGGCTTACTTGTAAGCACAGACGGAATCTTTCACTTTAGTTAGCAGGGTAACGTGTGCCACATGGCTAATAGACGCTAATGCTTCACCACGGAAACCAAACGTAGCGATGGAAGAGAGATCTTCGAATTTCTGCAACTTGGAAGTGGCGAAACGCTCGCAAACCAATGGTAAATCCTCTGAGCGTATACCACATCCATTATCTTGTATTTGGAGGAGTTTGAGACCACCTTCTTTGACAGTAACTTGTATTTCTGTGGCACCGGCATCGAGACTAAGGTAAAATACATTTTTCTTAGAAAACGCAATGTCTTTAGCTTAAACTTTGTTTGAAAACACCTGTTTTCTAGCATCTCTTTCAATGCATTTGCAGGACGCTGAACTACTTCCCCAGCTGCTATTTTGTTCACAACATCTGGGTCCAAACGGATGATTCTTCTTACCGTATTATTCTCTGTCATTTTTTCTCCAAAATATTAACAACAAGCTGTGCGATAACCCAGCTTACGAAGTTTGTAGTTCCTTGGCGGAGATTTGAAATGGGTATGAGTCGATTTGCCGCCTTGTCTGTTGCATGGCATGCTGTAGCTTAGTGTGCTTGCCACACGCAGCGCTGATTGTAAAGAAGAAAAATTGTGCTACAGCAGAGGAAGCCTTCTACGCTTGTGTCAGTATCCCAATGTCATTTGCAAGATGGCGGGTGTCGCAAGAACACATGAAGGTGAGAATTTAAAAATAATTTCAAGTGAACTAACTAATGCAGTGCCGTGTTTCTTTACCTGTTGTATTCGTAATTGCCATTAGTTCATGTATGAGCATTAATGTTGCCGAAATGTCGCATAAATTTCTAGGTTACGTAGCTAAACGCTGCTCTGTTTACGTGAGCATTTTTAGCCTGTTTTCGCTTTGTTTTCTCGTGTTGTGAATTGGTTTTTAAGTGCTGAAATGTCCTTGTGGTCTAATTATCGTGTTTCGGATAGATATCGAAGAGCAAGTGAAAGAACTACAGGCCAAACGCCGCGCCGAAGATGAAGACGGCGTAGAAACCGATCGCGCTGTCTTGGGACGCGGTGGTTTCTTTGACCAAGACATTTATGACGCTAGATCTGGTCGTTATGAAGGCTACGTTACTTCTATTGGCACCGCGGACGAAGTTGAGGTATATTGAAAATTTGCTTTACATTGAAACCTATTGGTCAAACGCGTTTTTGTAGGAAGATTACGATGGGCCAACGAGCACGGCACCAAAAAGGACACAAGTATCTGCCCCGGCTGCACTGTTAAACGATATACCCCAAGCCGAAAAAGACTATGACCCATTTGCGGAACACCGACGCCCAACAATTGCAGATCGTGAAGATGAGTACCGGGCTCGACGAAGAAATGCTGTTATCTCGCCCGAGAGAGCAGATCCTTTTGCTGATGGTAAGTGATCCCTATACTTCTCAGCAAAGCAAGGTTCCAATTGACGTAAACCGTGTCCTCAGGGCGATTGTCATGATTATGTCACTTGTGATGCTACTGTAATGTGTGCAAGTCCCGGGCAAATTAAGCAATTAGCAACAAAAATCTCTTTATTTTCACGTCTCAGCGAAGTTTTTACATTTCTTACGATTACAAGCGCCAGTGAGGCTGTATTTAAGATCGAGTGAATAAGTTTTGGCTTTTTTGAATACGCTGTAAATAATAAATATACTTTCTTGTGTTACTCCATTCACCACCTTCGATTTCAGTATTCCATGTGACGAGGTAAGAGAGAAAATGGAAGGTATTGCAATTGCTTAAATTGGCCGTGACTTTTGGGCTTGACAACCGAGAAAATTCTAACTAATTCCATTGTTTCCAAGGCAATTTTGCGATGGTCAACCTGCGTACCTTGTTCTTCGGCCAAATTTGCTTTCAACTGTAAAATTCTTAAACTTAGGGCTTGTGTTGAGTGTAAGTTAGGTAAGTTTCGGTGTGAAAAAGAAAGATGCGCAGGTTTCGTAGGGGAAACTTGAGAAAAAGCAAAAAGGCTCTAAAGAAAAATGTGGAAAAAATAAATAAATAAAATAAAAGTACATGTCCATGTGTCTAGCAGCCCTGCACTAATGGACCCAGTTTCCCTTAGGTTGTGTTGGAGACAGATAAAGGCTCCTTGTCGTTTTGAATTCTCAAGCCCAAACATTTGGTATGTATTGGGTTTTTTACCCCGCACAACTTCGTCCATCCGTGGCTTGGAATTCGATCTTCACTTCAGCATTCAACGTTGTTTTGGGATTTTAAATTTTTATTTCCTATATACATTTTATCTACTCCAGGAAGTATCATATTTGCGAAGTTTTAATGAGCATTTGTGTGTCGTTCTGTAGGAGGCAAGACGCCCGATGTCCAGTCGCGCTCTTATACGCAAATTATGCGCGAGCAGCAGCTGCGAGGCGAAGAACATGAGGTAAGCTTTGCACAGTTCGCTTCCCTGAATATTTTAATAATTTTTCTTCTGACAGCCCTGTTGTTATTTCTTATAAAAAGTAGTAGAATGCAAAATGTCATTATTTTGTAGATATAAGAAAATTTGGTAAATTAAGTTCAGTACTTTAAAGCTATACAATTGGAATAATTATGTTTTCTTTATTTAAAGATCCGGCGCAAGATCGTGGAAAAAGCCAAGGAAGGTACCCTACAAGTGAACACCACTAATGGTGACGTCACCACCAAAAAACGTTCTGCCAGGTGGGACCAGCCCGCGCCAGCGGTTGCCGCAGCAGCCGAGGCAGCCAGTACGGAAGATACTGTTACCAAAAAGCGGTCCGCTTGGGAAGCCGAAACGCCAGCTGTGGCCCGTTGGGAAGAGACGCCCGCGAGGATGAAAGGCGGCGAGACTCCAGGTGTTGCAGCCACGCCCCATCGATGGGATGCCACGCCGGGCCACGCGAGTTCCGACGAGCCGAAAGTGAAGCGAAACCGCTGGGATGAAACACCTCGAACAGAACGCGAGACGCCAGGCCACGCTTCAGGTATTTTCGTTAGTATTTTTTCAAGTGGTTTTCATTTTTTACATAATTATTTTTATTTTTAAAATATTTATTTATTAAAAATCTGGATATTTATATTAGTTATATTAGGTAATAAAGTAATTTATCTTAAGTCTTCAGCAGAAAACGATTTTGAAAGATTTAATTCCCTATATTTTGCACTTTTTTTTAGGTTGGGCTGAAACTCCCAGACAGAATCGAGGTGGTGACTTGATTCAGGACACGCCCACTCCTTCGGCATCCAAGCGGCGTTCACGTTGGGACGAAACACCTGCTCCGGGTATGACACCCATGACTCCAGCGCCGGGTATGACGCCAGCCACGCCCATGACCCCGTCCACGCCTTCTTTGGCTGGTATGATGACCCCTTCGGGAGCCACGCCCATTGGACCTAAAGCAATGGGTATGGCCACGCCTGCGCCAGGCAATTTCGTAGCCATGACTCCGGAACAGTTGCAAGCGTTTCGTTGGGAGCGCGAGATTGACGAGAGGAACCGCCCCCTTACCGACGAAGATTTGGATGCCATTTTCCCCGAAGGCTACAAAGTCTTACCCCCGCCCGCTGGGTATATGCCTATTCGCACACCGGCACGTAAGCTGCTAGCCACGCCTACTCCAATGGGCGGTGTGGGCGTGACAGGCGGCACGCCGGCAGGCTTTTTCATCCAACAGGAGGAAAAAGCTGCGAAATACATGGACAACCAACCCAAAGATCCTACGCTGCCTTTCTTGAAGCCCGAGGACGCCCAGTATTTCGATAAACTCCTGGTCGACGTGGACGAAAACGAGCTGAGCTCTGAGGAAAAGAAAGAACGTAAGATTATGGAGCTTTTGCTGAAGATTAAGAATGGCACGCCCCCCATGCGCAAGTCTGCGTTGAGGCAAATCACCGATAAAGCCAGAGAATTCGGCGCCGGCCCGCTTTTTAACCAAATCTTGCCCTTGCTGATGTCCCCGACTTTGGAAGATCAGGAGCGCCATTTGCTGGTCAAAGTTATTGACCGAGTACTGTACAAATTGGACGACTTGGTTCGGCCGTACGTGCACAAGATCTTGGTCGTCATTGAACCGCTGTTGATTGATGAAGATTACTACGCCAGAGTGGAAGGCAGAGAAATCATTTCAAATTTGGCCAAAGCAGCCGGTTTGGCGACGATGATTTCGACCATGAGACCTGATATCGATAACATTGACGAGTACGTGCGAAATACCACCGCCAGAGCGTTTGCAGTCGTGGCGTCGGCTTTGGGTATTCCATCCTTATTGCCGTTCTTGAAAGCCGTGTGTCGCTCTAAGAAATCCTGGCAAGCGCGGCACACTGGTATTAAAATCGTCCAACAGATTGCCATTTTAATGGGATGCGCCATTTTGCCCCATTTAAAGAGCTTAGTAGAGATTGTGGAACATGGTTTAGTCGATGAGCAGCAAAAGGTAATTATTAAAGCCTGTTGTTTTTAGTTATTTTCACGTGTTTTGTTATTTGTAGTATTTTTACGTTTTATTTATTTTTTGGTTTTATTTAGTTTTATTTTTGTTTTCGAAATCGCTTCGTTCTGTAGTGGCATATTCTCAGGCCGTTTTTTTTCTAAAGTTGATTTTTACTTTCACAGGTGCGCACGATTACTGCTTTAGGATTGGCAGCGTTGGCAGAAGCGGCCACACCTTACGGTATTGAGAGTTTTGATTCAGTGTTGAAACCTTTATGGAAAGGTATCCGGACACATCGTGGTAAAGGCTTAGCTGCCTTTTTGAAAGCAATTGGCTACTTAATTCCGTTAATGGACGCCGAGTACGCGAATTACTACACACGTGAAGTCATGCTGATCCTCATTCGTGAGTTTCAGTCGCCGGATGAAGAAATGAAGAAGATTGTCTTGAAAGTAGTCAAGCAATGTTGCGCTACGGATGGCGTAGAACCGCAGTACATTAAAGAAGAAATTTTGCCGCATTATTTCCGTCATTTCTGGAATCATCGTATGGCTTTAGACAAGAGAAATTACAGGTAATGCAAGAGAAAATTATGTTTCGATCCGTTATTAAAAATATTAATGTAACTCTGCGTTTTGTACATAAATTTGTTCGAGTTGTTAGTAAGAAAAATAGTGTTTTAATAATACTATAGAAAATACTAATGTCTTTACGTTTCGGATAGGCAACTAGTAGACACGACAGTGGAGATTGCTAATAAAGTCGGTGCCGCGGAAATGGTAGGCCGAGTTGTGGATGACTTGAAAGACGAAAACGAGGCCTATCGCAAAATGGTGTTGGAAACCATCGAGAAAGTTTTGGCCAACTTGGGAGCCGCGGAAATCGACAGTCGATTGGAAGAACAGTTAATTGACGGCATTTTGTACGCTTTCCAAGAACAAACAGCCACTGATGACGTTGTGATGTTGAACGGCTTCGGCACCGTGGTCAACTCTTTAGCCAAACGCGTCAAACCATACCTGCCACAAATTTGCGGTACTATTCTGTGGCGTTTGAACAACAAATCTGCGAAGGTACATTTCCTTTCGAATGATTTTGATCATTTTTCGAATTTTTTAAAAGAAATTTCTTCTTGAACAAAGGGATTTGCGTGCAGCAAAGGGAAACCTTCTTTTATCCATTTATTATGATCTTAGGTTCGTCAACAAGCCGCGGATTTGATTTCACGCATCGCTGGCGTAATGAAAACTTGCCAAGAAGAGAAACTGATGGGTCATTTGGGCGTGGTTCTGTACGAATATTTGGGCGAAGAATACCCCGAGGTGTTAGGCTCTATTTTGGGCGCTTTGAAAGCCATTGTGAACGTCATTGGTATGACGAAAATGACCCCGCCTATCAAAGACCTTTTGCCGCGGTTGACGCCCATTCTCAAGAACCGACACGAAAAAGTGCAAGAAAACTGTATTGACTTAGTAGGCCGTATTGCCGATAGAGGACCCGAGTTTGTCTCCGCTCGCGAATGGATGCGTATCTGCTTCGAGTTGCTGGAATTGTTAAAAGCGCATAAGAAAGCTATCCGTCGTGCTACCGTCAACACTTTCGGTTACATTGCCAAAGCTATTGGCCCGCATGATGTCTTGGCCACCTTGTTAAACAACTTGAAAGTCCAAGAGCGACAGAACCGCGTTTGCACCACGGTAGCCATTGCTATTGTGGCTGAAACTTGTTCACCGTTCACGGTGCTCCCGGGATTAATGAACGAGTACCGAGTACCGGAATTGAACGTCCAGAACGGCGTGTTGAAGTCTTTGTCTTTCTTGTTTGAATATATCGGCGAAATGGGAAAAGACTACATCTACGCCGTTACGCCGCTGTTGGAGGATGCGCTGATGGATCGAGATTTGGTTCATAGGCAAACAGCTTGCGCAGCCATTAAGCATATGGCCTTGGGCGTTTACGGATTCGGCTGTGAAGACGCACTGACACATTTGCTGAATTATGTCTGGCCGAATATATTTGAAACCTCGCCGCATTTGGTCCAAGCGTTCATGGACGCCGTAGAAGGAATGAGGGTGTCTTTGGGACCGTTGAAAATCTTGCAGTACTCCTTGCAAGGACTGTTTCATCCTGCGCGAAAAGTTCGAGATGTATATTGGAAAATCTACAACTCCCTTTACATTGGAGGACAAGATGCGCTGGTCGCCGGATACCCGAGAATAAGTAACGATCCCAAGAATCAGTATGTTCGCTATGAGTTGGATTACATCTTATAAACAGTGCGCTCTGTTCCGTAAAGAATTTTTGTTGTGGTGGTGAAGATGCATTTTTACAAAACTTGTCGCTGTAGCCATTTGCGTTTCTTTAATATTTTGATTTTTTTCTTAATTTGTGGCGATAATTGGAGGATTTTTATGAAGGATGACTAATAAACAGTGACGCTTAAAATGTTTTACTTGTCTTATTTATGTTTAATTTGACCCCCTCTTGTTTATGTAAATTTGGAGGTTTTGCAGTCTTTGGATCAATATTTCGGATTATCAGTTCCTTGGGTTTTAGATAAGGAATTTGACGAACGTAAATCTCGTCCACGTCCAAAATGTTAATCACAAACACGAAAATAAAGAAAAAAAATTTGTTTCTGCCAACAAAAGCGGTTTGTTGTACTGGAACAAATATTACAGTACTTCTTAATTTTACTGGAATTACAATGATCGGTAATTCCGAAGTAACCTAATTAACCGATGTCTGCAATATGAAAATTAAGGAATGCAAATGGTCAGCCTCGACCAGAGGATTCCGAATCTGCAAGAATTATTGCGCTAGCCCTTCAAATAAGCGAGAAAAGTGAGCTTGAATATGTAATCATGCCCTGAGGGCATCTCAGGAGCCAAAAATTTTGACATCCCATAAGGAATAACATGGGAAAAAGTGCGATTTTGTTATTTAAAAGTATATTTTAGTTATAGTATGTTGATCGTTCATTTTGTCATTTATGAAGACTAGAGCTGTTCATTTATTATTTATTAGAATTCTTTCAGGTAGGGGACAGGGGCGCAGCGAAGGGGGGGGGGGGGGCCTGGCTTTGTGATGGTTTTTCTCGACCGGGAAACAGAACGCGACTGAGTGAAAAATGACCAAGTTTTATTAACCAAAGTCAACTATGTACATACGTATTGAGCTTGGGAGCAGGGAGCATGACAAATTTTCGTCCCCAGTAATACAATCTCAAAAGCCCATTTTAGCATTACACTGAAAAATCATCTAATCCAAATTTCTTTACACACTACACCATTGTATCTTTTGCACTACACTTCATGTTCGTGACCTTTGCTTCCTCAATCTGTGGCAGTTTTATAGCTGATAGTCTCTCTCGAAGCGTCAAGAAAGTTTAGTCAATTCAAAAGTCACATTTGTAAGAACATCAGAACATAAACCGAAAACCCTCTTCTTTTCTTACATATTACACTTTTTTCTTACTCTAAATCAACTTGCCTGATATAGCAAATGCTTTTCTTAACCTAAAGGAAAATATACATAACTACAAATTCGAGATCCACGCACATTCAAAAACTTTGAACTCCAGAACACATGCACACCAAATCCCTCGCATCATTTTAAGGTGTATCACAGCAACAATTTGTGAAAGTAGGCCGTGCCTCTCTTTCCCATCTTTTACCCTATTTCTTAGTTCTTAGCCTGTCTACTTGTTGTCCTATTTTTTCCTTTGAGAAATGCAAATACGCAGTGACAGATTACGCTCCGACTTGTTAAACAAAGTAAAAAAAAAAAAAAAAAAAAAAAAAATACGGAAAAGATCCCTGAAACAACGTGGCAGTGACAAAGGCGCCATTCAATCGTGCGCCATCCCACAATATTTTTTTTTGAACAATTGTTACAAAGTGTATACAAAAAGTGACGAGGCACATGGTATTCGATCCCAAACGAGGAAAGTCGCAACTTCTAGCTAATTTGCGATTGGCGTTGAGGATTCAGTGTCTACAGACAGGAAAGAAATGCCATTAAATGATAGATTTCTGCACTAACTTTACTACTTTACTGGATAAAGGGCGAAACGGTCATAAACGTCCATCAGTTCTTCCAAGTGATATTCTTCCAAGCACACAAAACCTTCTAAAGAAGGACTCTGTCGCCGAGCACAATCCAAACAATGGACCACGTGTCGTTTTTCTTGTTCTTTAATGAACAGAACGTTGAAAACTTCAACCTGGGAATATTAAATTAAACATTAAAACGTTATTTTGAGTAACCAATACGTTAAAACCATGAACAAGAAGAAAATTAAACAATAGCTTACCTCACACTGACCACAATAGTGCGACGCCTCGTTTTTGGCCCTCCCATGGAATCTTACGTCGACACCTTTCGAACGCACAAACTGTAACGCGAGCTGAGAATATCGCAGCGTTTTCATGAGACAATATCTAAGATAAAGCAAAGTAATCATTATTACAAACATATCCTATACTTTGCCACAACTCTGCCGGACTTACTTGATGAGATCGAAGAGCTTAGGATCAGACACTTTAATATTCCGCGCCAAGTTCCATGACAAGTGCACCATAGGTACAATGCTCTTAAAACTCTGCAACTTATTCCATTCATAGCGTTCAATGGCTAATTTATATTGACGAGCTGTCAGAGGTCCCACGTTCCACGCAATGTTGTTGCACCAACCCACAGCTTGTACCCAGTGAACGCAGCCTAAACAAAGCAAAAATTAATACTTCCGCGTTCTTTACCACTTTTTCATCAAGTGACAATCAATATAGTACGCTATTACCATGAAAATATTACAATAATTAAAATAAAATAATAATAAAAAATAATATCAAACAAGATAAATATATAATGTAATATAATGAAATAAATAATAATAATAATGAAATATAATAAAATAATAATAATAACAATAATTAAATATAATAAAATAATAATCAAAAATATATAATAAATAAGTACAACAAAATAAATATAAATAAATAAAAAAATGAACCAGGAAAAAAATAATAATAAAGGAAACCTACCAGAATTCACCCAAACGAGATCACCCGGCTTTTGCAAGAATCGGTAAACCGGGACTTGAGCTTCCAGAAGATCATCAATGGATGGCCACCACGAACCATGCAAGTAATTTATGTTGTTTTTCTCACACAGTTTATGGATCATGCCCCAATACGCGTCAGGTACTCCAAACCATTCACAGTCACCCGGACCGATATTTATATTAATGGAGCAAAAGTTGTTATTTTCTTGATGTCCAGGAGTTCGACTTCCAGGAACCTAGAAAAGAGCGAAATTTGACAAACTTGCAAAATTAATGCATTTAACGAATTAAAACAAAACAAACCTTCATGTACAGCTGGACGGTGTTCATGCCCAAAATTATATGCCCCACATGTGACAACATATTCCCAGCTGAGACCACTCGGGCAAACGCGGGCAACTTCATCAATTCCTGCAACTGCGGTCTCCACTTGCGTTCGTCAGACAAATCCACGTTTGTCCCAAATTTAATCGTCTTGTGTCCGTTCTTCCTCCTCCTCTTCCCAACTTGGCTGCTCGAATCTTTGGAATCCGAGTCGGAATCCAATCGATGTATGCCGCCCACCAACGTGCCACTCCCATTGCCTGCTACTCCGCCCAACGACGAGCCTCCACTCTGACTCCCCGAATTATTCCTTTCCTGCTCGTCCTTCAAGCTATCTTGGAAGCTCGACGCCTGATACTGCGCGTAGCGCGCGATGGTCGTGATCGAACGGTGCGAAGCGCAATTCCACACCTTCTTGTGCGTCACCGGATCAAAATTCTCATCCGACGTCTGCTGCATTTGCGTTCTCACTTCCACCGGATGGTCAGGATTGGCTTCCACCAACGTTTTGGTCGAAAACAGACCCAAATCCAGCTTCAAAGCCGACGCCATGCCCCGGACGACCGCGATCGGATGCTGCAGACAAAATTCCTGCAATTGGAAGCTAAAAGCGTCCTTTTTGTTGTCCAAATACACGCTAGGCGTGGGAGGCAGTAGTTGATCTTTGGTCAACACCATTTTAGGCGGATCCGGGGGATGGGGCGGGGCTACTTTCTCCGACACAATGTTACAGTGTCGTAAACCTTGCAAGCCGCTCATCTTGGCACAAACATCCAAGATTTCTTGGGCCGTAGCGGTCAAGGGTGGCTCGGGCGGTAGCAATTTCTCTTTATGGTCCTCGTCGGAAGAATCGGCAATCAGCTGCGACAACGCCCACTTCTTCTGCTGCTGTAGCTTCTTAGGGCACACGCCTGAGCGGCCCATTGGGCCGCCAAAAGCGAGCACGGGTGTCGGTTCGGGTACTAAACGAATGGTAGAGGGAGCTGACTGCGTCACAGGAGCCTGAGGACGCTGCGGGGGCGGAGCCTGAGGCTGTGAAGGCAGTTCTGTGGGCGGGGCTTCGATTTTCACCGCCTGCGTCGGTGCAGTGGGTTCCACGGCTTCTAAATCAGCGCCAAACTGCTTGAGCAAATCTTCGGCCAACGAAGTGGCGATGTCCTTTTGGGCTAAAATGGCCTGTAATTCTTGGTCGCTGACTGAAACGCTTGAAGAAGGTGAAACAGGTAAAGGTAAAGGTGTAGGCGTAACTACAGGGGTCGGGTAAGGGTTCGAGTACGCTGGACGGTTAGGCTGAGCCGTTGCCGGAGCGTTGGCAACCATGGGTGGACGAACCGGTGGACCATTCGTAAAAGGCATCCGCTGCGGTGTCATCTGTTGTTGCTGCTGTTGTTGACGGAGTTGTTGTTGGTGCTGTTGCATTAAGCGATAGTTGTGCATGAGCTGTTGCAGCATTTGCTGCTGCTGCGGGTTCAGGGTGGACTGGTTTTGCTGCAGGTACTGTAGCATTTGCAGCTGCTGCTGGTTCAAGTAGAAAGCTGGCACGGAAGGTCGCACAGGTGGTTGTTGCTGAACACCGGCTTCAACTTCAGCCTGTCGAAACCAATAAATTAAAATTTTAAATAAATACAATATGGATATTTGAAATCAATAAAGATTTACTTTTTGTAGAAAATAAAAAATACATAATTATTATGCTTCCAATATCTGGCTTTAACAAAAGGTTACATCGTCCTATCCTTGCGGCTAACATTCGCAACTTTTCGCAACAATCTCATTCCAGCTGCGTCTATTCGAGACCTGATTCTTTCGTTCATAATCCAAATTTCATGACGAGAGGTGAGTTTTAAGGACACAAACGAGTTTTGTGCCTGGTATTAAAGTTGCACGTTAACAAAACGCTTTTCTTTTAAATAACCGCACACCTGTCTCTTTGTCATACTTGTGTTTCTTTTTATGGTGCTGTTTTACATATGATGAACGCGATTACAGTGTATTCAACGTTAAACGAATGCAAACAATATCTCGCAATAAAAAAAACCGTTAAGAAAGTGTTAGGTTGCATAACATTTCCTTACAAAATCGTTCCTTTTAAAATACTTTCTCGGAGCTAACACATAGAAGTAACACATCAAGAAAAAAAATAAAATAAAAAATAAATAAAAAAATAAATAAAATAAAAATAAGTAAAAATAACGAAAAATAATAATAAAAAATAACGAAAAAATTAAATATAATATAAAAAAATAAAAAATAATACCGAAACATAAAATATAATAAGAATAAAAATAATAAAAAATCGCTTTCAAATAAAATAAAAGTCAATTTGCTCAAATTCGTGGAGGATACGTTCCGCAAAATCAAGAAACTGCTGCAAAAAAAAAAATATTACTGGGAAACATAGATACGTTGTACAGTTCCAATAAAGAAAAATATTTTCTGAATTACAGGTATACAGCGCGACCCATCAATTTTTACCTTGAAACGTTTGGCTTGCGGAGGTCCCTCCACAGCTCCGGGATGAGAGAAAGGGGCGTGACCAGGAGGTACGCTCGTGGTCCCTGGTGAAAACGGTTGTTTCTGGTACATGGTGCCCGCTCTTGCAGCTGCTTGTTGCAGCTGCTGCTGCTGCCTGGAGTTCATTTCTGCCGAAATCGGAAGGTTCCAGGCGTCTTCAATCGAAGGCAATGGCCTCGCTCTTCCGTTCGCAATTGCAAAGCAAAAAGCAATTTATTAAACCTTCAATTCCTATAATCTTTTCTTTCAGACTTTTACTTTCATAGATCTCAATAATAATATTATAATAATAGTAATAATAATAATATTTTAATAATAATAGTAATAATAATAATAATAAATTGGACAAGAAACTCAACTTTAAATAGACGCAATGCTACGTATCCATGAACATATAAATTATAGAAACGCAAATGAACAAACTTAAAAGGAAATTTTCACTGAATCAGAAGGAAGACACAGGCGAAAGGATATTTTACTTGGAACTGGGCGTTGGAGTGGGACAATTTTCTAGCTGCACTTGCAAAAACTTGGTCCTCCGGATCAGATCAGGGTGAAGAGGTACTTTTGAGCCGCGAGCGGCGTTGACATAACACGCTAAGGCGTCTCGGGGTTGAGCAGCCGATTCGTAAAGTATTCCTAGGTTGGTCCACGCCGCGGTATGGCCTTTGTCTAACTGCACAGCACAAATATAGGCTTGCAAAGCGTCCATAGGCTGATTTTGCTGTTGATAAAGCACTCCAATGGAGCACCACGTATCCGCGTTGCCCTCGGATTTGTCTACCGAGTTGCGATACGCCAAAAAAGCTTCATGCACTTTGCCCACTGAGGCGTAACACCGGCCCAACAAGTACAAACTCTGTCCGGATTTCGGATCCGCGTCCACGGCCGCTTTCAGGTATTGAATAGCTGTCGATTCCCGGCTACTTTTATCCCCAAGAGTCTCTACACAATGGTACAACCACCCTGGATAAGGCCAGACAAAAGAAAATTAATATTAAAAAATAAAATAGAACTAGAAGTTTACCTAATTGACGGCAAATGTCCGCGCGAAGTAAAACCGGTACATCCTTTTCTTGCAACAGTTTTTCATAATATTCCTTCGCTAGTTTGATTTTCCCTTGGGCTTCGTACACGTGTCCAATATGGAAACGAACTAGATCGACAAGATAAGACAAATTAAAACTGTGAGCAACAGAAGACACATTAAAACTGTGTGCATGTCGCCAAATGTACTCAACATAAATGAAAACTTTCCAAATAAAACTGTACACGGAATCCACAAAAAAACGAGGCTAAAACGCTAACTAGAATATAAAGCTACTAGAACTTCAATAAAACCTAGTAAAAAGAATTTAGTAATCTAAGAATAAAATTATTTAAAATAGTAGAAATCAACCTTATACTGTTACGTAACAAAAGCATCGTAACGCTAAACCAATGTGCAAACGTGAAACCGCTCACATCCTCTTCTCTTACGTACACCAACTATTGATTTTCTCCCCTCTTTTAATGCGTTTTTGTCTGCCTTGCTCTTTCACTCCTCTGTCCCTCCTTTTCACCACGCTCCCTTTATTAGCCCTTTTCCCTCCACTTTCCCCTCTGCCGTGTCAATCACCCCGAACACCCCATAGAAAACGCTAGAAAAGGCCTAGAGCGTCCAAATCCTATCGCAGCCTGATAGTGAGCGTAAATGGCTTTCATCACTTAAAATTCAAACACTTGTAGTGAGTTTCGCAAAATTCCTGCAAAGACATCAGTAACCTGAACTTAAATATCTCTAGCACAACATTTGAGAATTTCATTGCTCTTCAGTAAAAAAAAAAAATAATGATAAATATATAAAAAATAAAGAAAGAAGAGAGAGAAAATAAGAAAAATAACATAAAGAAAAATACAGAAAAAATAAAGAAAAAATTCATTTATTTTTAATAAATTCCCGAATGGTTCCGGATCTCTCGACGAAGCCCAAACTTTCAGCAAGCCATAATAGAAACTTATAACTTCTCGTTGAAACCTATCGACCTTCGCCAACTTTATCTGAATAATGCCAACTAACACAAAGTTACAAATAAAACCAAAGCCAGCGTTATTAATAAAAAAAAATGGAACGAAACTCTATAACTGAAAACCAATTGCTATGAAGACTAAAATGTGACCTTAATTGAGGCTCTTGATATATTTGGCGTCAATGCTGTCTGAACCTAATGTCACGCCAGTTGGGCTTCCGTTTGCTGCACCTGGAATAACAATTTCCTACGCGAACTCTGGCTCGATGAGCGAAACAAAAAAAGAGTAATAACTAACACGTGCTGCCGTGAATAACCTGAATGGCATCAGTTTCTCGTACAGGTGCAGTTAAACGCTAATGGTTTTTCCATACTCGCCACAACAGTTATTCAGCCTTTTTCGGACAATGAGCATAAAAAAAAGATAAAAAAGGACAATGGAAAGCCGAAATAAGAGCACATGACCCCAGTAATGTTCTTCAACGAAAAAAATAATATAATGCACAAAAGATCAATCTTTTTAATTTAATAAAGACGTGAAGTGCGTTTCCTTTTCTTTATTATTCAAAACTTATAGCACAACGATCGTTATTGTGTTAATCATAATATTAAGAACATTTACTTTATTTGAAGTGAATCAAACGTGCCCATACAAAACGAAATCACGCTTAACAATCAAAGTGCAATTAAATGTGCAACAAACATTGAAAAATAAAAATAAATAAATAAAATAATAAAAAATAAAATGAAAAAAGCTCACTAAGATTAAAAAAGTATTAAATTATGACAAAATATCCACGTTTTGGCGTGCTTACTTTCCAGGGACGTAAACGTCGCTACGGAGCAATCGATTAACGCAAGTTGGTAATGTTTCAAGGCTTCTTCCCAGTCTCCTCCCACTTTGCACATGAGTCCCAGACGTAAATGGACTTCTTTGGCGCGATCATACGCCGGCTCCTCGTACAGCAACGTCAAAAAAGACCGCTTGGCCCTGCACATACGCCACAAAAAAAGGTAAACAAACCCCATTCGTTAACGAAAACAAACACGTTTCATTTCTCCAGGCAATCTTTCGTAACTTTAAGTCAACCTTTAGTGCTTTTTTTATTTAAAAAAGTCCAAACTTTAGACAGTCGAAACTTTACAATTTCTCTAAATGTAACCCAAACATCTGTTCCCGTGAAACATTACTACGTCGAACAATTAACAACCTTGGTCTATTCTCAACCTGGAAAGAAAGAACAAAGAACCCCAAAATCCGGATCTCTACAAGTTCCGCCCACCTTGGCCCGTCTGTTGCCATCTTTTGTTACACTTTCTTCCACTTTTATCCACGGTAGACTTTCAAGACAGCAAACAAGCTGTGTACCCCAGCCGGCCTTTCTGATTCGACACGCCTATGTTTCATAGACTTTCTATTGCTTTTCAGCCTATTCAATTTCCAACCCTACAATCTTCAAAAAAAAAAAAAAAATTAAACCTTATTTTGAGATTTGTTTCAAAACGTCACTGTTTCATCCCATTCCCCCCAAAAAGAGCAAACTTTTCGGAGAATTGTCCCAATTTGCTACGGTGGACATTTGGAGACTTTATGGTAGGCGAAACTCGTCTTAGCGTGACGTTATATAACTTTTCTGCCGAAACGAACCCATTTTTTTAAGGAAAGAAATCAGGCTTTCGGTCACAGCCTGCCATAAACATTTACTTTTTTCGTGGGGCTTTTAAGGGAGGAAAAAAATGGGTCCAAAAAGGTAAAGGTAGCCATAGCAACTAAATAAAACTCCTTCAGGGTCACCATCAAACCGTACCGTACCATCAAAACCCTGGCTGGTTTCGTCTGAGAGCGCCTGGCCTGCTACCAAAAAGCGAGTACGTCTGGGTCGCCAACCTAAAAATAGATTTTTTTCGGCCCCAATCTTTGGACTGTTCGCATTTCAAATTTTACTCGCCAGCCACTCTTCAAAAGTGACCCTTCTCACCCTCTGGAGTCCTTTTCGCCCTCCATTATACCTTCTCTTCGCTTTCTTCTCTCTTCTTCTTCCAATTTTCCGTTTTATCTCAAGAAAGTTGGGCCAAAGAAGAAAGAACCGGAAGTACTGCGTTCCATCAGGGCTCACACACGCTTAAAGTGCTTTTGTAGGCTTACTTTCTCCCTTTCGTCTTTTTTTTTTCAAAACTGATTGGCTTTTTGAGCGTTTAAATCCAACCCTTGAATGGAACTTCAAGCGAAAATAAATAAAATAATGAAAAAATTGGCTGAGAAAATGTTAGTTTAGACAAGAATGTGTTCTAGTTTTAACTCAACTGCATGGAATGCCAAAAACATGAACGTTTTACCTTCTGTGTAATTCCTACAGGTGTCATTTCGCATTCTTCTTCGTAAAACATTTTCCCATTCAACTTTTCTTATATTTCCGTTTTAATTAAATAGCTAGTTTTGCCCACAAACGCGTTTTTTAGATAATTTGTGCTGTGTCTGCATCTGTAAATACGGCACGAACGTGTTAACCAGCGAAATTAGCACGGTAATCCGTTCTGACTTGCTTAGTAACACGTGTTTGGCAGTGGAAACACGGCCTTATTGCGTTATTATATGTATAGTTATTTATAATTTACAATATTATTATAAATATTATCATATAAATATGTATCATTTGACCTACATAAACCATAGGAGCGTTCTGATTAAGTTATAATAACGATAATTATTATTATTACTATTAATTATAATAATAATAATAATCGTAACGGCCTTGTTTTGTGGGTTAAGTTCGTAAAATCAGCCGCTTTAGACATGGTAAAATACTCTTCTGCAGTGCTCTTCTTCGTCACTTTTTTCTCATAATTAATTAATTTGTTCTTGTTCGTAGGCATTCACCTATTGACCACTTCATCTCTTGCACAAATCCCTTCGTAAAATTTACAGTGATTAGCTTATTGAGTGCATCGAAACTTCACCATTTTCTTCACAACAAAATTTTATTTTTCTGGCCCTATTTTCTTTATTTTCACCGTTCTGAAAACGACGTAGTTCCTTTCTTCGCCTCTCTGAAATTCCATTCGCCTCAGCGTTCCTGAACCTGGCCACCTTTCCTCGAACACATTCTAACATTTCTAGTCTATACCATCATTCTTCTCCTTTCTACAATCTTTTCACTTCTCTCAATCGCATATTTCTTCCATTGCTTTACTACTGCTAGGAATTTAACCATAACTGGCATTAAAAAAATAATAATAAAAAAATAAAAAAATCTATTTGAAGTACCAATATTAGTTATATCTCATTTTGTTGCATCTTTACGTTCTCAACTCCTTCAGAGATTTCTCCTAGCTCACGTTCACAATATCTGCTACTACATCGGCCTTTCTGAACATTACACCATAAGGCAAACGAAAAGCTGCCGAAAAACCCGTCAAGAAAAAAAGGTTCAACCTTCTGGGTTCCTTCACGTTTCTCATCTTTCCCAAAAGGAGGCTTAGGTCAAAGAGGCGCCCCATCATCATCACCATCATCAAGCCTGGGCCCCTTTTCTCGTCCAAAGACTCTTTTTATTATTATTATTCAGGTTCGAGAAGAGATCCCCTTCCGATTTGGGCGCTGGAGGCCACGTCTGCCTAAGTCAAATAACAGTTTTTCCCTTTCTTACTCCCAACGTTGGCGGACAATGGGGCTGCTCGTCGGATGGGCGGGGCTAAAGCAGAGGGTGAATGGACGTTGCGAACGTTGGAAAATCAGAGAGCGGATGAAACTTTTAACAAAGGATGACCCCCCTGTCCCCCCTAATCGAATCTACCGTGGGAACACAAACAAAAACGGACTGAAGTATCGATCGTACAAAAGAACGCCAAAGATTCTAAGGGTACGCCCACTCTAGTATTCTTTAACCCGCCTTAAAGCATGATAAACACAAGAATTCCGTTACTCGTACCTTGAGGCTACGTTGTGACGTCATAACGCATTCCAAATGATTATATTTTTAGAAGGGGAAAAAAATATCGTCCGAAATGGAACAAAAAGGGATGAGCGAGTAAATTCGGTTTGGGTAAATCCACTCCGGGGAAGAAAATTGAGCAAATTGAAGGGAGGTGTTATCCAAAAGCAGAAGGTCGTTGCACTGGGTTCGAAAACGTTCGCTCGTCGGCACGCACGCGCAACGCAGTATCGAACTCCGCACTTCACGCACACATCCGGATGGCCAGATTACTGGTTCCAATTTTTATTCGAAATAAAAAAAGAACTAATTCTTTCGAAGACACTGCACGCAAAAAAATTTTAGGGGATTTTTACACAGTCTACATTCAAAGCATGCACGCCCCCAGCCACTACAGAAAAAAGACCCAAACCCACGAATCGCGCGTCCTTGTCTCGTTGCCACCAGACCAGAAACCAAACTGAACCATCCGAGCTAACAGATAGCTAACCGGGCATCCAAGCTCCTCCCCTTCCCTCTGCTGTTCACAAAACCAGGACATCAAGACGCACGGCCAAGGCGATAAAAGCCCCCAAGGTTTGCAGCCGAGCCGGGTAAGCGCTAGCTCCACCCCTCCTCCTCGTCCCCCCCAACCGCACGCGCTCCAGAAACGTTCGATTTCCTGTCTAGCTCTACTTGGATCAAAAGACGCGTCGCCGACCTTGCTCGTCAACAATGAAAATGTTGCGTACCGTACTGAAAACGCATGCAACAATAAACATACTTTTTCATGGCCTTCAGTTATGAAACTTCTATGAAACCTTGAAGGCTTCCTCTGGGTAAGTTTCCCTTTTTTCCCATAAGACAATCACTTGAAGTAGAATACAATACTCCCTCTTTTCCCAGAATCCACCACTTCCTCGCAGCTTAACATTTTTCCCTGTGAGGAAAGGGTATTCTACCCGCAGGTTTGGGGAATTTTAGGAAATCCTGAAGCTAAGCATGGCTTGTTGAATTTATTTGCATAACCACTTCCTGTGGGAATATCCCCTTGTTGAGGCAAGGGGATGCTCATCACTCTTTCTTTTGCACGTTAATTTTTTTCTGTCGTTTTTGTTGTTTATTTCTAACTACTTTATTAACCATTTTACGTTGTCTCTCACTAAAAAAATACCGCTTTTGCTGTGAATGAGAAATTAAAAAGAGAACGACATGAGAGACAAGAATAACTTCCGGTTACCTAAACCGGCTTTTCCATGTCGTTACAGAAAGGAGTGCAAATTTCCTGTTTACCAGAACTTGGAATACTTGATCCTCTTATCCAAGTAAATAAAAGGAATCGAAATATAAAAATACATAAAATACATGTATAAATATCAGTTTATACTGAAAGTATATTGAGTAAAGCATTTTGTTCGTCAATGTCTTAAACTTTTTAAACCAAATCATCAACAAGGAAATTTTAATAAAACCGTTAACAAGAACTTAGGATTGTTTTAAAGTTTTAAAAAAGCTTTAGAAAATGGAGATGCAGGTAAAAAAAAAACGAAGAAAACGCAGAAATATAAAAAAGTAATAATTATACAAGGTAAATCTAGGTCAAGTCCCAACGTGGCTTTGTAAAGCGTCAACTTAGCCACGCCTCCTAGTTCCATCACACGCTATTCCACGTGAGCTTCATTGGTCATAGAACTCTAAGCCGAAACCAGTCCGTATTTGCGTTCAGTGTCGAAATTTAGATCACATGTCCTAGATTCTACAAATAATTGTTCATTATTTTAATTTTTTCCTTTACAGACACATTAGAAACTTATTATTATAGATTCCTGTACATAAGCAAAACATGCCTACAGATTTAAAAACTTTCTATGCTATTTATAAAAGGACAGCTTCTTTTTTTCTCCTACGTTCTCCAAGTTCAAACGACCTTGACAGTCGAGTTTCCATCTATAGCAACTCCAAAACCTGCATTTACGTGAGCTGTCGTTCTAACAAGTCTTATAGAAAGAAATTTGCATAAATAGAAGCTTTTAAATGCTCCTACTCCCCGAAAAATAACAAAGAAAAAAAAATAGTGTCTATACATTTTCACACTATAAATTCTATGACTGCTGGAGTGAAATCCCCAGATGCTGAACATTAATACATTTCCGACCATCTTATTATCTCATGCCAGATGTTGATATCTCTAGGCGAACTTTGACACTGTTTCAAAAGCCGGCGTCACATGAGGTGAACGGCGCCGTTTCTCGTACGATACGAAAGCCCGTGAGGAGCTAGCTTCAAAAAAGCGCGCCAGTTTTTCCAATCTTTTTTATTTTTTAAATCCCTGCTCATTACCGAAATAGTGCACTTCAAATGGACTGTGAACTAATAGTTCCAAATTTGATTCCAACCGCAAGTTTATTCCAAAAATACTTTTCCCAGAAAGTAAGTATCTGGTACAGTCTTAAACAATACTTTATGGTAAGCAAGAATGACTATTTCTAATGTTTCCAAGGTAAGTGAAGTTGCTTAATGAACAGTTCTAGTTCATTAGACATTGTTACTGAAAGTTATTGACGTATAATTTTTCCATAATGTAGGTTTGTGCAATATGTTCTGTTCTCATAAGGTTGTAAAATGCAGAGCGAAACTTTCCGTCTCTTCTAACCTTTACCACCTGTCTTTCTTTCCCTACCTTTCTTCACAAAAGGTAGCAAAAAGAATGGCAGGTTCTCTGCCATTAGGCGGTATCGCAGGCCTAAGCACAAAGACACAAAAGAGAAGCGTATTGGGCAACTGACACCGTGTCTAATAAGGTTTTGAGAGCAAGGTAGACATTGATGAGGGACTTCAACCAATAAAAAATAAAAAAAAAAATGCCTTTTTGCTCCCTTTTTTCCCAACTGGTGTATTTCATACAGTCTAGATGAGAATTTTTATACCAGTGAAAGAAAAATGAGACAAACTAACACAAGTTTGAAGATTTTCCCTTTTTTCGCCTTGGTTACATTCCTTAACGAAAAGCCTCGTGACGGAAACATTCACGGCCATGTATTTCGTCCAAAACAATGCGACGAAACAAGAAAGGTCTTTCACCTGTCCTAATGACAGCGTGCCAACTTAACAAGGCCTTTCGTGGTTTAGTATATACGAGCTGGACAAAGGCATTTAAGATCAAATAGATGAAACGGTCTCGTCTTGGATTTGCCTCAGAAAGTAGATCGCTTTGAAAACGCGACCGTACTTTAAACCATGACAGAAAAAGACCTCATTGTATTTTTTTATATATAACCATAAAAAGTTTCTCATTTAGTCAAAATGAGAAGAAAAAATCGTATTCACTTTTCAATTGAAAGAATTCGGCAAATCTTTCAATTCTAGATAGCGAATAAGTTTGATTCGCTTACAAAAATAATCTGCATTCTTTCTGTCCCTATGTAAACACATAGGACGCATATTGTGCGCAAACCTTTCAGTTTTGCGTGCCGTATTCAGTGCAATATCTAGTGCAATACTTTCCAGTAACGCAAAATAGAAATACGGCCAATTGGTCCGTATTAAACCTGCTTGTGCGAGTGCAGCTTCACGAATACGCTGAGTCTATGAAATAGTTTCGAAGTTATGCTTCCACTGCACGAGCAAAGAGAAAGGAAACAAACCAGGATGTCTTTGTTCGACTATACAACGAGGCCTTTTCTGCAAACTGCCAGTAGCAGACGAGAAACAAAAGCAAACTTACCAATGGTACGCATTGAAATGAAAGTAGACGAGACCTTGGCCATAAAGCACGTTCACGTCCTTCCAAAATGTCGGTTTAAGCGCAGTATACATTTCATAGGCGGACAACGCTAGAAGAAAAAGGATAACGAATGAAATTATAAAGGAGGTCGTGAAATAAAAGTACGAAACGAAGTGGCATTGGAATTTCCGGGTTTACATTGAAATAAGAATATTTTTTTTTTTTCTGTAAAGCAACTACTACAAAAATATTTTCGCTCTTTAAGTTTTCTATGGTTTTCATACGTATTCTGTAAACTACGTATTCTGTATAATAAGGAGATTAGTAACAGCTCACAAGGAAAACGACGCAGTTTCTTTTTCAATAAGGCTTGAATCAGGAAGATGACGCAGAATGTTCGTCTAATAAAACGTTTTGGATCATTTCAAGTCCTTTTAGGAAAAATTGACACCGAACTGGTTTGCGCAACCGAAGTTCTATTACAGGTTTTCCTTTTAAGTAAATTATACCTTTGGGATAGTCTTCAAGAAGGAGGTGCAAATGACCCAATTTCGAGTAGATTCGCGGGTCTAATAAGCTTTTTCCCTGCGTCTCACACTTTTTGTCTTCCTCCAGCTCCTCGGGGGCGTCTTGTTTTTGAACAGCTTCGCCTACATTCTTAACAGGAATGTCAGACGAGCCGGAAGACGTCGAATGCGAAGAAGAATCGTGGGTCGTGCTGGTCACTTTGTCATCGTCGACGTTTTTCAACTGAATTATAACTCGCTCGAAGTATTTCACGGCCTTTAGGACAATCTGCTTTTTCATCAAGTTTTCTGGAATGTTTAACTTCGTGTAGCCAAACCGTCGACTGCAATTACAGAAAATAATAGAATTTCGTACAAAAAAAGCTTCTTAATTCTGTACTTTATTTAATTTATTCATTTTACCTGTCGAGTTCGGCAAGGTACTGTGTTTCTTCAGGGCTAAATACCGAGTCTGGATCAAGAGAAGATGAAGTCGACTCTGGGAGCTGCAATTGTGTAGTAGCCATTTTTTTGCGTTTTACTTTTCGGGCGGTAAAACTGTATCCCAACTCACAAAAAGAAATTTCAAAAACTAAGAATGTTCACCTACGACGGAGGTATTAATAATGTCTGCATTTTTTTTTACACCGAACAATAAACCCCTTTTGAATGTTTATTAACAAGTAAAACTTGTTTAGGGGAGTGACGGGCAGGTGATTTGCCTCGAAGGCTCATGCGAGGCGGCAAAGTGGGCGAAGCCTACATTCGTAACTTGAAATCTACGAACGATTGTTTTTTCCTCAAATTTAATGCCTTTTTGATTCACTTGCACTTAGTAGGGTTTATTTGTTATTACTACCTGCACTAGCAAAGTTCTGAATGTTTTTAAACCAGAAATTAACTCACAAATTGTCACGCGAAAAAACAAACAACATTAATGTGATCCGTTTTGCCGCAGCGATACAACATCTCACCAGGCTTGAAAGTTATTACAAACGCAATCTCATATCTATGGGAATACTCTCCTTGTAGGATTAGCAAAGTAACTGTCAATTAAGAAAAAAGCCTCGGAAAGTAGTCTTTATGCCACTTTTGATAGATCGTAAAAAGAACGTTGACTGAAACCTCTCGGAGAGCATACGTCAGCAGCTACAGCAAAAGAAACATTTCTTTCCAATTTTACAGACAGCTTTATTAGCTTTCAATTCTCTTATTGACGATTCAACTGAAACATCGAATAACTATATATTTGAAACAGTAATTGCTAATTTATATTTCAAATGCATGCCGAGATTACTTAAATAAAAAAAGTGTATGAAGTAATGTGCTGCTTCACCTGGGGGAGGATTTTGAGCAGCTATCAGAAGAGCAATACAAGCGTGTGAACCGCGAGCAGAGAAGAGCATTGAACCTAGTTTCCGGTGAGTTACTTTATACACAATCCTGTGAATTGGGTGAAACTTTAACAATACGCACTGTCAAAAAGCTACAATGACGCACCGCAACGTGAAATCGGACAATAAAGACAACGAAGAGTCTGAAATCTTTGATGTGGCCGTAACTGCCCGTGAAGCCAAAGGCTGGATCGAAGAAATGCTTAAAGATATGACAAAAGGTTCGGTAACAAAACAATTGGCAGTCGGCGGAGCAGCTGGATGGTAATGTTTGTCTTATCTCAGACAAATCCTTCTGTTTTTAACATAAATGTTATTATAGGGTTACGGGCTACCTTGCTATGAAAGTCGGCCGAGCTGCTGCCACGGCTTTGGGCGGCAGTTTGCTTCTAATTCAGTTCGCCAATTACAAGGGCTACATCAAGATCAACTGGACCAAAGTGAACAAAGATTTCGAAAAAGCCACAGCCAAGCTAACAAGTCCAGATAATGGCAATAAACTGGAGAAGACGTTAGACAAAGTACGTCATTTACTCATTGTTCTTACTTTGCTTCCTAGCTCTAAACAGTGTTGCAGTTATTTATCCTTAAATGCATACGCGCTTGTTAGTCGGTAGTCTTATGTATTGCCGTTTTGTTTTGCTACGTGTAGGTACGCCAAATTGCCTATCACAATGGATACCTGTCCTCAGGATATTTGGGCGGTTTCCTCCTAGGCCTTGCATGCTAAGTTTTGACCCGCTTCATTCCTTAATTCTCCCCGACGCTTTTGCTGTTAATTTTAGGTAAATTGGTTTTATAGACTTCAAAGATTATTTTTTAGAAATTGAAAATTGCATGAGCATGATGCAACTTTGTCTTTAGCATAGTAACCTGTTAAGCTAGTTTTCTCTTATTGGGGGAGACCTTAGAAAAGAAAAATGTCATAGATTGAATCTTTGTTAACTAAAAATGTACTGATTTTCTCGTTTTGAAGGCTGCGAACTTTCTGGACGATAAAACCGAAAAAGCGAAACGTCTAATGCGTCAAAACCGGAACCAAGCCCGACGTTGGTACCACATCGCTGCTTATGGTGAAGAACCTTTTCGTTTGCAGGAAATTCATGTTTTCTGCGGTGGATTCATGGGCGGTTGCGTACTGGGTTTGGTTACTGGCAACATTATCTAAATTATAACAGATTTCTTCTCCGAAAAGATCTTCTATAGACATATTACCTGCAGCCATTTAACTCTGTTACGCTGGTCGATCATTAGTCTTGAAAAAAGCTTGGAGTAAACTGAGTCTCTTGGCAACACAGCCACGTTTATATAGTCCTTCTTTGTCTTGTAAAAAGGTTCTGTACATATAATAGAAATACACCATTTCTCTGTAATATTGCAATCCGAATATTTGTATTTCGCCGTGATTTAACCCTATTCAACTAAAAGAAGTCTTAAACGGACAGCAAGTTGCCATTTTAACAATTCGAAGCAACATCATAATCCTAACAAACCCCCCACTTTCATTCAATAGGATATAAGACGCACATTTTCGGCAATTCTGTTGTCATTCAAAGGAAACATCAATGTAAACGTCCCAAATATAGCACTTAAGGTTAAAAATAGAATCTCCCAACCACCGGACATAAACATACTCGCTTTCAAAACAAATCCAAAAGGCTCCAAAACACAATCCCCGAGTATACTCAACTATCCCCGCCCACCCGAAAATGTACAAAAAATCAAAAAAAAAAAAAAAAAAAATCTAAAGAATCTAAAGGGCGAAAACTACAGGTAGACAAACAAAGCCAACAAAGCTTTTTTTTTGTCTTGGTAAGGCACACCTTGGTTCTAAAACGAAAAGAGAACAATACTCTTTCGATAAAAAAAAGAAGAAACAGGAGAAGACTTGCGAAGACATTGAAAATAGTTTTCACTTACTCCAGTATAAGGAGGGGAAAGCTTTCCTAGCAACAAAGTCAGTAAAAAATTTTTAGCTTCAAGTAAGGCCATTAGTTGAATAACAATAGGGCTCGAAAACTTGGTAAACAGTAAAAAAGCATTGGGTAACAATTGGACGGTATATGGTTAGTGAATAAAAGTCACGCAATTAGCTTATATAAAAGGGTAAGGGACGATACAAATGTCAAAACTTACGAAGGAATTTGTCTGTCTTTAATACACGCTCAGGGAGGCATGAAACTTTCTTGAAAGGACGAAAGTTTCCCGAGCTTATGTTCTAAAAATTCTTCGAAGCAGTTACTTGAAATGCGTAAAAGACTTGCAAAAAAAAAATCTCCTTTGGGAACAACAACAAGCTCCACCACCCATTATTGCTGTAAATACACAAGGCACTTGCATCATTTAAGTACAACGCAAGACAAACATAAAAGGGGAAAAAATAACGATTCCCTGGCCAACACGCTCGTCCATACGCATATACCTCGCAAGTAGAAAATTCAACCCAAATAATGAAAAAAATCTAAATAGCTAAAGAAAAATTCTTCCGCAAAATTCTTATGGCAAGTCATTTTTGCATATACCAAAAGTGATGGCGTTCGCTTGTCAACTAATTCCTTTTTTTAAGGCCAACGCAAGTCCACAAATACTTAAGTCTCTTCGGAAAGAACACAGGCAGCATGAAACTCATACAGGAAACGAAACCGAAATATTACTGAAGGCGACTTTCACAAAGCTGTTCCGTACAAATATCTTCCAAAAGCTGAAATACGAGCTGCCATCTTTTCTTTCCCTCTGCTTTGATTTACAACCACGTTAGGACGTTATCCACTTTGTTGGAATTCAACAAAACGTCGTTTAAAATATCCGTTGAAAGCTCTTCTCCAATCTAAAAGAGAAAACAACGTCAAAATAATTTTTTTAAATCGACATCTGAAACATAAGAAACATAAGAAACTCAAATTAGTAGAGCTTTAATATTTTAAAACATTTAGAATCAACCTTTCGAGCCACGACGGCTATTTGGTTTTATCTTCAACACTTGCAACCAAAAAAAGCAATTAAGATATCTTATTGTTAGAATTTTTTCTTACTTCAAGGGTGGGCACTAAGTCATCAGTGGTATCCATGCTAGGCAAGTCCGTTGTCTCCATATTGATGTCGGACGCTGTAATGGATGCTGGTCCTTCTTCCATCGTATCTTCCATGGAAGCTAGGAAATCCTCCGGGGTGTGCGGTAGAGAATAGGAACCGCCCAATCCCAAACCACTATCTGCCGATTCTTGTCTGGCATGGAAATCCACCACTGTGGCCCCGCCCCCACTCACCGCGTTCGGATTGGCCGGCGACTGGGCGCCTACATTGCCCCCGGCGTTAGCTGCTGACAAAAACGGGTCTAAACCAGCTGAGTTGAGTTCCGTAGTAGGTGACGCGGTGCCATTCGCTGTTCCGTTCACCAAACTTCGTCTCACTAGCATTTCCTGTTCAAATGCAAAAGTCCAGTTCAGACAAACATTTTCTACCACAAATAGAACTAATATCTCGATTAACTTAAAAAATAATTGGTTAACAAAAACAGGAAAATTTGGGTTAAAGAAAGGCTTGTCATGTTAATCCCCCAAAACCTTCATTTACGGTCAAAGAACACCTCCACCCCCCGAAAAGTTCCATTCTCAGTTTCATCTCTCTTTCCAGAAAAATGTCATTCCAAAAAAAAGTTGTTGGAGAAAAAGCTACCTGTCCTACTACGGTCTCTTGTTGCCTTAGTCGAGCCTGTTCGCGCTCCATCTAGATACAAACCCCAAAAATTTGTCTCCCAAAAACGGAACGGCCAATGTACGATTATTTTTTAAATAATCAACTTTTTTACCTGCAGCATAATCTCTTGCTGGCGCTGTCGTAAGCGCTCTCGTTCCATTTGCAATCGCTGCAATCGCAGTTTCTGCTGCTGTGCTTGCACCGCCTGAGCGTGGGTCAACTGCTGCGGCTGAGCTGCCGTCGCTCCTCCAGCGCCACCTGATTGGGCGGCTTGGCTTTGTAATGAAGCCATGGTCGGCAGCACTGACGTGTGCAACATGGGCGGTTTCTGCAAATGCATGGCTGTATGAAAAGAATCAAGAGAAATTTACATTACACTGTGCTCAATTTAACACCGAAGTAGCCGAATAAACGAAAAATAAATGAGTAAAATAAAAAAATAAAAATAGATTAAAATACATAAAAAAGACATAAATGACAAATCCTTACGTATTCTGGGATCAAACCATGACGTCCGGCGAGTCGAATGGTCAATGAAGTACATTTCACCCTCGGGGGTGAAAGCCTGTTCCCATCCATCGGGTAACGGACCCAGCGCTTGATTCAACGCTTGCTGGGAGGCGCTTAAGGACGCCGAAGGGGTGGCAGCCGGCGATCCCGGTCCACCTCCGCCAGCCACGCCTCCTGCACTTGCAGCCAACAAGAGCGTACCTGTTATGTACAGAAAAAAATCATTGTACAGTGCTGTTTACGTCTTACTTTATCATAACGTAAAACAAAGTACACAAAGCCAGCTTAAAGAACTCTTTTTTTTATCTCTATCGAAAAAACTATAAATGAGGTCAAATCTGACACACTCCAGCGCACTTTCCTTGTGCTATTCTACCCGTAAGTTGACCCTAACCCCGAAAAATAAAAAAAAGATAAAAGTGAACGAGATAAGGAAATCGAAGGGGAACATGAACTTGAAACCTTCCAAAGAACTAAAGTACCCTTGATCCCTAATGGCTCATTGAACCTTCGTCGGCCTTCTTCTTCTCTTTTTTAACAATGAAACCCACAAACTGCGCCATTCAAGGATCACATTTTATCTCACTGTGCAAGTCTCTCACAAGCCCTGCCTTATGCGGTAGGAAGAAAAGCTACAAACTGCCAGGAACGAAGACACGAAACTCCCTCTTTCTCACTTTCCAAGCATGTAATTACACGCTTTCGCTTTATTTCAACCAAAAGGCGCAAAGCTCCCAACAATGAAAACAGCTCGAGCTAAGGAAAAAACTACGTAAACGAAAAAAGTACTGTACAGTACAGTACTTCTCCATAAAAACGACTCGTAGTGATCTTTAATATCTAAAAAAAAATCTCACTTTAAAACAGTCGAGAACTTTACCTACCTTCTCAAATGCATTGAAAAGTCAACCTCGATGGCACTACTAACAGATTTACACTATGTATAACAATTAACCAAAAAAAGACGTTCAGAAACAAAAAAATATGTAAAAAAAATTTTTACTAGAGGCTGGCGAGGGCGTGGACGTAACTTGTTGGGTTTGTGGCGGGGCTGGCTGTGGTTGTTGCTGTTGTTGTGCTAATTTCTTCCGCGGATCGTCCCACGTGGTGGTCTGCGTAATGTGACTAAAGCAAAGAAAAAGATACAAAAAGAAAGCTTTTTTTAATAAAAAATAATAATAATAAAATCCCCCTCCCTTGTTCCGCTCGAGTCCACTGCCCTATTCACTGCCCTTCGTTCCTCCATCATCCTCGAATGCAGTAAACACGAGTTCCGGCTCAGGGTGTGGACTTTCCCTCTTCCCATACGGTTTCACACACGTCCCTTCCAAAACAGGCTACCCCACTTCCCTTCATGTTCATGTCTGTAACGTCACAGGCTACAACGAAGAAGAGGAAAGTATCCCAAAGTTGTGAAACGAAATGTTTACAGTTCCCCCTGGTTAATTACTACCGCCTCCGATCCTTCGGTCAAATCTTTTGTAATGTGGAGGGACGAAAGAAGAAGTGTGACGGAAAAACGCTATTTAAAACTCAACCAAGCCTCAAAATAGCAGGCCTTGGACTGAAAATAGTCTCTTTCTTTCTCTTTCTCCAACCAGGGTTCGTTGATTCTTTGCTTCAACGGAAACCAAAACATGCAGCAGCAAAAACAGCTTACAAGAGGCCTTCAATTCAATAGCATTCCGTTTATGCATTATTCTCCATGCATAAAGGCCACCCCCCCCCCCCAAAAAAAAAAAAATTCTTAAGCTTCAGCTACTTCACTGCGAGTTCGTTACAACACGGAGACGCATTGGAGCAAAATACACGTGCGTTTCCCTATACAGTACAATATCGCTATAACGTAGGGAGACTACGTTATCCACTTGGCAAAATACTCAAAGAATTTTATAACATATAACGTGGGATTTCAAAACAGTATACCCGTTTGTAAAGGACTTCCGACTATCATGGAGCAAACTGTTCTCGAAATTATCAAAAATCACAGAAAAATTATCCGTTGTGAGCTTACACACAAAAAAGGCTTTGTTTTATCGTATTCTACGGAACAAATGTTCCTTTTGAAATTTGACTGATGATTTAACTAAAGCAAATCGAATCGCTCGATAACCTGATGGAATAACGAAAATTCCAAATTGAGTTAATTTATTCTTTGGTTAAACGAGCAGTTACACTTTGCATTACTGTACAGTCAGATTATTTGAATAGGCTCCGCACCGGATAGTTCAAACAGGAGTATTAAAAAATACGGAGATGAATTGAATTAAATGAGCTTAAACTTTTTCATTTAATTGTGCAGGGTATTCAAATAGCCTTTATTCAATTAAGTGTACTTTGAATATAGTCTGAGTTACTTTAAAATAGGTCTAAACGCTAAACGAAAACGGTATTTTCTAAACGATGACTTGTAATAAATTAAACTAAAACACAAGTAAAGCTAACTAAAGCAGAACCTTTCAAATTTAAATTCTATTGTTTCATGAAAAGGAAAACGAAACATTTCACAAAACTGTGCTCCTCAAAGAATCAACTTCCTTTTTCCAAATTCCTCATTCAAATCAATGCAAATTTATTTCATTCATCTTTGAGCTGCTATCCCAAGCGTTTTCGCGAAAAAGCCCACTTGGCCCACATTTTCGCTTTTCCCACGGCCTTCCCTCCGCCTCAACAGTGCAAAAGACCCGAAACCATTCTCGAGGAGCTTGCTAATATGACTATAACTTGTTTCCCCTTTCATCTTCCTTTCCTTCTTCCATTGAATGCAAATAACTCGGAAAATCCTTCAACGCCTAAAGGTGCTCCGACCCATGTTCGCCGCTTTTCTCGTTCAGCTCTCGTTTGTCATCTCTTTAATCAGTTCTAAGAAAACTAGGATTCGAAACGGGCAACTTGGTACGACACAACGTCCTTTCTCCGAGGCTACCTTATAAACATAAACGTTGGGCTCTTAACAAATGGTTCTCGATCACGCCATTGCGGTGCATCGTAGAAGAATCGAACGCTGTTAACAGAAAACGATGCTTTTGTCATGCGTAATCAACTCCGGCCCACCTAGTATGAAACCATTCATAACTCTTCTCTTGGATCGTCGTGAATCTATGGCTAAACATATCATATACGTATGTACATATTTATACATATCATATACGAATCATATACGTACCACTTCCAAGAACGGTGACGAGTACTAATCCGACTATAACGATGACTAGTTGACGAGAAATAAGAAACAACCCAACCTACACCTCGGAATTTCACAAACCTGCAGGTGTAACTCGATTCCACGATACTATGAAAACCTATGACGTCACCGAAGGAGCGGGTTGCTAACAACCGTAGGTGCAACTCAATGTCGTAAAGCATTTTCCTTTTGACAACCTAATTCAGCATTTTCTCGCACCGACTGCAAGAAGCTTCAATACCAGAATCGTACAGGCGTGACGTCACAAGGCTAAGATTTCCTGGTTCAGCACTCGAAACGCCAGTAGATGAAAAAAAGGGGTTGGGAAAGAGCCGTATGGAAACCGGCGCCGTGTTGACGCGCCTAAGGGCTATTTCCAGCCCATCTTCTCGCGCGACGTCACTATACGGCGCCATATGGGCTCACCAAACCACCGAGCTGAAAACCACGCCCATTCCCGACAACTAAACTAGCTTTTCGAGCTAATACAGGATGAAAGCTGGACTCGGAACGAAATTAGGCAGCTCAAAATTCGGAACAAAAATAAACTTTCAATATGAGAATGAAGTTTTATATACTTGAGATAGTAAATTTGACCCTGTGGCGTTCTAGCTTGTTCCCAGCCGGGTGGCAAAGGCCCCAGGTCGTCTGTGAGGTCGTAGCTGGACTGTTTCAGGTGCTGGTGCTGGGCGTGTTGTTGGGCTGCGGCGTAGGTTTCTTGCAGGGAGGCGGGCGAGGAGTGGGCGCGGTGGTGATGGACGGCAGCTGAAGCAACAGCAGCCGCTGCCGCGTTGGAAACAGCGTTGGCCGTGGAAGACGAGGTGAAATGACCAGAATCGGCGCTGTTTTCGCGACTGTGGGTCACGGACAACACGACGGGCGACTTGGAGCCCGTCGAGGGAGGGGTGAAGAAGGATTCGGGCAAATTACGCATCCGATAAGGAACTTGTAATGGACGCTGAGCATCAGGTTTGAGAACGGAGTCGAACAAGGCTTGCAGTTCCGAGTCAGAGTCTCCGCGAATATGGACGATTTGGTTGCCTTTCTGAGCCACAACAATGTCCTTCGCACTATTAGGAGCTGCCATGATTTCGGCTTGAAACCTTGAACGAAAAACAGTCAATTAATTTAAAGGCTCGACACGTTTCGCACAAATGCACTCTTGCTAACTTGAAGTGGTCATGATTACCTGTGAAAGCTAAGGCAACAGTTCAACAGAGCATAAGTAAGCTCCTCCCAAGGCGTTTAACTGCCACAAGCCAACAATGAAAAACGTTCACTTGACAACACTTCGCATGAAAGAAGGTAAGGCACCGTAATATTTAATGCGATATTCTCTGTGATCGAGTACGGAAATCAAGGCACGAGGACAGTCATCGCTAGGGTGAAGGGTTAGCTAATAAAGCACTTGTGTTCGTAATTTCACGTTTTCAACAACCCCCTTTCCCTAAAATCTCTCACTCGAGCTTGAAGGCCACACGGAAACTGAAGGGCGGAGTACGCATACGAATGGCTTCACATGTTACGCGTCTTGTCCTTCTACGCCACCCTAAGCAGTTCTTTATTAACCTCGACAATATTCTAACATAACCTTAATTTACAATAAATATCTAACTTAATAAGTTAAAAACGCTTATTACTCAGGTTTATTACGGTTTTCGCGTATTTGTTCCCGAAAGTAATAATCAGAATGCGCAAAAGAAAGAAAATAATTTTTGAAGGTGAATTGAAAATGATCGCCACCTATAAAGCCACATCAGTAACAGATACTTGATGCTACGACAAGTGGGGACATCTACTGAGCTAGAGTTGAAAAGCACGATCCGTGGGTGTGTTGTGCCTTGTTCAGCGTCGTTGCACCCAAAATAGACTGCGAAAAACACAGACATTTTGATATTTTCCTCGTTAATTTGACAGCTCTTACAGCCATAGCATTGCTGTAGTCATGGGGCGTTCACGAAGCCCATCACCCCGTCGGCGGCACCACAAAAAGCGTTCTCATCGGAGTAGCAAACGCTCTCGATCGCGTTCCCGTTCCCAGTCGCGTGATTCTCGCGAAAAAGACCGTAATTCCCGCAGTTCCCATTCTCGTACACCTGCCATTTCAGTCCCGAAATACTCACATGAAAAAGAAAAAGACTCTCGTAGAAAAGATAAGAAATACAAGTATACCCTTTCAAACCTATAATGTAGGCAACTTCTTTAAAGTGTTGTTTATTCTATCTAGAAAGCGTACACGATCGTCTTCAACAGGCTCCAGTAGCTCTTCTGCCTCTAGTATTGTAACCAGTCCCGTTACAAAAAGAAAAAATCGGGAAATTAAAGTCACCAGCGAAGTTGATCGCCTTGCAGAGATAGAACGGCAAAAGTAAAAAAAAAAATAATGCAACTTTCCAAAACTTACTTTGGGGTTTTAGCAGAATTAGTACATAAAATTTGGAGACTGATTGATTGTGTTTTAGGCGTTTAAAGGAGCAAGAGCAGAAATTAGTGGAAGAAGAAGCCGCACGCCGAATAGAAGCGTTGGTGAGCAAACGTGTGGAAGAAGAATTGGAGAAACGCAAAGATGAAATTGAAGCAGAAGTTTTGCGGCGTGTCGAAGAAGTTAAGCGTGTCATGGAGCAACAAATGATGGAAGAACTTGAGAAAAGGAGGCAACAACAACTTGAAGAGCAGTTACGACGCGAGGTAAGAAAAAGACTCAGCACCTTCAGATTCTCCGCCGTTTTCATCTTAGGTTTCTTCCTATTACCTCGGTTTCCTAATTCGTGACACCTTTACCCTCTTCGTAAGCCCCGCCTCCCCGTCCTCTTCTGCCCTTCTCTACTAGTTCCCGTTTCATATTCCCTCGAATTCTCCGCCATTAATGCTCAGTTTACCCAGGTTTTCCCTTTGTTCCCCGAGCTTTTTGGTGTGCCATTTTAACCCGTTTTTGCCTTCAACAAAAACTTTGAAACTTTAGCTTCTGATTGGTCGTAAACTGCTACTACGGTGCCCCGCTCCTCGTTTTGTGTTAATGATTTAAGACTTTCTGGGGCCCAACAAGAGCAAGCGCATGAAAAAGCAGATCGAAAGAAAATGTAGGCCAAGGAAAAACTATTAAAAATGCAGAGACTAAAGGGTTTACACACTGAGACACACACGACATTCGAATTGTTGTGCAAAAAGGCGTTGGTGGTTTTCCCTGCCACAATCTTACTACGGACGCGCGGCTGTGGTATGTTGCAAATATCTTGACACATCATAATAACTTATTAATATTTACGTATACGTTGTTTAATCTTTGCCTCTTTTGAATGGAACTTGGAAACAAGTTTGTGATGAGAGTGTATTAAAGCTTTTTATGTTGTTGAGCGACATCGTCTGGAGAAGAGAGTGTTGACGGACGGAGAACACGTGAGAATTCATGGTTTTGATTCCCTTAGGCTGAAGAGCACAACAAACGCTTGGAATTGGAGCGAATTATGGAAGAAAATAACCGAAAAATTGAAGAAGCTCAACGCAAATTGGTAACAGTTGACATTACAGTAACTCGGTATTCATTTCTGGATGCTTCAAGGCGGAAGAACGTTTGGCCATGGTTGAAGAGCAACGGAAAATGGAAGAAGATCGCGTCCGCATGCAGAAAGAACACGAAAGGCGCATGCGCGAAGAACAGGAGCGTATTTTGGGCAAAAAGAATGCGCGGCCGAAATTGTCTTTCTCTCTGGGGGGAAAGAATTCGTAAAAGGTTTTTCAAGAATGTTTGTCATCTTTCTTTTAAGGTCGCTTTTTTTCTAAGTATTTCTAAGTGTCGTATGAAAGCTGCTGTGTATAAATTGAGGAAAACTTCTCATAGTGCTATGTGAGTGCTGAATTCTGAATTATAAATATGGATGAATTGCGTAAGAAACGGGAATTAAGCTTCTCAGCTGGAGAATTTTTGAAAGCGAAAAATATATTAAACATCAAATAACTTTTTTCTTTTGTCGTCTCTCTGTTAGGTTCTTTTTTTCAGTCCTTGCATTTTTAAATAAAAAATAGTTGCTGAATTTCAAGAAACTTTACTTATAAACTCCAAAATGTGTCCTAAAAAGAACGCCGGAGACTTATGAAAATTACGCACACACATGCACGAACTTCGACATGAAGGGAAAGAAAAATTATAAAAATGACTTTTTATCAGGTGAACACAATAACCGTTTCTGGGTGCCACGAACCAAGATAGCTCCCGAAACTGTTTGCGCGAATTTTGTAGCTCTTCCCGGTCCATCGTCTTTTACCGTATTCTTGTTGCGTATCGGCATCCTGGGACTCAAGGTTAGCTTTGTATTCTTCACCCAGTTCTGAACTCGACTCGTCACGTGGGTTCGCCATGCCGAAATTCCACGAAACGCAACTGGAGACGGCAAGCAACTCGTTAGCGGAGCAGAAATGCGAGGAAAAGTCCGCGTTTCTGGAACTGGCGCGGTTACGGTCTTGGCTTTGAAACTGTAACCGTTGCGTGCTAAGGTCTGCGCTACCACCGGCACAGAAACAGCTTGCCCAGTGATGGTCAAATCGACACCGCTGTACTGCGGTACTGGCGCTGGTAGTTGCTTGTAAACTAATTCGAAAAGCCCTGTCGATGCCCTTTTATCATCTCTCCAGTCAACGACAACTAATTTAAGAAAAATTGCGGATAAAATAGTTTATAAAATTGAGCAATGTAAAGACATTTGAAATGAACAAACCTTTGATGACGTCATCTAAGCATTTGGTGCATAAATCGGCCGTTACCGATGTACTCGGTGCCATACATGGACAAGCGTTGATTTCGATCAGCCAAACTTGTAAATCAGGAGTCAGCATGAAATCCGCGCCGTATAATTCAAATCCTCGCTTCTGGCCGCCCACGCCTTCTTGGGAAGCTAAGAACACGCCCACTATAGCTTCACGCATGGAAGGGACAATCATGTCCTCCCAGGCTGATGCATAACCCAAGGATGCCAAGTGTTCTTGAAAAGTTTTCTGGTACCACATACGTTCGGGGGAAAGCTGTGGACTGTCCGACAGCACATTTTCTCCAGGAGATGATGGTTTTGCGGCAAAATCGGGATTTTCGCTCATATACCGGCATTGAATAGCATTATTGCACAAGTGGATCGACTCGTGAAGGTTTTCAAGTGAAAATGGTTGAGAACAAAACCGTAAATACGCTTCTCTGATCGGCAGAGAAGAAATCGGTTAGTAAAACGCAACAGTCTTCGCAAGATTCACTCACTTGTACATCCAGACAGTCAATGGATTCCAATCTGTTACCAAAAACCATTGGCGGATATCAAACTTGGTGTTGTGTATCAACATAGGTCGCTCTACAAGAAGAAATAAAAAAATAAAAATAAAATTAATGAACATGATAATAAATTTTAAAAGATACATAAAATGTAAATGGATAATTTAAAAAAAATAAAGCATTCGATAGATAAAAATACCTATATATTTCTGAATGACGAATTTGTTCTCCTTGCCTAAGGGTGATTTCAACACATCAAGAATATTCGCCAACTGATTTTGGATCAAAATGCCCCTCCCTCTTGACAAAGCTCCAGGCTTAAGGATCCAAACATTCAGGGTTCCATCAAACGAATATTGCGGCCAAAATGGACGAACTTTTTCCAAAGCCGAATTGGCTTTTCTTATCACATCCTAAAGAAAGTAAAATATAGTTTTTTACAGACATTAATTTGTTAAGTTACAACTTTTACAATTAACGCTCCTTAATACTTCTAACTTAAAAAACGTAAAATTCCAAATTAAATTATGTTTAAATTAAATTATGTGAATTTCTGCTTCCTTACAGCGGGGAGGAGTTGACCGCAGTGAAAAAATCCATTTTGGTGAACTAATTCGTAATAAATGTCCAAAAATTCCGTCCAGACGTCGATCAGGATACGGGGCGTGACTTGATCCAAGTCTTCGTGGCTACAAAACTGGATGTACTCAAAAACACGCTCAACCGCAAAGTTTACAGTACGCATATGTACAGCTGCTTTTCCGTTTTCCTCATGAGTAAGATGTCGTGGATTCTCCACAATCCATCTGAGCAAGCCAATGCAGGCGGTTAAGCGGTAGTCATCAATCCATGCTTGCAAATCCGCTTCGTCGTGAATGGGTTGGTAACAGCGAGGAAAAAACGAATCAGGCGAACATGTTTCGCCCGTCCATTGCACATCGCGAATACACTGACTCAGCCCTACCTATTAAAACGTAAAGACCAATCAATAATGTAATATATCAAAAATGCAACTAAAAAAATAAAAAAATAAAAAATAACGTAAAATAAAACTTTTTGTACGTAAGGAAAATCAAATTACCAAATTAAATTCTTGCTTTAACGCACATAAAAATCAGGCTTCTTCTTTTAAGGAAAATAAGATAGTGTTTTTGGTATAGAAAATTAAAGGATAAGCATAAAAGTACAAATCATACTTTCGTGGTAAAAGGAACACAGGAGAACCTATTAACCGTCTGATGTTTGGTCAGGCGACGCCACGCCACGAAATCACGGTTAACTGTCCAAATTAAATTCGGAGCATGATCTTTCAACAATCGTGAAATAAAAGCCTTCTCAGCTTGATCCGCGGCTGAAATCGCTGGCTGGACTTGGTTAGAATGTTCTTCTCTGAAAAAAGCTTCCTTCAACCAAGGATTCGTGAAATCTGTTTAAGAAATACATATTTTTTAAAATAATTTCGTTTTTAACGATTTTTTCCAATTTTAACGCATTTTACCACACCTTTCGATTTCGGTTCAGTTTCTTCCGAGGTAGGTTTTACATCTTTACAGGCTCCATTCGTCTCTTTTTCTTTCAGTGCTTTAGAATATAGCTTTTCTAGCCACCCGCGACTTAACAGAGCAGCTCGAATAGCGTGATAGTTGCCTTGCATTGTAAAAATCTTGCCCTCCTTCAATAATAATAAAAATATTAATAATTTTTTTAAAATACCGCAACAGTGAAAAAATAGGGAAAGTTTACGTTAGACGACACTTACTTTAACCACTCTTTCAACCATTGCTTTACATTCCTGCATACGATCGAAGGACAAACATCCCGGGCGAGGAGAACGCCCAGAGGTGAGCAAGGGACTGGAAGGGTTGCTGTGAGTGACTTTGGGACTCGGGACACGCAAATTTTGCTGACTTTGATTACTAGAAGCTTTGAGATATGTGGATTCTTGGTTTTCAGTTACTATGTGTGGGTCGAATAGAAGATGAGCCTCATCAGAAGTCATCCCAGCGCTCGGTGAAAGAGCAGTTGTACGTTTACGGCTCATTTTGCACTGAATCTGGGGCGAAAGCTTTCCAATTTTCTTGCCATTCTTCGCTCTTAGGTTAAGGTGACCGTTCAACGCCCCTGACTTAGGTTCCATGATTGTTTGGTTCAGTTGGAAGGGGAAGAAGTGGGGATACTAAGGCTAAAGGTGAAGTAATCGTACTAAAAAGGGGAGAAATGAATGAGTTAATACAGGAAAATATTTCTACTGTTATAATATGTTGTAAGCGAGTAATGAAACTTACATTAAAGACATAATTTCTCCATAATTTCTGTCGAGTTAACTCAAGACAGTCTTGAGTGAGTGGAAATTCACATTCCGCCAAAACATATTCCAAACAAGGAATATAAGCTAAAACTTCTCACTAGGCTTACAACAATGGCTATACTTTGAGGAAAAAATTCGATTAAAACTAGACTAAGCACTAAGCGTTGAGGAAACATGATTCGCTTGGAATTTCACAATACTTGGTCTTCAAAATAACTCTGTAGAAAAACGAACCTTCTATTGTAGTTACCTTTTGTTAATTAAAACTCGGATGTCCCTCCGTTGAGTGCCGTTCCTCATCTCTGACGATCAGTCATGATTCTAAACCATACAACAGGTCGCTTAATAAATACTTAGTATCGAAATTCGCGGAGCTTTTATATTTCTATTCGTTTTTTGCCCCCTAATAGGAAGCCTTCCTTTACATTTTCGAAGTGCGTGTACAGTTTAACAAATTTCATCAAATTCGGCTCATATAGCGAAAGAGTCTTTAATCTTGGAAACTGAACTTCAAAGGTCTTCTCCACTGCTTCCGAACTAGTACAACCACAACTACACGTGAATAGATCTTTAAAAAGAAGACTGGAAAGCCTCAGGTCCAGATCACATTTACAACGTGGTTAAGAAAAATGAAAGCCCAGCGCAAAACTCTCCGTAACTTAAAGCAATAACAGTGCATTTCTATCACAAAAGCCGTCCAAAGGGTGAAGCCACCGATTCGAGAAAAGCAATAAGAGTACTAAGGCAAGGTACCAAACACTGTTCCAACTTCTACGGTACTTTTCAGTTTACGGGAATGGTTTGAACAGGAATGAGAAGAGCACATTTGATGTACTGATCCTCGAATTTCATTCTGATTCTGTGGTAGATTCTTCTTTAGGTTCTTCTTGTTGTACGCTGGGTGGCTGTGGTTGCGGAGAAGTAGGACTTAATGGAGGTGTTGACACCGTAACCATAACTTTGTGGCTGAAGTCCTTTACAACCGCATTGAATGTGTCGTCCCCACAGCTTCCCAAGTCGTCTTCTCGGATTTTGTCGTTCAGCAACGATAATCTCAGCCTATGCATACCCTAACTTAGCCTTTTCTTAAACAACATTATATGTAGATCTTACAGCGTAACGATATCCGCATTGGCTTCCGTGATCGCTACTTCCAAAGGCAGTTTACCGCTCTTGTCTGCAATATGCTGGTTCGCTCGATTTTTTAACAACAAACACACCAACGCCGTGTTTCCTAATTAAGCAGACGTAAGTATTTCTTACTTTTAAAAAATAGCTCACCTGCTTGGACCGCTAAATATATCGGCGTCCTTCCTAAGCCATCTTGGACGTTTATGTCAGCACCGTTCAAAAGCAAAAATTGGCAACCGGGCAAAAATCCCTGTAAAAAGAACAAAAATATAAAAACGGGGACAAAGGCGGACAACGAATGCGAAAAACTGTAATACACGACAAGAGACCTGCGAAATGCATTGATGGAGCGGGGCGCTGGCATCGTTCTGCTCGCTCTGGAAGTTCTTATCGGCTCCCAGTGCTAAGGCCATCAGCATTTGCACCAAGTCTTGATTGACCAAAGCTTGCTGTAGCATTAACTGGACATCGTCCTTGGAGGGTGCTGCGGGTAGGAACAGTTTTTTCATATACTTGGCTTGGATCCACGCGTCGCGGATGTTACGGTGGCACTGCGGCGTGGGCCGCGCTTCCTGCCAACTCTCGGGCACGTTAGCCTCGAAGACGGATTTCGCCGCGCGATTGCCCAAACCTTTCATAACTTGAATCGTTTCGGGATCCCAGTCGTCCAAAGTAACCGAACGTACTTTGCTGTTATGCACGCCCAATCCTCGGTGGAAACCACAGCAATCTGCCGTAAGAAAAAATACATAAATATATACATAAAAAATCAAGTAAAATAAATAAACATAATCACGTAGATTTAAAAAACTCAGGAAATTATTCCGAAATTAAGTAAAATAAGTAAAATAATAAAGTAAAATAGTTCATACCTATGCAGAGCGTGATTCCGAGATTGATGGAAGCCCAAATCGGATGTGATGCGCCGCACTCGCAGCATTCCATATTGCCTGGTACCGTTAGAAGCATTGTACGGGCTCTGATATGCGTAAAAAATTGTAATATTATGTAGTCTTCTTTCTTTAAAGATTAAATAGCGAATTATGTAGATAATGGGAAAGATGAAAACAAAGAAGCCTACGATTTTGTAGACGACTCTAATTCCCTTGATTGAGCAGCCCCGTTATTTTCAGCTAGTGATTTCGGTGAGAATGTTCGCTGATCGTTAGCGCCACCTCCAGGACTTTGAACAGGCGGTGTCTGCTGCTGTATGGCGGCGCCGATTGCTTCCTGTAATGCTAAAATCCACGCGCGCCATCCTTCTTCGGACTCGGCTTGCAAGACGTGACACCTTAAAATTGTATTGTTCCTTAGAAACAATAACTTCGCCTATTTATTTGCATATTTTCATACTTGTTAGGAGAAACAAGTTCGAAACAATGTCTTCGTTCAGCCTCCGGCGTTCCTCTCACCGAGCAAAGTCTCAAATCTCCTTCCATAATTGTTGGTTCTTTTTCTCCTAAAAAACAAAAAATGATTAAACAAAGTACGACGCATTTTAAGAAGAGTAAAAAAAAAAACATAAAATTCACTACGAAGGGATTGAATATATAAATTGCACAAATATAATTTTATGTATATTTTTTAAGAATACCAAACTTAAATTCTATGAATTGTTTAAACTTACGGAACCTAACAATAAATCAAAAAGCGGAAGCCCAAGATTGTATTTAAACTAAAAAGAGGACCGTATAAAGAAGAAACGAGTAATTCTACGCACCCGTTCTTTTGCGATAAACTAACTGGTGCTGGTGAAGTACAAACCAGCGTCGATTCCACGTTTTGAACGCTGAAGTCGTTCTTTTGAATAAATACCCTTCCATCCGCACACCCGGTGGAAAATCCGTTGAGACTAACTCGCGCGTGTTCACTAAAGTGTGCCTATTTTCGAGTGTCTTATTCAGTTCTGCCGTTTCATTCCGCATTAGCGTGATTTGTTGCGATAGAGAACGCAAGTACGGATCAACATCTTGAAAGAGATCCGATCCTTGATGGAAAAACGTACTTTCTGCATGAACCCACGAGACGAGCTATAAGACAAGGTAAACGAAAGAAATTAGAAATTAATTTAAAATTCTAAAGTACACGAACTTCTGTACAAACAATTAAAATAAAATAATTTTTATTATATACCTCAATTATAAATATGCTATATGAAGACTAATGTAACGAATGCAAGTACTGAAAATTAAAAAAAAAATGAAGGAGTCTCTATAATACCGAATCTAGAACGTCATGACGTTTGCGCGACTGTAGGAGGCTGAGATCACGAACGTAATTCAAGGCAGTGTAACGGAACAGCGAGCGCATGGCCAAAACCATGTTGGCCGCGTCTTCGCTGGCAGTACTAGCACTGTTACTGGCATCTAACCCTTTCCTGGAAGGAGTGGATTGAGCATAACGTACCAACGCAGCGTCATATTCGCTAGAAGCTTTGTCAAATTCACCTTTCGCGTCTTTTACGTGTCTAATGTCTCTGAAACGAAATCCACGAATATTAGATCGGTATTCAAGGCATCTTATAAAGGGCTTTTACTTTGAAGTAATAATTACTTTTTGAGAAAATTATTGATGTTGCGACACACAGCGCGCGCGGTCTGGTCCAGGAGAATCGACTGGTAATTAATAATATCTTTCTGAGTGTTGGCGAGCTTGTTAAGAACAGTGCTGATACTCTTATCATCCCGGAAGTGGTGACTCAAATCCCATATGCTAGCCATGAACTGACTGGAAAAGAAGGCAAGAAAGCTTCTTTGAAGAACGAAAAATAACGAGGAAAAAGATACCTTTGCTCTCCTAAATATTTTTTTCCAGCTTCGATAGTTTGCATGCATTGCTTGTGCAAACGTTCCAACTTGGCTTCTAGGTCATCCACTTGGCTCTGCTGTGTTTCCAAGCAGTCTCTACGTAAAAAAAAAATATTAAATACAGTTCTGAACTATTACAACTTCATTAAATTTTACTGTCTTTTGAGCACAACAAGTTAAAATATTACAAAAAGAATTTGGAGGACAATTATGGAAAATAGGATTTGGTGCTTTACCTGAACCTGGGCGAGTCTTTCATACATTCTTCACTGCTTATTATCGGTTGCATTTTGCTCTATCAACACAAATTCATTTCAGTAAGGCACAACAACAAACAAGCTATCACCAACCTTTCACTGATTGCAAACTGTTTCGGTTTCCATTGGAACACAGAAAGCGAGCTTCAGTGCTCTCAGAGGCCTCTTTTGCACTCCATTATGACGTCATTACACAGAGCCGCTCAGGGCAAACTAATGAATTGTGAACCACAATAATGTTTACGTTTACGAGCGCCATCCGACGATCATGTTCTACTATGCAGTGTAATAATAGAAATAATTGTTTTATTACGTTTGCGACCCTTTAAAAAATAAGTAACATATTTTTAACAGTTGATCGGATAAAATCTTTTATAATCTTTCTATAAAATTTAATGTAGTCCTCAAGAAGACGCACTGAACAATTTACATTCAGTAAATCGTCTAACAAAATCATCAAGTTGGCTTAGAAAAAGTTAAATTTCTCGAAAACTTAGTCATGAAAGCCCATGCATTTCGAGAAAACCACGGAAGTGGATCCAGAAATAATTTCCTAACTTAAGCGATCCTTCACGAACATTAAATCCTTTATTTTTTCCTATTTTAATTTATTTTTGCAAAGAAAGAATGTCAAATTTAACGCACAACATCCCATATTTTAATCCTACATTTTGATTGCTACGCCATCTAGTGATGTATAAGTCTACATACACAACTACAACAAAGCTAATTTGCCTAGCTTATGCGAGAGCTGCGCTTTTGACTTGTGATCTATGCAATTCCTTTAAGGACATTTCGCTAGTTATCGTACACATTTATGTTTCGCCTTTGTGTGGTTCCGTAGCATCATTTACCCATTGTCTTCCACAATTGTTGACTGTACTGAGAGTACTGTTAACCAGATGTCTGCTTTTCTATCTTCATTTTTGCGGCAATTTGGCAAATTAACCCAACCAGTTGGTTGTGCTCGACTGAATTAGAAAATTTTTAATGTATGATTGGATTTTATTGAGAAGTACTGTACATTATAAAGCGTTTCCTTAGCTACCCAGCAGCTGTTATAGGAACATTTCGAACATTAATACCGTAATTGGTCGTTCGTGTGCAGCTTCGCTTCTTGGTCAATAAGCGTATTAATTATGTCTTTCTGGAGTCGGTTCTCGATGGAATCTGGGAGATACGGCATCCGTTCCTCGACTGTTTCTTCGGCAGCGTAACCTCGGTTAATTTCACCTAAATCTATCGCTGTCTTTTTTAGCGTAGCGTTGGGGCCGCAGATCGTGACGTTCTCGGAAAACGCTGGTGTGTTCTTGTGATTGAGATCAGGCACATTACGCGCAGATTTTCTTGCAGCAGCGTGTTTCGGACGTAAGTAGAAGACATTAAACAAAAAGTAGGCCACGCCTGTCACGAACGCAGCCACTCCCATCAAACGGAAAGTTGTACGCGTGCCAACCCATTTCATGAAATACCCGCCCAACAAACTCCCGGCTCCGCGTCCTGCAAGTAATAAGCTTAGCTTTAGGAAACTACAATTGATTGAGAGTAAGTTTACCGATTCCGTGGTAAATGCCCGAGACGAGACCTTGAATAGTAGCCAAAGTCGAAGTTTTGGACAGTTCTGCCGAATAAGAAATGGCTGAGGTAGACATCAAAGCGGTGGTCACTGCTTCCATCGTTTCGAAAATAAGGCACATGTACGGTTCGTAGATGTAAGAATAACCTTCCAAAAGATAATTCTGTGTGTTAATCCATGTTTCTGTGAAATGCCCAGTGAGATGGGAACTTGACAAAATATACATTCTACAGAAAAAAAATCTCGGCTCTCTTGTGACATTATAAAAGTGATCAGCTAATAAACTTCATTTCATTAAAGAAAATTGCTCTGTCTATCAAAATTTGCTACTCCTGTCCCACAATTTGTTCCGCCGTACTGTCCTGAAAGACGGAACTTCCGACAACACAGTTGGGAAGTAAACCAAAGCCGTTCTAGCGAAGAACGACTGACCCATTTAATCCATGTTTGCATTCTTTTCATGGTTCGGAAGTCCAGTTATGATACAACGCCGAATGCAGTTGAATATAGAGCAAAAACACTAAAGTATAACAGAAAGTTCGGTCTATTTGCACAGCGAGGCTGAAGGCATATTCCAATTCAGGTTCACGATCCTGCTACTAGATGTGCCAGTGTCGACCATTGGACCCAGTTTTGCGCGTGGAGTTTCCCAAGGACCAAGCAAACTTACTAAGGAGTTAATCGTTCAACAGTCGACAACTGGTAACGGAATAGCGCTCGCGCAACAGCCGTTTCATTAGATTTGATACTTTCTCAAATCTTAATCTACAAACGGCGGCAAACGCATCACTGGCGCTTCGTGTCACATAACTTTTGTACTGAATAAAGAATATACCTAACGGGAAATGCAATAATTGCCCGCCTGTCTACCTTATTTACCGTGCTACAAGTTTTGGTTCGTTGCAGAGCAGTCGTTAGAAAATAATAATGGATTTTTGAAGTAACGGTCATTTTACCTATAAAACGAATGACATAAAAGGCGAATCCAATCACTTGGATGTTTGGGTGTCCAATTTTTTTCGCAATGGGACTGGCTAGGATCAGACACGGAATGCCAGACAAGGCTGACACAGCTAAGGTCAAGCCCATAAGCGACTTGGTACCGCCCATATCTTCCAAAAACCAGAACAAATAGCTTTCGATGTATCCCCAATACGCGCCTGTAAAAACATGTTCTTTTTTAGTAGAGAGACAACCAACGCTTTATGGAATGCTAATTGTATACCTGAAAGGAATGCAATGACGAGGAAGACATCCAGTTCCACGTTAGCTAAAACCGATCTGACGTCCGCCATGAGTTTCTCCGAAGGAGGTTTGAAGTCAAGAGTCACCGTCATAATCATAATGGCGCCGCATATTAAAAGGGCAGCAAACATATAAAACGCCGGTCTGAGACGAAAACATTGGTTACAAATTTGAGATTTAAACAACCGTCCGTGTTTTTAAAGCAAAGACCGTCAAGAGGTTTGCTAATATAGAGAAAGAGATTTAAAACTATGAAAGATAAAGACATAGAAATTTCATAAAGACTATGAAATGTAACAGAATTAGCAGGTTTTGTACTGGCAGGTAAACGTACCTAAAGTCCGGGTAGTCAGGATCGGTTGTAACAGAGTCAATGAGAAACCCAGATAAGGGCGAGAAGATGGTTAACCCAATTACACCGTACAATCGCTGCAGTCCTAAATCTCCTTTGTATTCCGTGATGATGGCAATGACTGCTCCTTCAAAAAGAACCATAGAGCCACCGAAAGTGATGGTGAAGCCTATGCGGAGCATGAGGTATGTCCAGAAAGTGAACGTGGGATCGTAGACAGTGACTGTCTGGGTATTGCTGCAGATTGCTTTCCTGGGGATTGTAATGGGACAAACGGCTTGGCATTCTTCAGTAAACGGGGATGTCAGCGAAGCAAGACTTTGTTCCCACTGGTCAGCCTTGATACATTTCACTTTCGAATGCAGTTGACCGTCCATGAGGAACGATTTGAGTAACAAACTGTTGTTATTGACGAGTTCCAGTTCATTAATTTTAAAGGTATGTCTGGCAGTAGGTAGAGAGTGAAAGTCCGAGAACCGGACGCAATCAACGCTCGAGTTTTCGCACGGAGAAATTTCAAGGGTCCAATTGCGTACACTGAAAGAACTCGCCTCCGCGCACGCGGAAGAATCGTTGGAAGAATGACGGAAGCTACACGCTCCCAAATCGAATGTTACATTGGTTGGCAGTTGCTGAACTATTTTGCACTCGGGAGAATTTACACCTTGTAAAGCCATGAATTCTTGATCGGCGTAGCAGCCCAATGAGAGAGAAAGATTCTTCGGATGGTTTTCAATGAAGCGAGCTGGCGGAATTGCGAGGAAGAGCAAAGCCGTCGCCGCGCAAACTACCAGCATTCCACTGACGAAAAACTTCCCGTACAAAAAAAAATAAATAAATAAATAAAAAAAACTATCAACATGCTCAAGATCTTGGAATTCATTTTCCCTGATAATATTACTTTAAAGTTTCCAATCTTGTCAGCAATAAATCCCATAGCAGGCGGAGCCAGAATTCCAAAAATCGGGAAAATTCCATAAATAATCGCGGATTCTTCGATAGTGATACCCAAAGATTTCATATGAATCGTCATATACGGCAACAATACTCCGATACCTAATACAAGAATCACGGTATATAGCCTTTGATTTTCAATTTTGCAGCTTCTTTTTGAAGAAGAGAAAGGTGGTTTGAAAATGGTGCGAAATTACTGGCATTATTTATACGAATGAAAATTAGCGGAGAAGTCCAAATCGTCCCACATCTTTACGGTGAAGGTGATTTCAACGCTCGAAAGCTTTTTCTAACGGTAAACGGCCCAAACATTCAGAAACTACTCGTTGTAAGCGAATATTGCATGAATGTCAGTGTAACTGTATTGAATACCATGCTAACCAACTCCCTTCCTGTCAAAATAATTGTCCATAACTGTTACGAGGTCCCAGTTTTTCACCAAAACTGGTTTTGCTTAACGGGTAAAAACATTTTCCGCTGCTCACGGATAAACTATACAAACTTATATAATACACAGAAAAACTAACTAATTAAATTTAGTGATCTAAATATGGTGATCTTTGTTATTCAAATTTATTGACTGTAGTCTACACAATCTAATTATTGTTTATGAATGAAATTTACTTCTAGGGGATCAAATTTACTTAATATTGTTAATAAATTTGCTGATTTATTGAGTGAACTGATTTACTTGATGCAATGACCACAAAGAGTAGTTTGAGGGGAAGGAATCGTTTGTGTTTAAAATCATCCCGGATTCGTTGCCAACCGGAGATCTTCTCTTTCACGTCCGGGTCATTGTTTTTCGGTTTTTCTTCTTTAAAACCAGCTTCTTTAGCTTTAGGATGTTCTTCAGTTTTCTTCCGTTCACATTCTGCGCTCTTTTTCATGGTGTTAACTGCCGCGGCACCGTATTAATAACAAAAATTATTTGCCACTGTTAACTTTCATGGATTCGGAGACTGGAATGCGGGCGAATGAGCGGAATACAGAGGTGTTTTTTATTATTGAAGTTCGCAGGAAAAAGGGAACTGCACTACGTTCGCTGCCGACAACGACTGGCGCTTGGAAAAGCAACTTTCGTAGGGTATACCCTTGTTCCTAGCTCACCTGCAATACAAATAGAGACCGAAAGTCTAGTCAGGCCTATTCCTACCTTTAATTCAACTGCTCTTTCTATCACTTCGTTCATTCGCCCATTCCTAGGGCATTTTCTGTTTGTTTAAGTTTATTGTGTTAAACATCCTTCTCCGTTTTATGTAAAAACCCACGTCATATTTGTTTCATATTTACAAAGCTGAAGATTGAGAACTAACAGGTATATGACAAGAGATTTGTGCGTAGTCAGCGTGAAGATGCTGTCTTGGCAAAAAAAAACAAGGCCAGGAACAGTACTCATGAAAAGAAACGCAAAAACTGTGTTAATTCTAAATGCACGAAGTTTGGGTAGCAACAATGAATGATTCCGCGTGGATACGCGACGTGACGGTGACGTTATGGTTAAAGGCGTGCAGTTCACGAAAGTGTTGGGTATTTAGAAAATAATTTTTTTCTTGGCTTGTTTCGTTTGTCAGTGAGCTTTTGTGGTTTAGTACATATGCTGGCTTTGATCCTTTGGCGTCTAAGTGAAAGCTTAGCCCGCAGTTCTGTAAGTTGCTAAAGTAGGCCGTGGCAGTGAGCTAACAAAGAAATTTTTGGTGGGAGAATGTTTCCGTGGTTTACTTTCGCGTGACGTTGGATCTTCACCGTGAAGATCGCTTGGAACCTTGTATGTGAAATTATTTCGTAAGAAAGTCACGCGCACGGGTGGAACTGACCTTTGCTGTATTCAAGGCTGCATTTGCTCTAAAAGGGAAAATTGCGCTAACAAGAATTTGGAAATATTATAGAAAATTTGGCTAACATGTAAGAATGGACTCATTACTATAGCACCTCAGTATCCGTAGCTTTCAAAAAATACTATACCAGATAGACCAGATACCAAAAGGTTTATCTTTCTTTTTTTGTCAACAATGTTACGAAACGACCATAAACTAGCCTGCATTAATCCGTTTAGTAACTCAGAGAAGATTTCGAAATGGGTCATTTTTTTCTTAATTTAATATCCGTTGAGAGTTTTTACGTACGTAAACAGTATTTCAATTTATAGTTAACAATTAGTAGATTAGAAATTTTGGAATGAAGTTAAAAAAATGAAAATGATTCGACAGCATAAGTGGCAATTCAAAGAATTATAGCGGAATTTCCACAATGTGCGGTGGAAGCGCTTCTGAAATAACCACGTGAATTAAGCAATACACTCCAACTTACTGAAACACCAGAAAGCCGGAACACTTGTTCAAACTTGGTCTCTTTAAACAAAGTCAAATTTAGGCTGTGCGCCGTACAACGAACCCAATCAGTTCCTGGACGGTTTTCCTTGTTTGAATCTCATTCTGTGAAGGGCTCTTTCCTTAAATAAATTCAACACTGTCCGCGAACAGGATTTATATAGAAAACATTGATATACTGTGGACTGCTATGACGCGTAAAATTTTATAAAGTACCGTCAAAATCTTTTGCTTTAATCCTGAATGTGTTTTTTTTTTTTTTAAGGGCATTGGAATCCTTTACTTTTTTTAGCAATTCGAAAATCGCGGTAGATATCAATATTTAGGATAATATCAATAATCGAATCGTTATTACGCAGCGATATCTTCTAAATGCGCGATAGCAAATGTGCAAATAGAAAACATGGCTGTCGCGTAAATTTTGTGGGTGTTCTAGTATATTTTCCTCAATGGAAAGCTCCCATTTATGGTGATTTTTGACTAACTTGTGAGAAGTTGCCAAGCAGTCTTCTAATAAGCCTAAAAGTCCGTCACTTATAACGTCTTTATTCCATTCAAAGGCTGTTTTAAGCTTCGAAATGAGCGGAGTTATTTCTGCTCCGAGTATCAAACTCAAAAAGAAACACATTCGTGTTAAGCACCAGAAAGTGAAACTATTCCGGGCTAATGAACCCCTGCTTTCAGTGTTTATGTGGGGAATCAACCATACGGTAGTTTACGACTTTCTCTTTTTTTCCCTTTCAACACAGATTGAAAAAGACCTTTCTGATTTTGCCCCTTAAAAATCTTCTACCATAAACTTTTTGCTCACATTCATTCCAATCGGTGTTATATATTTCTCCAATGAAAAGTCTTTTCACCTGAACTTTAACACGTATTAATTAAATTCATTAACAATTCAGTTAGTAAATTAATATTTTACAAGTCATTTATTTCACTACAAACTAATTTTCCAACGCTTGTTTCTGTTTTCCAGATCAACGAACTTGTTCATGTGAACATCCCAGTCATGTTAATGCCTGATGATTTTAAAGCTTACTCGAAAATCAAAGTGGATAACCATTACTTCAACAAGTAAACTGTTTTTTTTTCCCGATTTCCTTTACATTTCTTATGAAGTGGGAATCTAATGAGATGATTGCCTTGTTTTTTAGAGAAAATATGCCCAGTCATTTTAAAGTCAAAGAATATTGTCCCCTTGTCTTTCGAAATCTCCGTGAGCGATTTGCTATAGATGATCACGATTTCCTGCACTCCTTAACCAGGTAAAACAGCCGTAATAACGGAAACAAAAAACACAGAAAATAAATTTAAAAAAATAGGAATTGTAGCCAACTCATTAAAATTTCTCTTTTTTTTTACCTACAGATCTCAGCCCATTAGTTTCGATTCGACAGGTCGGAGCGGCGCACGCTTCTATCAGTCCAGTGACCGCCTTTTCGTCATCAAAACCCTTACAAGTGAAGAAGTAGAGCAAATGCATTCACTGCTTAAACAATATCACCCTGTAAGTCACTTAAGAACTTTTGTAAGAGTTCGAATTCGCGGCTATTATTTTTTTAAAATTAATATTTGTCATATTTAATTTAATGTTTGCCTTATTGCTGAATTTTCTAATTTAACAGATTGTACTTTTTCTGTAGCTTTTCAATTATTCTTTTATTTCAATTAGTCATTTATTAGTCAGTTAGTCAATCTATTTATATATTTTCAGTATGTTGTCGAAAGACACGGGAAAACTTTACTGCCCCAGTACCTGGGAATGTACCGGTTAACTGTGGATGGCGTGGAACATTATCTAGTAGTCATGAGAAACGTTTTCAGCAACCACTTACCATTACACAAGTAAGCACTTACTTATTGTTAGACCTAGAACGTGTTATTGGTCTTAATTCATGTGTTTTTGGGTGTTGTACAGAAAATACGACCTGAAAGGATCGACCGTGGATCGAGAAGCTTCTGAGAAAGAGCGAGAGAAGGATCTTCCGACGCTCAAAGATAATGATTTCGTGAAAGACGGAACGAAAGTCTTCATTGGCGAAGAAGCCAAAGATAAACTCATGGAAACGCTTACAGCAGACGTCGAAGTATGCTAGAGAATTGAAGCGAAAGGATTGTATTCGATTTTTTTTATTTTTCTTTATTTTCTTGATTTTTTGTTGGCAAATTGTTGCAGTTTTTGCAAAAACTTCAATTAATGGATTACTCGCTGCTGTTGGGCGTTCACGACTGCGATCGATTCCACGCCGAGCGCGAGAGAGAAAAGACAGAACATGAAGAAACGGGCCCGCCTCCCAAAGCCGCTGAAGCGGAAGACTCAGCCAACGAAGATGACGAAGATTCAGGAGGCTCTGTAGGCGGAGCTACGGGCTTACTAGGCCCCACCCCGCCCGATTCCCCTCAAACTAATAAAGGCCGAGAGCGGAATGATAGCTACGGCTATAGTTCGTATTATGGACGCCATTACAGCGGCCAGATCATCCCGGAGATTGATATCTATGCCATTCCAAGCAAAGAAAGTAAGACTAGCCCGTAAAATCTGTGAAAGTTTAAAATTATGAATTAGATTGCCAATTAAATTGCAAATTATATTTAAAAAATTATTAAAAAATCGCTAATAACCTCTTTCTCGCGTTTTGCAGATGCTCCCAAGCGCGAAATCTACTTTTTGGCTTTGATCGATATTTTAACTCATTACGGTGTCAAGAAACAAGCCGCCAAGGCAGCCAAAACCATGAAGTACGGCGCGCACGTGGACGGAATTTCCACCGTAGAGCCAGACCAGTACGCTCGTCGTTTTCTGGACTTCATGGCCAAAGTCATCGAGTGATACAACCAAAACTCTCCTGCAAATTCCTTTTTTTATTATTATTATTTCAGTTTCCTTCAACCTGGCGTCTTTTTGATCGATTTTTATTCTTTTTTCTCTCCGTTACTCCCTGTAATACAAAACTTCATACTGCACGCCATTATGTTTTCACCCCCTTTTCAGTTACGATTACATTGTTTCGTTGTTTACCTGTTTTGTATTTGGCTTTTTAGTGCCTATTTTTCCAAGTTTGCTTTCCATGCAGCAAACGGGTTGCCGACTTAGCAAAGAAAGAGTTCAAAGCCATGAAGGCAAAGATGGAAGAAAAATAATGTTCTACATAAGGCTTTTATTGTGTGATATCTTTTTTATCTTGGTTTTGGTAGACACCGAAGCCCCAAAACTTTTGGTTTAAATCTTGTCTTAAGCTTCTTAGTCCCTGTGTGCCCCCAATTTTTGTTCTTTCTCATTTGTCAAACACCAAATGGCTGTACACTTACGAAGAGTCTTGCCTGGAAACTCCGCCCTTTCTATTGCCGAAAGCGTGTTTTCACTGAATTGCAATTGTGTTCCCGAATACTTTATTCACCCTTTCTTCCGCTGTTTCAAGTCATCTCATAAATTTTTCCTATGTTTACAGCCTTGAGCGCCTAATGATCATTATATCGACATCCTTAAATACTGTGCTTTAGGGTTTGTAATCTTGACGCTTTGGATTGATTCTTTGTTTTGTTATTGTTTTTTAAGTTTTCGGAAAAAAGAAAAAGGGAATTTGGGTGAAAAAGTTCGAGAAGCAAGAACGTGTTGACAGGTTTATAACGTTTAGGGCAGAATGTTTTTGAATGTATTGATTGATTCACCACGAGTGACTACTCTTTCATCAGAAGGTCATAACGAGAGCCAGGATTTTCTATTTAAAGCTTGGTATTTCGCCATATTAACTGCAATACTGTTCACGATATCGTCTGCTTGCTTGTTCTGACCGTAATAATCCACGAACTCGCCATCAGGATTGACCAAATACATGATCACGGTATGGTCCACCTAAAGGAAACAGAAAATGCGTATCATTTTTTATTTATTGATTTATTGTTTTATCCGAGTCGCGTATAAAGCACGGAAACCTTCTGGTCCTCGACATACGCGATTTTAAGCGTATACAAATAACGGCAAGCCTCGTAAGAGTCTCGATATACGCGGATAATGCCTCTTCCCCTTAAGAAAAAGTAAAATGGGAATTCAAACTTACAATATAATCGTCGTCCTGGTCACGTGGTCCCGCACTAAAGTAAACTCGGTAGCCTTTGCAGACTTGGCTGATTTGTTCCCGTGAGCCCGTCAAACCAATCAGTTTGGGAGAAAATTCTTTCATGTAAGCGGCAACGGCTTTGACGTCATCCCGATCCGGATCAACCGTGATGAAGATGGGTTGGATTTTGGGAAGTTTTTCGTCTAAATCTGTAACCATTTTGACAAGAGTTAATTACTACAAATGTTAAATACTCAAAACTCACAGACTTAACGTGAATTTGAATTATTATAAAAAATACTATTTAAGCGAGCGAAGGGTGAATTGTAAAGAAATTTACCAATTTTGTCGACAACTTTCACCATCTTTTCAATCTCGTCAGGGCAAATATCAGGGCAATGCGTAAAACCAAAGTAGATAAGCAGCCATTGGCCTTTAAAATCTGCACTGGTACGTTTTTGGCCATTCTGGTCGACCAAATCGAAAGTTCCGCCGATAGCGGCTTTGCCCAATGTTCGTTTGCGCTCTCGCTCCAAGGCTAAAATAATTTCAGATTATACAACATGCGCCGTGAAAAGCTTGGAAAACGTGTTATGAATTACCGAGCTCCTTTTCTCTGCGTATATACAGCATAAAACCTAACAATGCGCCTCCAATGCCCATTGTGATTAGAAAAGTTTTCCAAGTAATTGGGCCGCCTTTGCCTCGTTCGGCGCGTTTGGGAAGCTGCTTCTCTGCTGTTCTGCTGACATTGGATATAGAAAAAGTTCTACGGAAATTTTTACCCTAAAAGAATAATCATTAGGTCAAAATTATTAAGAAACTATTACATTAGTTACCTGAATTTCGTTTAAAAATTTGCGGTTTCCACTGATCCGAAGGCCACCGTATGTTGAATAGGAAGAAATTACAATTCTGCTACTGTACCTCAATTTTTGACTTGTAGTCAATATACAGCGTGGAATAATTTTGCACAAATTAATCGACATTTTTATACAAAATTTAGGGGTACGAGGCAAACACGTTTCAATTCACTGTTTATGTAAACTTAATTGTTACAAAAAGGTGCATGTGAAAACGACCCAGTTCCGAAAAGGGCTAAGGGACTTGCTCAGTAGCTACGGTTTACCTGCAAAAATGTTTCAATAGATGGCAACAGAAGACCTTTCCAAAGCATATTTTGCATACCTGGAGGGACAGGACTGTTTGGACGTCGTACAATTCGTACAAAAATAAAAGCTAATGAACTAAAAAACTTCAGCGCTACAAAATGGATCAGTAATTACAACTACAGAACGTGTACAAAATTGTACAAGAAAATAAAGGTTACGTAATAAAAAAATTCAATTATGACTCTCCTTAAAAAATGGGCCATTATTTTTCGTTGTCCTGTTTACGTAGGAGTACCCAAAATTTGTGTAAAAATGTGTGTTTTTTACGACTTACACCACAGTACAAGGCACTCAAAGTTAAGCCACGAGAACTCGAAAGTAATTTTACTAAAAAGGAAACATGGAAATAATGTCCTTGAAACTCACAGTGTGACGTTCAATAGCCATAACATTGAAGATTCTATTGTATATTTACACTGTATGATTTAGACTGCGTAGGAAATGAAAACAAAAACCAAAAAATTATCCAAACTGTCCCGTTCCTAAGCTATTCTCGACAATAGGAGGGGCGCTTCGCATATGGAACTGTCTAACGTTCTACCTTTCCTACAAAGACAGAAAAGGGGAGAGAGGGAAATATGAACTTCGGCACCACACGGTGTTGAATATAATATATTGTTTTCCATTAACCAGAAAGTCTCAAAACGATCCTTTTCTTTTATGCTTGCGATGAGAGTGTTCACTACTGACATCTGGTAGTGGAAGTAGAATGGGTCCTAACTAGCGACGGTTAGCGGCCAGCTTTAAATAACAGAGATGGCTGATCCGTACTCAGCAGTAGTAAAAGCGGAGTAAGCGCACCTATTGAATACTTTATACCAAAGCACTGATTTAACTAAAATATAACTACTAGGTACGTTATTCCGAGAGCTAAAGAAGATGCTCCTGAGACGAAATTAAACAACGTTGAAACTACCTTAGACGATGAAGTGGAGCAAAAAGGCGGCGCGTTTGAGATTCGCGAGAAGGATAAGTCGAAAACACGTGGTCAAAACAAGCACCGACCACCTCCACCTAAGGTTGCGTTAGGGGATAAACTTTGCCCTGTCTTAATTGATCTCGCGGAAGGTGAAACTCCTGCGCCTTGCGTATTTCAAGCAAAATGTGCATACCAACATGACGTGGTCGCGTTCCTGTCTCAAAAGCCGCCAAATTTGCCGGGAGAATGCTGGGTTTTTAAAACTCTCGGTCGATGCCCTCGAGGCGTTAGTTGCAGGTGCTTTCTGACAGTTCATTTGTATCATTCAGTTATATTTTAAAAAAAGAGAGAATAAAAATCAGGGCTAATTTTCTATTATTAAACTCGCTTAGGTTCGGATCAGAGCACATTACGCCTGAAGGTCGTAACAAAGTAAACTGGGAATTATGGAAAGAAACACAAGCTCATCCATCTAGTCTGAACAGCCTATCAAAAAACGTCCAGAATGATTTACGAAAGAAAAAATACGATTTTTCGCCCGCTGAAAAGTGTTTAGTCGACTACCAGCGATCTAAACCGCAGCAAAACGGAGTTTCATCCGTTGTTAAAGCAGATAAGCCTGGAGAAGACTCTGAACCTGTTGCCAAAAAGCTCAAAGAAGAAGAAAAACCTGTTGGTCCAGTAACAGACGAAGATGAGATTAAACTACGACCCAGTGAGAAGAAAAAGGTAGTTAGAATTTTTGAAAAGATGATAACGATTGACATAAAATTCCCCTTTTCGTAAACTTAGTGAAAAAAACTAACGCCTTGCGTCCTTTGCAGATTGATTGGAAGGGAAAACTGTATCTCGCGCCCTTAACGACAGTTGGCAACTTGCCCTTTCGGCGAATTTGCAAGAAACTGGGTGCTGACATTACTTGCGGTGAAATGGCCATGGCCGATTCGCTAGTTAATGGCGGACAGCAAGAATGGGCATTGTTAAGAAGACACAAATCAGAGGACATCTTCGGTGTCCAGGTCAAAATTTTTGCGCATACGGCTTAAATGAAAAGATTTTGCTCAAATGGGGTTACATTTCTTATCTGTATTTTAGGTTTGTGGCAACAACCCAGGCGTGATGACCAAATGCGCGCAACTCGTCCAAGACCAAGCCGACGTTGATTTTGTAGATATCAACATGGGTTGTCCTATTGATCTAGTGTACCAAAAAGTAATATAATTTAATTAATTTTCAAAGCATTTTTCATAGATTATGTCTGTTTCGTATATTTTATCGTATATTTTTTCGTACTGGTGTACCTTTGAAATAGAGTTTAGTTTATTCAAAGCGAAATGCTTATTTTGTCTTCCCTAAAGGGCTGTGGGAGTGGATTAATGTTGCGGGACAAACCAATGACCAACTTGGTGAGCTGCATGGCAAACATTTTGAACGTGCCCTTGACGGTGAAAATGCGCACCGGCGTGTATGCCGACAAAAGGATCGCGCACACCGTGGCTTCGCGGTGTAAGAGCTTAGGAGCGGCCATGATTTGTGTGCATGGAAGGTCACGAGAACAGCGCTATACCAAGCTGGCTGACTGGGAGTACGTGAACAGCGTAGCCGAACTTTGCCAACCGACGCCGGTCTTCGGAAACGGCGATATTATGTCATACGATGACTATCGCGAACGCATAGAACCGTTTCCGCACATCGCGGGCGCCATGATTGGTCGTGGAGCGTTGATAAAGCCTTGGGTGTTTACGGAAATCAAGGAGCAGCGACACTGGGACATCAGCGCGAGTGAGAGACTCGATTTACTTAAGGATTTCGTCCATTACGGACTTGAACATTGGGGAAGCGATAACCAAGTAATTATTTCTACATTAAATTTGAAACAATAACTTTTAAACAGTAATAAAACTTATTCCGAATAAATACGTGATAAATAGAAAGCTAAAGTTGAAAAAAATGGAAAGATAAAGTGAAAGTAGTGCTATATTAATTTTTATGACTATTTTTTTGTTTTTGTAGGGAATTGAAAAAACACGAAGGTTCTTGCTCGAATGGCTTTCGTTTTTCCACCGGTATATTCCAGTGGGGTTGCTGGAGCATCCGCCCCAGAAAATGAATCAGCGCCCGCCGCTTTATAAAGGCAGAGATGATTTAGAGACGTTATTAGCGTCAACCAGCTGTGCTGACTGGGTGAAAGTCAGGTAAGTCGAGTGCGAAAGTTGTGAATCATTTGTTTTTTAATATTCTTGTTTTATTTACTTGATTGTATCTTGTTGCAGTGAGATGTTGCTGTGCCCTGTGCCGGACGACTTCGAGTTCCTGCCCAAACACAAAGCCAATGCTTGGAAGTGACGGAAAGTTGTACTAGGTTCAAATTTACATGCGTCTTGAAAAACGAATACAATTTTGAAGAATTGGGTCAGCATTGATTATATGCGAATCTGCACGTTCCGTGTCCCCTGTGTGTCACATTCATTCTAGACAGGGATGTTGGTTTATTTTTTTTTATGTAAAAGTACGTGGCTGAATACCCACGTGAAATGACTCATCACTTTCTTCTCTGAGGGATTTGCAGGGATTATAGTTATTTTGCGTACAACTTTGGGTACAGCAAGAATGGTTTCTCTCTCCGTGTTTTGAAAAAGCGCAAAACTTTGCAACTTGGTGTTGTCAGATTGTTGACGCTTTTTTAACTATTGCCCCTTGTATAGGCTTGTATGATATGGAATCGAACAAAAGCTGGAGAGCGTTTGTTGCCATTGTCTTCTGATGTGTAGCCCATGCAAAAAATAATAAACGAAGTCTTAGTTTAAGAAATAGCCGAAATATTTCGACATCCCGGAGAAGAAACACCGTCAGTTTCTTGTTTCCGCAGAATCCTTACGCGGTATTTCGAACAGAATAATGTTTACACGCAGAAAACAAAATTCAGTTCTGTTCACCGTCTATGGTTCTCCAGCGGTTATTTCTTACCTCTTTAGATCTCATGTATGTAAACACAGTCTAAGGTTTTAGTAATGGAATGAAGGAAAAGTTCTTTTTTTTTCCTAGAATGGAAAGCACGTTTACGGAGTTTCAACCATCGCGTAAGGCCGTAATTAGAATACGGACGTAAACCGAGGATAGAATAAATGAGATGATTAATTATGTTCGCGTAGCTTATCCCCGTGTTGCGTAGAATTTTTAATAAAGGGGGCATAACCACGATAGTCTGGTAGAAAATTTATGAAAGAAATTCAGGAAATTCCTTTCACGCCTGAATTATGAACTTGAACTCGTACTACACGCGCAGTTTGTAAACGCGTTTATTGAAGAAAGTAAAGAAAAGAAGGGAAGGGAATTTCTCTCTTGGATTGTTGCACAACTGTTCAGACTGTGGAGTAAAACAGTTTGGATCGCTTTCGAGAGTTCAAAATGTGATGTTCGGTGACTGAGCTTCTCTTTACCAAGTTAATCCAACTAGTATAATGTGTTGGATGTGTTCAGACTGTAGACTCGAGAACTGTGACTGTTGATTGAATGTGCAAGAATTTCAGTTTTATGCAAACTCATTGAGTTTATTGAAAAGTTAGCCCCTAAAGTGTCTGAAATGTACTAACGCATTACATTATTGATTGTGTATCACGGCGGCTTATTATTGTCATAAAAGGGCCAAATAGAATTATGTTAAGCATAGGCCTTCTGTAATTTAGCGTAAGCAGGAAATAACATAGTGGACTTTGGCTTTTTGAGGCTTCTGCATTCAAGTGTCGATCAAGTATTGAAATCCTTGAGAACAGACAATGGAAATGAGAATCAAATCTTCGAAACACTCCCTTTATACTACAGGTTTGCGTTGTCGGATTCTAAGGACGAGTGTCTAGTCCAATCCGACTTGGTCTGTCGAAAAGTGCACACAGGAGTACGAGTAAAACGTATCGTCCCCTCAGCAACTCTTGTTTCCCATACTGTGAAAACATTGGAGTAGTTCACGTGCTACCATTTTATTTCTCTTTAAAAACCGCGTGACCTTTTGGCAGTTTTGTGAGTTCGATAAGATGAAGCGATCTAAAGGGTACGTCTATTTTTTGTTTATCAGAGCGTCAATTCTAGAAGTATCAATATTTCATTTGGGTTAGGAAAAGTTAGGAAAAGAAAGATGGGAAGACGTAACAAGCGTCTTATCTTGTTTATATCAACGTATTAAGCTCCCGAAAGGCAGATTTACGAAAGTGAAGCATTAGGGGATGGGAAAACGTAGGATTGAATTCGAAGTCCCTGCTGACTAAATGTTTGTCGACCTTGTGTCCCTGTGCAGGCGACTGCTCAGTTCCTTGTCAGCCAGCAAGCTCGACGAATACCAACTAGCTGACGGAATTTATCGTCGCCGGGAGTCGCGGGATTATTTAAGTGAAGTGGAAGCCTCATCGCAATCGTTTCCAGCCGCTTTTACGCGTCCCTCGACGTCAGAGTTCATGATGACGTCCCGGGCCAACGGGAACGTGAGCTCGCAATCATTACTAAATGCTCTAGACGGCGTGATTCAAATTATGGCGCCAGTGTCCAAAATTCCTCTCTCCACCGCTAGAGTCACGAAAATGGCTGGAGACGGACAAGTTACAGCTCCGGTGCCGTGGCCGAATTCTCACGAAGATTACGAATTAGGAGAAGTTATTGGTAAGTTTTTTATTATAAATTTTTAGGTAACTTATCTGACCGTCTGTAGGAATAAAATAAGATATATAAAAGCTCATTTACTCGTTTAGAAAATTAAAATGTTCATTTAAGGGGTGATTGACCCGCTGATGAGTTTAATCCATTTCTGGAAGAGAATGAACTTCAGTAAATTGCTGCATGCCTTTTGTGGTGCCCTTCCTTTAAATTCAATGACAACGTAAAAGCGTATTGCTTAAGCTTATTGTTCAGTAATGAAGGGAATTAAAAAACTTTCCCAAGAAAGTTCGCTGTTATTTTATTTCTCTTTTTCCGTTATTGTGTTTAAATTCAGTTTATATTAAAAATAACTATGTTTAAATGGTGACTTTGTAGTATACTTTTGCAAGTTTTAGTCGTTTAATTTAATTGCTTTGTTCTGTGTAATTTATTTCTATTTCACCTGTAAAATTTATTTTTTTTCTATAAAAGAGTTAATTTAAGTGTGTTTAAATAGGACTAAACAAATAACACTTTCTCTAAATGTATTGAATTCTTATGTACGGTGAAAAAATTATCAATATTTTTTTTATCTTTACTTAATAAAAATGCATATCACCTGTGCTCATAAGTCGTACAAATAAGGTGTGTTCTAGTCCATTCTTCGAAGTGACGCAAACATCGTCCTTCAAAAAAAGAAGTTTTCTCCGCCGTAGATTTGAATTTGCTTCTGTTTTTCAAGGTTGTTCAGTACCATAAAAAGGATTCATGGATATAAACCATTTATCATTTTTCTTGCTTTTTCTTATCTTTACAGGTGTTGGAGCTACAGCTGTGGTTCATTCAGCGCTATGCAAACCTCGACAAGAAAAATGTGCCATCAAACGCATCAATTTAGAGAAGTGGAATACGAGCATGGAAGAACTTTTGGTATAAACACGATCACTGTATTATATATACTTCAATTTGAATGTATCCGTTTTAAATTACTATTACAATAGGCTATTTTTAGTATGATAATACTTTGAGTCAATTTTCTTTATTTGTTCACTTTATTTGTTAATTTAAAAACATTGTTAAAAAGTCACAAATGTTTGTTATTAATTTCTCCTTTTTGTATGCAGAAAGAAATCCAGGCGATGTCTTCATGCTACCACGAAAATGTGGTAACGTACTTTACGAGTTTCGTCGTGCGGGAGGAATTGTGGCTCGTTTTGCGACTGTTGGGCGGTGGATCGCTGCTGGACATCATCAAACACAAGCTGAAGACTTCTGACTGTCGTCATGGTGTCTTTGACGAAGCGACCATTGCCACGGTCATGCGAGAAGTTTTGAAAGGCTTGGAATACTTCCACAACAACGGCCAGATTCACCGAGACATTAAAGCCGGGAATATTTTACTGGGTGAAGACGGTTGTGTCCAGATTGCGGATTTCGGAGTGAGCTCTTGGCTGGCGACAGGTGGCGATTTGTCACGACAAAAGTCCAGACATACCTTTGTAGGAACGCCGTGCTGGATGGCGCCCGAAGTCATGGAACAAGTGACGGGCTACGACTTTAAAGCTGACATTTGGTCCTTTGGCATCACCGCTATCGAATTAGCTACAGGTAATGACGCGATTAAGAAAGAAAGAGCTTTTCGATGAGGGACTTATGTGTTGGGGTAAGCGTGGTCACGATTTTGCATAATTAACACCGATAGCGGAACTAAACTGTCCTGCGTGTATCCTTCACATGCTCTGTGACACGTACAAGAAATTTAACGCGTTGAAAAGAAAGCCTTAACGCAAATTCAGATTATAATTATATTTTAATTCATTTTAAATCGTTAAAGCCAGTTTAAGAATCTGAAGTACGCGCCGATTGTATTATATCGATAACCGGTTGATATCGGTATTCGTTTGATATCGATAGTAAAGCACGTAGTAAAACTGAAATCAAACCACGATAACGACGAATGAGAAGAATTTATCGGGAAATGGGCACGAAAATGACGTACAAGTTTTCTCACATTGTTGGAATATGTGTTATAAAGATAGTTAGTTTATTAAGACTTGAATTTTCACTATTAAGTAAGATTACGGATAAGGACCGCCTTATCTAAATGATCGATTTTAATTCGATAAACGCGGGAAATCGCGAAAACGTTCGATAAATTTCTTTCAAAGGTGAATGGAGAGCGTGTGCATTCTATTTTACTATTTTACTGTTATTACTAAGGTAGACTAACATTAGCGGACGTGTAATACTCTCTTTATTAGCACAGCATATGGGTTTTGATTAAAAGATAAAAAGCTTGGAGGCTTTTTTTTGTTGCGAAGTTTGCGTTTAATGCAACAGTACTTTATTGTAGGAACTGCTCCATACCACCGATACCCTCCCATGAAGGTTTTGATGCTTACACTACAGAACGACCCGCCCACCTTGGATACCGGCGCTGAGGAAAAGGATCAGTACAAGAATTATGGCAAAACTTTACGAAAAATGATCGCGGATTGTCTCCAGAAAGATCCTAGTAAAAGGTGTGTGCGTATTTTCTTCGATACACTTCTGAAAACTTTCCACTTGTATTCTGCAAATCCTTTTAAAGCTGTCTCAAGATTACAGAAACTGTTTTTCTAACCTTTTTATTCTAATATACAGGCCAACTGCCACGGAATTGTTGAAACACCCGTTCTTTAAGAAAGCGAAGGATAAGCGTTTCCTGCAAAGTACGTTGATCCCGACTGGTCCGTCATTAGAAACACGTGCCCAGAAAGCTCGAACATCGAAACGCACTCCTGGTACTTCCGGACGACTCCACCGAACCGAAACCGGTGACTGGATTTGGTCCTCAGATGAAGAAGATGCCAAATCGGATCAGTCCGATTCTGAAGTAAAAGCTCGTTTTCTTTTCCGTTTTCAAATTGCGTTTGTTCTTTTTTTTGTCATTGTTGCGTTTTCAGGAGGAAGTGAGTGACGTTAAACCTACTGCAAGTATAGGTAACGGCGCTGTAGAACCTAATGGCCAGTCGACACAACCCCAGGTGTCTTATCCGCCGGTGCAACCAGTGGAAACTAACGTCGTATCGCCTTCACAGCCGACTTCCAATGCAGAATTCCAATCCTTGCAGGATGCCCCTTCTCAGGTGCCAATACTTCCGACCGAACCTTTGAACTTGGTGCTCAGGATGAGGTACAAGCGTGTTAAAAGGTGACCTGAAGATTCATTTCCTGTTTTTATTCCAGAAACACGCGGAGGGAGTTGAATGACATCAGGTTTGAGTTTACGATAGGTCAAGATACCGCTGAAGGTATTGCGTCAGAATTGGTCAGCGCCGGATTGGTAGACGGCAGGGATATGGTAGCGATTGCGGCCAATTTGCAAAAGATTTTGGATGTCAATCCTGTAGTAGGCAAAAGTCTGACTTTCGCGTTGGTAAGCTTGACGTCCTCCCAAAATTCGTGAAAAATTAGTTTTGTTTCATCATTATCTATCTCAAATGTGTTATTTTTAAATTTTTATTTACGTTTATTACTTTTGTTTGGTTATTTTCTTGAAAATATTTTAACACTAATTGGGTTTGATTTCCTTTGTTTCAGAACTCGGGATGTGGTCCTCATGAAATCCCAGATGATAAAGCGCTTATTGGATTTGCACAGATGTCCATTACGGAGTGATACCATGCTTTTTGTTATTAATATTATTATGACTTGACAAAAGCTTAGCCATCGTTTGCAGAAAATGAATTCTTGTTTCCGTTTTAAAGTTTGATGTTGCCTGTATTTTGCTTTCTTTTTTTGATCGCCTATGATACCAGTGCTTCAGAACTACTTTCCAGTGTGGTTTGTTGTACATAATGAGAAACAAACAAGCTGAGATATACAAGTTTAATTCGCAATTTTTAGGGGTATGTCGTGAAACAGTCATATTAAGCGTTTTCCTCAGAGTGTCAAGAGTTTACATGTCACAATTGAAATGGACCATCGGATAAGGCAGTCACACAAGAATGAAAAGTATTCAACGTTCGATATTTGGCAATAAAGAGAAGCGATGTGTAAGAATTAAAAGTCGGACACGGAATCGTAACGTAGGAGATAGCGGATAAGGGAGGTTGTCGTTTTATTATTGGTCGGTTCAGGCTTAAAATGCAAAATCTCCATCGATCAGTACGAATTTTTATTGTTTATAAAACAAGAATTAAATCATGATAAATCCAAAATTCTATTAGATTTTTCAAAAATTATTTCCTTTTTAGAGAAACTGTTTTTTTTGTGTAGGGAGTTTTTAATCGTTGAAGCAGAAAACTAGTTTAGTTTTGTGTGATCCTTACGTGTTGCAGCATACTCCTCTGTAACCTTAACAAAAGCATGATTGATTGTTTACTCGTCACATGTGTTCTCGTTTGTTGTTTACATGAAAGCACGTGGTTTTGCAAGTCTTCATTTGCTTTACATTTTTTTGTATAATAAAAGAAATATTCGTGTAGGCTTCAAAAAGCTTCTTATTTTTAATGATTCACGAGTTTAATTTGATTCCGTTTGCTGGAATTGTTCAAAAGCGTGCTTTAATAGCACAATAAAGGAGTCAATGGTTACTATGGAAATGTTACCATTACAAAAGCCAAGTGTTGTTCGAAACTTTGACTCTTCATGGCTTCGATTTGGATTGACGCATACCAAGATTACAATGCCCAAATTAGCACGTTTTCCACGGGATTGGCATTGGGCGATTTGGCTGCCGATGGAGACTGCCGACTTATTATTGCACACGGTACTTCCTACAGTGGAAGTTCTCCCAGTAAAATGAAAGTATGTTTCCTTTGTAAGTTCTGGACACTAAGCTGTTCGACAACGACTGAATTCAAATCTCATTTCAGGTATATTGCGGCACAACAGTTGCAAGCGAAATAAACTTGCCCGAGATTCCTTCCGCTGTTTGCGTTTTCTTCCGAGATTATGTCGAACCCAAGATTCCAGCGGTCGCTGTAGCGTGTGGAGCTGATGTCTTGGTTTATAAAAACAACAGACCTTTTTACAAATTGATTTTGCCGCCTTTGGAAGTCCAGGTTGTCGAAAAAGAGCTTTGGGATCAGGTAAAAATAATTTTAGTCTAAATTGACTTTATTTTTTTGAATTTTTACTAGGCCAAGCAAGAGAACAACTCGCCTTCGGTTTTGTTTGAAACACTACTCCAGTTAAAGCAAGAATTAGGCGCAAGCCTGTTAACACCGAGGACGCTGCGGTTTCTGGCTTTGCAGCAGGAGAATTGGGCCGAATTCGTCGAAACTTACAAAAACGTCCCTCTCAAGCGAGAAGTATGAAGGAGACGAAAATACCGCTGGACTATTCTTTGTTATTGTATATTTTTTATTAAAATTCTCCGTGTCTTTTATTACAGTCTACGATCACATGCATGACGACAATGTTCAAAAGTAGCTCAGAGGAACGTTCCATTTCGATACTGATTCTGGGCACCGAGCACAAGAGTGTTTACTTCGTGGACAAGCTTTCTTTCGTGCACAGTTTGACGCTGCCTGCTGTCCCTTCGACCCTTTTGTCCCTGGGCGTGTATGACGTGGAGTACGAGTTGATCGTAGGCACTCGTAATGCGAAAGTCTATAGCGCGAGCAGAACTGGTGCTGCGAAATTGCTTGTCAAACTGGACTCGCACATCGTAAGCCTCGTCAAAGCGGGAGAAAATAGTTTCGCCGTGGCACTGACGGATCTTCAGCTTCAGGGCTACTCGACAAAGGTAATCTTTTTAAGTTTGCTTTTACAGTACATGTAACGAATTCTTTGTCGACATTTTCCCCTTATTTTCGAGTTATTTAATTACCTTGCCTCATCCTTTCGAACGTTTTTTTCTGCCTACAATGAACAATGTAAGTTCGTTGGTTTGTATAGTGAATGGTGTTCTTTCATTGTTAGGGCCATTTGTTATGGAAAGTAGCTTTGTCGTCAGCTCCACTTAGCCTCGCACCTTTGCATTTAAGCCAAAAGGGAAAGACTTTGCTCGTAGTGGGCACACAAGATGGAAACTTGGTTGTTTATAAAGAAGGACAGTTGGTTGAAACATCGCATTTAGGCCCAGATCGAGCAGCAACTGCTTTAATTGGAGGAAAATTTGGAAGAGAAGAAAATACTTTAATTGTGATCACACGAGGTGAGCGTAACAATGTTAATTAAGAATATCACCTTTGGAACATTGTAGTAAATGCTTCTTTTAAATTGTCAACGATTTTAGGGGGCGAGTTGGTCGTGAAAATTGTAAACCGAGCAGCGAATTTGGAACCCAAAGAAATTTCGCAGGCTCAAAATTCTCTAGGTATCATGTTGCCTAAAAAGAGCAAATTGTTCATTGAACAAGCGTCGCGCGAAATGGAAAACTCGACAGGTAACGAGGATTACATGTATTTTCTTATAAATTTTATTTAATGACGAGCATTGCGTCGTGATTGTTGACTACTCGCTAGCTATTCACTACACATTCCAAAGGCAGTTGTGTGAATTACGACTGCAAGCCGCACAGGGAATCGTAAAGGCTTTGGAGCAATGTCAAGATTTGTCGGGATCAAATTCGAGCCAAGTGTCTTTAACGATTCAGTTGTACGGTTTGGGCCCGAAATTTCTGCTCAAGATGCTGTTAATTAACCTAAGCGATAAAGTCCATCGAAGGCTGACAGTTTTCATTGAGCCCGGAGAATGCTGGATTGAAAAACGGTCGCTTGTGGTAAGAGAACTCATCAGATTTGCTGGTGTTAAGGGACAAATAGTTCTGGCTTATAAGGAATTTCTGTAACAGATCCCGTATTTCCCCCCAATGGCGCAATACTCTGTGTCGACATTCATGGAGAGTAGAAGTGAGGGCGTGCGGCTGAAGGTGTGGCTTGTTCCACAGTCTGGCCAGGAACCTATGTTGCATGCAATTATACAGATTCCTCCTTGTGAAGGAGAAGACAGCGCTCCTGATTAAACATTTTCTCACTGCTAGATACTGTGAACACTCACATGGCCGGTTTTGTGATCACCGTTTCATCTTGTAAGTGACAAAAACTCTCGTTAACGGATACTAATAATGTCCATTGAAAGAGTTGTCAGCATGGCTTGCAATCAGATTTGACTCTATAATCCCTGAAATGAATACATATCTTCAGGCGACGGTATGCTCTCAATCATCTCATGCAGAAGAGTTTCGCTCCATGATGGAATTTATTACAGCGAGATTTTTAGTGTATATGAAATTTGAAAGGGAACTAAAGTGTTTATCGTTTGTTTGCTTAAAAAGATTTTAGCGTACTAATAATCTCGTAAGTCAAGTAAAGAATATAATATTCACACTCGGATTTCAGAAGGCAAAAAAATAATGAATCAAAATAAGAAAAATTAATGTAGATCAGCATATGGAACACGTAGAATCGTAGAACCAGCGCAGAATGATCTTTTTGATGACAGAGTTCTTATTTCTCGTAAAAGGAATCTTAATGAAAAATATGTAAGAGTAATTTTCAAGATTTCTGGTGCTTTCGTTTGTAATTCGATGGAATAGAGATCCAATGCCTTTTCATAATCCTTTTTGGATAAGGCGCCACGGGAAATCGCGACTCGGCGCACCGCAGTGGTTCGCTCCAGAACTGTGTCTCACATCGCCGTTTTCTTTCTGTTTGGTGACGGCCAAAATATAAGGTAAGAGTTTCGTATTTGATATTTATCGACTAATATCCGTGCCATCGTTGGACCAAAACATAATAAAGTTATAGTTTAAAGTTTCAGAAGTGATTTGACGCAAATAATTTATAAATAATTCGTGTTTCGATTATGATTTAAGCGTTTTTAAGAAGGTAGCACATTTGGTGTACAGTGCAGTGAGCCTAGAACGTGCCCTAAGTTTCTTTCTTGTTTCTCCTATTTAGCTTCCAACATGGGGAAGATTATGAAAGCCGGTAAGGTGGTGCTCCTCCTCGGAGGACGTTATGCTGGCCGAAAAGCCATCGTTGTGAAAAATTACGATGAAGGCACCGCCGACAAACCCTATGGTCATGCTTTGGTTGCTGGCATTGATCGGTACCCTCGCAAAGTAACAGCTCGTATGGCCAAAAAGAAGGTTGCCAAGCGCTCCAAGGTCAAGCCCTTCGTCAAAGTAAGCAACAATTATAACACTAATTTTATCATGCATCAAACACACCCCTTAGATCCACTGCTGGGGTGTAACAACCCACCTCTTTTCTGAGGAATATCGGCGGTGAATGAGTCATTGGTGTGTAAAAGCATTATACCTCTGTGAGCAGCTGCAATTTTTGGGGCCCGTTGCAGTCATGCAATTTGTCAACCCGAGAAATATTGTTGCTTGCAGGGACAAAATTAACTTGAAACTTTTGTTTTAACTTCACACCATTGAAAAGAGTTTACTAATGAATTTCGTTCCATTTCAGGTGGTCAACTACAATCACATGATGCCCACCCGTTACTCTGTGGATTTGACCTTCGACAAAGCCCAGCTTAACAAGGAATCTATTAAAGATCCCATCAAGCGAAAGAAGGCGCGTTTTGCCGTCAGAATGAAGTTCGAAGACAGGTAATGATGCCACAAAACTGTTTAAAAATGTACCGGAAATTCTAAACGATCGCTTTTGCTTTGTAGGTACAAGAGCGGAAAGAATCGTTGGTTCTTCACCAAGTTGAGGTTTTAAACTTGTACCGGCTTTGTCTAAGGAAATACACTGCGACATGGCTAAATATTGTCTACAATTAATGCGTCATACTTTGTTATTAAATTAAGTGTGCTATTTTTTGCGGTTATAAGGTAGTAAATTGTATTGCATGGTGAACGGAAAAATTTGAAGGTTTACATTCCCCTGGCATTAAGCCAAAAACATTGGAGAACAACACAATCTCGTTCCCAAGTTGTATTCGAGTTTGCATATTATCGACATAAGGTAGCATCCAATTGAACAAGTTTAGGCAGCATCAACAGGATCTTACGCCTGTACGCGTTATCCTTTTGAATAGGATTGCCTTCCAAGTATACTGTAGTTAGGTTAGGGCACTGGGTTAAGTTAGTGACTTCGGTCCAGTCTTCAACTTGATTATCATTGAACCAGAACTCTTCTACGACGATCAAGTGGTGCAAGTTTTGTAGGCGTTTGATCCGATTACCGGCCAAATCCAATGTTTTCAGGTTCCGGTTCTCCGACAAGTTTTCGATTTCTTGAATGCCGTTATGGGACAAGTACAGTTCTTCCAAGTTGGTTAAAGCTTCCAAGTTCTCAATCTTAACAATTCGATTGCTCTGCCAATAAAAACACAAATAAAATGAGTATGACAAAAACGTGTTGACCGTCGCGTCGATTTTGTGCAACGAAGTTTAATTTCTCCTTTTTTTTAAAGTGATCGAATTCGGTTTGCGAGTAAAAAAAAAGGTGATTCACCAACTTTGTTTGAAACAAGGCTTGATGTTACCTGAAGACTCAGTAAATTGATTTTTGTGAGGGAGTTCAAATTTTGGATCTTGGTGATTTTGTTCTTGCCCAAGAAAAGTTGAGTTAGATTGGTGAGGTTATCCAGGTTTTCTACGGTTCGGATGCGGTTGTCGCCCAACTCAAGCATTTCCAAGTTCGTAAGCTGAGACAGGTTTTCGATTTTGCTGATTTTGTTTGAAACCAGGAACAGTTTCTTGAGTTTTACTAGCGAATCCAGGCCTTCGATCTTCTGAATTCGGTTATGTGACAAATCCAAGACCCTGTGGATGACACGAAACGCTTATTAAAAAAGGCGTAACTACTCTTCAGAAAATAAAAAATAGTAACGCTACAGAGCGTCGTGTTAAACATAACGACGTAATTCTTAATGGAGATGTGCGTAGTGTGACGTGGCAAATTCACAGGTGAATAAATATAGCGATATATTGCAAGGAATGGAGTACTTCCTTTAAGAAGTGCACTCACAAACTACAGAACAGTAGGAACGTATTTTCAGGAAAATTATAAAAACAAATTACGAGTTGTGACAATATAACACTAAAACGAAAAGAGCGAAAATATTTTTTTTTTCATTACTCTAAATTGACTAAAGCGTCCAAGTTCTCGATGACTGTGATTTGATTGTCGTAAAGCTCGAGTTCTTTCAAGGTAGTTAAAGTCTGCAGGTTTTCGATCTGCTTGATCAAATTCCATCGCAGGCACAAACATTCGACTTGCGTTAACACTTGCAAATTCTCGATCTTCCCAATACGGCCGTGATTTAAATCCACGTAAGTAGCCTCCGGATCCAAAATGACTAGCTCCCTCTCTTCCCCATCATCTGCAGCATCTGGAAAGGAAATGTCATTATCTAAGAAGATTATTCTAATTAGGTAAATGTTTACCGGCTTGCGCTTTGTTTTCTTCGGTGTAATCAGACGTTGTGGACATACTTGCAGTGTAATTAAGGGTTTAACAATCATTCATAGATGGCGTATGCTTGCCAGCTGACGCAAAAATTGCATGAAAAATCCGATTATACGCTGAACTGCATAGATGCAATGCCGGAGCGAATGTAGCTCATACAAACTACTTTTTCTCCTATTCTGGACAAAACCTTAGTTTTCGTCAGTCATTAAATCATTATTCTTTATTCACTCGATTCCACGAGATAGACGAGTAGTTAACTGTTGTATTTTGTATACATCAATAGAAACATATGACATCCACTGTTTCTAGTGCAAAGTTGGCGAATCAGTGAACTTTTCGCTGCCTTACGACGCCATTTTCCTATAAGATGGCGGCGAAAGGGCACCTGGTCCATGGAAACCACGCCATGAGGCATACCATGACGAGGGTCCGCCTTTTACGCATCGATTGTTCATACTTCTGTCTTATCCATAGTCACTCTTACGCCACACAATAAAGGCAGTTATCTCGAGCTGACGCATTGTGCAATAATGGCCCAAACCCAACTTCGCCACGTTTTATCAGCACACGAATAGTACAATAAGAATGAGCCGAGCTCGAAGGAGGAATCAATATCTATTCCAGGCTTCTTTTTGGGGTTCGCTTGAAGCTCAAAACCCGTAGGACATGCAATGCGACGCAAGACGCATTCAAGTGCATATAACCCACTCCGCTGAGCTCTTGTATGGATAACGCCCACGCCCTGAACCTCTCGATTTCATGTCTGGCTGTACTGGGAAACGCTCTTTCTCCCTTTCTGTATCTGCCTTTCATCTAACCTCTCCATTCCACCAAACCAACAACCTCAAACTTTCCTACTACTGTTCTTTGTTTCGTCGCTTCCATTCCTCTTTCCTGGCTTCGATCCCTGGAACATGGAACCCACTTCTTTTCATGCTTTTGGCATAACGGAGGAGCGATGACCTATCATTTCGTACTCTCTTCTCCTTACCTTATTCCCCCACCCTGCTTCGTCTGCTTTCCTCTTGTCATTAACCAGCAAAAAGTGTCCGGTAAGCTTTTAGCTCCCATCGAAGCTCCTTCCCCTCTCTCCCTCTTTATCCACTCTTATGCTTTGCTCTGTCTCAACAACAGCGCCCCCTGGGTAATCTCTCCTACCCAGAGCTTTGTATTCCACCTGCCCGAGGGAAATGGCCTGAATTTGCCTTGGCAAAGGAGGGCTGCCTGTTTACGACACATGTAGTGTTAGCATACTCGGTACACACAAAAAACTCCCACCCATCCTACAACATTTAGCAATTTACTACGCAGCAGCTACCCTGTTCTTGCTTTTCGCTTTCAATCTACTTGGCCTTATGCGTTTCCTTCTTATTTCTTAACACAAGCGTTCTGCTCTTGACAGTATTCGACACTGTAAACGATGCAGGAAAGCGGCAGACTAACGCCACGGCAGTTGCGTGCGCGGTTGTCGCTACGCTGCTCTTGGGAATATTCCATAAACCCACAGCGAGGCTATAGCAAACGGGACCTTTCATTATTGTCCGGCTGCTGTGTAGCTAGAACAGGACGCGTACGGTGTACTTTTCCTATGGAAAAGTTCGCTAGTATGCCCAGGAAAATTCTTCAAATACAAAATTCTACAGTAACATGTGCAGTTCCTCCTTTTATCTCTTTCCTTTCTCTATCTTTCTTCTTTTTTTGGTTGTAGTTAATGTTGCAACAACTTATCCCACTGATGAGGAAACGTTGCCGATACGCGTTTTTCCCAACTCCCATGACAAAACTGAAGGGCGTCCTTTCAATAGGAGGGGAGAGAAAAGATGGGTTTCTGGTCAATGCAGTACAGCGACGTTCGCTATTACCCCCACCCGTAGTGGTGGGGTAGCAAGAAGAAAACGTTTGTGATGTGTTGTATGTATGCGCTGTATAGTATTGGTCGTAGTCACGAGTCACTCGGAAAGTCGCGTAGCAGGGTCGAAGGACGCAGCGTCCTCTTTCCCTTCCCTCGCAACCCCCTCAACCCACCCACTCGGGAAGGGGTGGTGGCTTACAGCGTAACGCTCGACAACAGACGTAGGGAGGAGGTTGGGTGGCTGAAATAAAAAATAGGGTCTTGCATCCTGTAGACTGGTTTTTCTTCAAGAACTGTTACCAAGGGGCCATTACTTGAGGGGCTTGACGAAGCCTGCAACAAAGAATTCTGGACTACGCTTTTACAGTACTTCCAAATACGCTACTAGAGGCGTTATTATGGGTACAGAATCGCAGCAACCTTCATGAGTTCTTCACCACGGAATCATCACTTTCGCAGTAGATGAACATCCTGTATTAATGTCGCATACCCAACAACTGCGCAGTAATCTTAATACAACCCATCGAGAGATAAAATAATCGTGTAATCCAGGTAAAATTCTTTAGGGAACCGTAACAAACGCAATGCTTAATCCGCAGCAGAGTATAATCCATTGTTGAGAGTGGGTACAATTCTGATTTAACTCATTTTTGATCTGTGTATTTGGATATATAATCCCAGGTGTAAATATCCTTTTCTCCGGGTACAAAGCAAAAGGTGGGTAAATCCAACAAAAGAAGCAGCAACAGAAGTTCTAAGGTGCGGTCCGTTGGCTAAGATGGCGTCTGACAGACCTCCCAACCTACAATATCTGGCTATCGACTGACTATAAGCCCATTCGAAACGACAGCGGAGAACGGACTGACACTTTATCGCCTCAGGCCTGTGATTTCAGTGTCCCTTGCTAATGCATAGACTCGCTTAGACTGGGCAAAGTCGCAGCTGTATTAGTATAAATCCAACTATACGCTTAAAGCAGCGAGCCTGACTGGCGTACGTAGACTCGTTATTGTACTAGCGTGGGCCCAGTTCCTATACTGAAATTCTTCTAGCGAGCCTACCAAAGTGGAACGTGAGCTCGGTTGGCGCCATTGCTGTGGTGGCTCGGGACGGGCGCGAGTTCTACGTCGACCCCGTTGGATTACGAGCGCATGTAGGATAACGTGAGGCATTTGAAGTGAAGTTTAACCGTGTGACTTATAACTTTGTAGTGAAATCCCTTCACCTTTCTTTACGGATTACCTTGACGGAATACAGTGTTACCTCAGCGTTCGGATGTAACTTCACTAAACGGAATAAAATTTTCCTTCTCTGGGATACCTCTATCAGCATTACCCCGAAGAAACGAGTGGACAGTTTTCAGTGTTGGGTTTCCCTTAGCTTTTTGTCCCAAGTGGCCAATGTGCGTCTAAAAGAAGCCCCAATTTCCACTCCTTTGAATTTCCCAGCTCCCTTTTAATTGCAGATTTTCTGGTCCCGGCTTTGCACCTCGATAGTTTGCTCTCCGGGCTTTTGTGATGATGCAGCTGATGATGGTTGTCATGTGATGGTGAAGAGTGGCCATTGTCGCCATGAAGACAGCATTCGGCTTGGTTTTCGCTTCGCAACATGGTTAGAGAGACGCGACATTTGTGGGTTGGAAATTTACCAGATAACGTCCGCGAAGAAAGGATACGTGAACATTTTCAGCGGTACGTATCACCTTAGTAGGCTAAGATGGCACGGAACGGTGACGTTAAGTGAAGCGACTTAAATGCCACGTTCACTGCTCGCCCTCAAAAAAGAGCGGCCGAAGGATTTTTCTGCTTTAGCAAGGTTACGAACCGTACGATCAATAACATTCCCACCTCCTTCCCCCTCACCCCCCCTACCAACAACCCAAACGCGAGCTGTAGAGAGGAAGCAGTACGGGCGTACACCTCGCTTTACGCAATGTCAATTAATCCTTACGCGCCATTTTTGGGTTGAAGTCGTGGAGTATTATGGAAAACGCTGCAGCGCATACCGGGAGGCGTATTTCATTGTTGTGAAGTCAGTTGTTGAGGTTGCAAGACCTCTAACTCTCATTGTTGTAACCTAACTTCGGTTTAGTCAGCATAATTGAGTTCGACTTTACTATAGCTAGGCGTACTTATGGTTATTAGGGAGGCTAGATTAGAACTAGGTCCGTTTCGTATGCAGACTTGTCTGTCATGTATCGCAAATTAACTAGCTATGGTGTTAGGTATGAACAGATTGGGGCAACAATGAAATTCGGATTCAGTGGTAGAATATATATTTCTAACTTGAGCGAAAGCCAAAAGGATTCATTGTTGCGATAATGACGTTTCTGAAGCATTCTATGCACGTTAGTTTCGCGACTTGCATTGCGTAATATATTTTAGTCAATTGCTGCGCACGGATGTGATGCACAGATTAAAGGGAGAATCCTTGAATTCATCGTTTGTCAACTGAAACTAGCTGTATTCACGAAAGAGCAAAATGTAACAATGAAATTTGGGTTGTTAAGCGGTGGAATTTGTGCGACTGAATTGGCTGAAGGATGAAGCCGGAATGGACCAGAAGGGAGTCAATGGTCGAAGGATTCATTGTTGCAATAATGAATTCTCCTGTGCATGCATACCCGTAGACGAAAGGCTCGGTGACCAACAGTATTAAGTTGGCGTATGTAATATCTCTTTGCTTTCGGACTGGTCCCAAACATTAAAAGCGATGTTTAGGCGAAAGCATTTGGCTAAGATTGAGAAAAGGATACGAATAACTGTTATGAGGAACAGACTGTTATCCAGCATAACGCACTGTAAATGGTGATGACCTATCTCTGGTAAGTTAGCTTATATTTCTAGAATTTCTTTTTCTTTGACAACCTACTGCGAAATTGGAAGATTGCTGTCCGTAAATGACGTAAATAGAAGTTCGAGAAGGGTTTGTGTCTACTACTTTACAGCGTTATCAAGGTTTTGTGGTTTGGAGAACTGTAGGATGTGAATGTAGTTGTTCTCTTTTTCTGGAAAATTATTTTTCTGTGTGATTTTTACTTGATTGAGTAAAACTCAATCAACTCGAGGAAAGAGTCGAACTCAGAATTGATAGGCACGGTAACGAAAAAAGCTTACAAATGAGACTATTTGCAATGACTTAAGCGAACGCATTGAATCGTAAAGCGGGGTTTCGTCTGTGAAAAGGTTTCTCCAACCCAATCGGCTTGCTTTTATTCCTTTTGGAGCCTGAAAACCCCGTTTGTAAGCGCCTTCTCTTTCCCGGGTTTTGCATTGTTCACATTGTCCCTTTTCGCACGTTGGTTTCGAAATCCGAAACCTCCTTTCACCCCCGGCTGATTTAAGAGTTCAAGGGGGTGAAGACTACCTCCCACTAACTCTTCAACTTGAAACTGGGTGAATTAACGCAAACTTAATGTATGAAGAGTTTAAGAGTGGGTACAATAACAGAAAACGTTCATTCGATTTTTGCTACAATTCTAGACTCGCAAGTTGTACTATTTCATTTGTCAAGAGTTAAAAGAAAATTAATTAAAAAGTTAAAAGAAAATAATAGTTGATAAAATTGAAAAGCAAGTTTGCGGAAAATAGTTTAATTTTTCATATCATTTTCTTAATTCATTCTTAATTCAGCAAAGAGACATAAATATTTGGAGATTTTGCCGATTTTTTAAATCTTTTTGAGGTGGGGATCGTTTTATGGAGGTGAAAAACAATAAACAGTGTTTTAGGGATTTTTCTGACATTTTTCTTTCTTTTTTTTTTTTTGGTCGTTGTCGTAGGAAAGCGGATATTTTCGAGAAGGGAAGTAATGCAATGCAGTGGATCTAAAAGACGAATGAGGGTAGAAAAGAGAGAAAGAGAGAGCTAAAGGTGAAGGGGTGGGTGGGAGGGGTGTTGTTGTTCAACCTTCTTTTCCTTGTGCGTCATTATCAAGGGTTTCCTTCATTTCCCGCGTTTTACTGCTGATTCTAGTTCATCTTTGCCTCGAAGCTTTTTGGGCAGATTTTCTTATCGTGTCACTGTATTATCGCACGGTTTTCGAAGGTGGTGAAAGAGACTGGTGAAAAATGAGGTGAAAGAGCAAACGAGTGAATCAGGACATGGAGAGAATGTGGAATAATTAGGACTTTGGGAGAATTGAAGCTCGGACTAATGCACATATTTGGAGGTATTGAAGTTGGTTTGAGCTGGATTTTTTCTTTGGGGGCCAGTTGCAGCGTTTTTTGTTGTATTTGCAGGGAAGGTGAAGAGAAGTCATGCGTGACATTTGAATGAAGTGGGATTTTTGATGCACGGAGAATGCAGATCGAAAATGTTTTAGAGGGCGTTGGATTTTTTATTTTTTTGACGTTTTTAATTTGTTCTTTTTGGTTATGAAGGACGATTTTTATGCATTTTTTTTGAAAGTAGGGGATTTTTTTTTAAAAGTATTTATGCGAAGTTCGTAGACGGAGAGTTTGCACTTGTTTGAACTTGATTGCTTTACTACTGCACTTTAGATAAATATAATGAAATTCGAAGTAGAGAAATAATAATTTTATTTACGCCCCGTGAAATGGTCGCTGTTTTGGATAGAAGAGTTTTTTTAATACTATATTGCTTTGTTACCAGGATTTTTCGGGGGAATTAGTAAGAATTTTTAGATAAAGTGTCAAAAGTAGGAAGACCTAAAATCTAAAAGTTTAAAATTTAGTGTTTAACTAATGTTAGGAAGAGTTTTCCGAAAAAAACAGATAACTTCCATTATTATTATTAGTATTGTTATATAGGTATTATTAGCTTAATAATGGCGTAAGCATAGCTCGATTAATCTTACTTAAAGTTGGCAAAGGCATTCGTAAAACAAAGTGAACTGTTAGCTAAAGACGAGGGTCATGGAAGCACACGCATAGACGTGAAATTAGCAGCTATGTAGAAAAGCTATGATTTGCCAATTTTGGGTTTTTAGGACAAACCACATGGACATTTGGACGTATTATCGTCTTCAGCGCTCTAAAAACTGTGTTGGTTGCATTGAAACTAGTTGTTTAGTCTCTGCTTTGTTTGAATTGCGCCATTTAAGTCTTTAAATCATTGATTAGCCACTTAACGCCAGGAAAACAGTGGCGTTGTCAAACACATGCATACGTGTCAATAAAAGCAAACAAACTTATTTGCGAAAGGGATTATGATTACTTCGAAACGACTGGCTAAAATGAGCATTAATTTCGCCAGTACCATTTTTTCTGTTTTCGGAAATTAGATCCATCCAAGTCGAAGCGATTTTTAAGACATTGAAAAAGCATAAAAATATCTATTTTTTGTAGTAAAGTTGTGAGCTATAGAATCATACGATAGTATTCTTTAGAGTTTTGCCTTCCTTTTTCGGGAGTTTCAGTTTATTTTATTTAATTTGTAGTGTCACTTTCCGTGTTGGTGCAGCGTTTGCATACTTTTGCGTTGAAAATGTATTTGCGTTGGTATCTTTACAATACATAACAGCTTGAAATTTAACCGTAAAGAAAAATGAAAAATATATAAATGTATTTTTCAGAAAAAAATGAAGAATTAATGAAACTGTTTTTAAGTAATCAAAAGTAACATATAATACAAAAGAATTTATAGAATACGTAATTACAAATAATTGTTAATGATCTAAATAATCCAAGAAATTGAGGTGAATTTAGGGAGTATTTAGAGATAGTTATGGAGGTGATGTGTGCATGGATATATATACGCATGGGGGGCATATAAACAGTCCAATGGAAGGATAAATTCCTTGGAACTTTAAGGTGAACTTGAGAAGATTAGGGTGTCTAATTAAAAAAAAGTGTTGTGTGGTTTTAAAGAGGCATTAGTGGGGACGGACGGGGAATGCCACTTAGAAGATTTGGAATGAGTGATAAGATTTGGAGTACAAGGAGGTAATAAGCTAGTAAATAAGTAGACGAAAGCGTTAAAAAAGTTTGATGATAAAAGGTTACGATTTTATTAAGAAATTATATGTACTACGACAATTGTTTAGATAATTCTTTGTAGCTGAACTTGTAGACGTGAATTGTACATTGAAATATTTTGTCACCGATAATTTGGCATTATTCGTCTTGAAAATCGAGCAACATTTTTCTAGACAATTCCGAATTTACGATTAAATGATTTTGTTATCTTGGTTTTGTGCGTTTTTTAGTTAAGGAAATAAAATTCGTACATGATCGCTTTGGAGTTTCTGGAGTAATTTATAAATGACAGCGGAAGATTCTTATCTGTCGAACTTTTTTCTTATAAAAAAGAAAGCAAAGTTTTGTGTTATAAAGGGCAAAAGTTTTTTTTGTTGTTCTCGGCAGTCATATGATTACAAAAGTTGGAAAGTTGCTACGCTGTGAGTTGAACATCGCAGAAGCTTTTCATTGTTGACTCAGACAGTTTGCTTTGCTCCCTGATCGATGTCTTTTTCGTATAAAATGAGCTAATTCTTTTTGCCTTTCTCAGTTTAATTCGCTGCCATGAAATCTTGCAAAAATATCACGGAATTAAATATACGTGAATTACGTAAAATTATAAGAATGCATAATTGAGTAACTGAAAAGTTTCTTGTAAAAGTTTTAAAAAAGAATTTTAATGTTCATCATTCATTTATTTCTTCAAAATCATTCGTGTTTTCGATTGTTTTCAGTTTCTTAGACGAAACAATGGTAAAAAATAACAGTATATGAAGAGTAAGCTTATTTTCCTCTCTGTAGGCAAGTTCATGTTTAAATTCCTGATTCGCTGCAGTTTAAAGTTTTTTCTTAAGTATTGTCGATATTCATTGTCAGGAAGCGAAAGCTTAGAATCTACCGTTTCAGTTCTCAAAAGTCACATGGGTGTATGAAACCGTGTATAAGAGAAATTTTGCAGGTTTTTCATATTCTACTTAAAATGTGGCATTTCAAACAGCCTATTAAAGGAAAAATCCCTTCCTAACATTATAGTAAATGCGTTTATCACATTTTATTTAATTGTCGAAGTAAAGGCAGTGAACTTTGATTGTTAATCTGCTTAACTAAGAATACGATAGGCGAGTAAATGAGTACTGTACACCATTTTCGACGAGAATCTCAAGTTTTGTTTGCTGACTCCCATATGGCGTTTTTCTCTTATCCTTTCTTTTCTTCGGATCCTATTCTCCATTCCTACGTCCTCTCTTTTCCTCGCCGTGGAACTTTTGTGTTTTTGTTGGTTAGTACAGTATGAAAAAAGACGAAGGAGTGAGGGGGAAAGGGAAGATTAAAAGGAAAGCAAGCGAAGGAAGAGAGAAGAGAAGGAGAGAGACAGATAAAGCAAAGTTTTGGTGCGGGTTCTTCGACCGAACCCAATATGCTGGGGGGAGGAAAAGGAAGGATGAGGGAAGAGGGGAGATTAAAAAAGGAGGTGATCGATGGAGAGCCCTGGAGGCGCGACTGCTCGATAAAGCCCTTCCTTTTTCTCTCTCCCCCAACTCCCCAACTAACCTTTAGGCAGGCCTCGAAGGTCCCTATAACTTGCCTGGACTCGTCGGTCATGTTTGCCTGCCTTTCCTCCCTTTGCAAGCCTCCCGCTGGCCTGCTCACTGAACACGCTATCTTTCCACCTTTCCCACCCTCTTTACCACTCGCGCTTGCCCTTACTCCACCTCTCGGACAAGCCCAGGAAGGCTTCGCGAGACCATTGCGAAGCGCGGAGGGGAGGGCAAGGAAAGCCTGTTACTCCATTCTACCTTGGGCCAAGACGGGTATCCAGAGCCCCATTTTGTTTAAGAGAGGGAGCTGGATCAGGATATATAAAGAAGAAAGGAGGTTAGAAAAGGCAAAGAAGGAAAGAAGAGAAAAGAGGCAATGCCAAAAGTTTGGCGTGGCAGTAGGTTTCCTTTTTTTCGTTCCTTTTCCCAGGTTGGGTTCTTTTTTCGTTGTTGTCATGACAAGAGGGGGAACGTTTCCCAGTCAGTTGTTTTGGTTTTTAGTGCGGGGAAATAAAACCGGTTTTTCCATGTAGAAGGCCAGGGCAAAGGAAGAAGGAAGGAACAATGAAAACCTTTTTTGGCTTGTTGCCTAACATTGTTATGGCCGTTTTTCTCTCTTTTTTTAGGGGGAGGTGTGCTTGCTGAAGAGGGAGTTTCTTTTTTCTGTTGCTCGTTTTGAGTTTAGCACGACTATTGTTAGCCAGGAAAGGTTTACATTTGTAATTTGCATATGAGAAAATGGAAAGAGGCATAAAAGAACCGTTAGTGGAAGCTTTGGAGTTTTGGGAGATGGCAACTAGAGGAACTAAGAGGAGGAGGAGCGAAGTTGCGCACCTGACTGTCTACGTAAGCAAGGCAGAGAAAAACAGGTGACGTGGCGAAATGGTGGAGGGGATTGTTAATGCCAATCACGTGACAAATGAGGTTTTCTCCCTGGGTTAAAACTGAAAAGGTGGGCTAAAAGGTACGCGAGAAGGTTCAAATTCAATGTAAAAGAAAAACGGTTGGAAAGCGAAGGTACGGGAATGAAGGAGACGTGGTATTGGGCAATATAGGCATCGGTAGTGTTTGTTAATGAGATTTTTGGGGGTTGATTATGTAATTTCCAACGGAATTTAAATTTCAGGATTTCAGAATTTTTTTTTGGAATTGGGAATATTGAGGGATTTTAGTTTTGAATCGTCGAGTTAATTAGGACTGCCAAGAGTAGTATTCTGACCGAGGAGCTAATTTGTAGCCAAATAATTTGTAGCCGAAGTGAATTATATGATTTTCTTGACAAAACGAAGGGAATTGTATGGTTTTCCTGACAAAAGTACTGCGATTGTGTCGATAAGTCGATTTTGTTCACTTAATCGCATAATCAGAAGCCATTCTTTTCTGCCATTGCTCGTGGAAAATTGTTGGCTAAAAATAAATTAAAACAATCGCATAAAATTTCCTGTGGTATGGTTGTGTTGCAAAAAAAGTGTACGATACTGTGTTGTTTTTAGCCGTGTACAATTTTGCGTTATAAATATTTCGGCGTCAGCTCTTTTATTGGCAGTCAAGCAAATCAGCCAAAATGGCTACAGTTAATCTGATCATAAACGTGCATTGCTTACGAACTGAGTTATTTACTGTAAAAGTGTCATACTAGTGCCTTGCTATTGACGAGTAGTAAGCAATCGTAGCTATTACCTTTTCCTGTTGCCAAGTACATTTCACCGAAAATTGCCATGTTCATCCTTACTTTGTTCTTTCGGGTTAACTCAACAGTCGTTTTTTTACTTATTAGTGTCGTTGCAGCACCACGAGGCTTTAAATCAGCACTCGTGAAAGGCTTATTACCCGAAATACTTCACAAGCGATTCACGTATTGCTGAATAATTATTTAATACAATTATTGGTGTATTAGCGTCGTTGTAGTACAATAACGCTTTAAATCAGCATAATGAGGCTTCATTCAGCACTCGTGAAAGGCTAATTACCCAAAATGCTAACAAGCGCTTGTCCAGCACGAGTTGCTGAATTAATATTCAATAAAAGCTGTAATCATTATTAAATACCATTATAACATTATTTAATACCATTATTGGTTTCTTTTTTCCATTCAAAAACAGGTATGGGCGAGTGCAGAGCGTCAAATTGCTGGGAGGCGGGAAGGATGAGACAGGATCGCCGTGTGCCGGAAGTGGGATGGGCGTATCCTGTGGGGGACTGTGCGCCACAGTGGCATTCATGGACATCAAGTCGGCCGCCAAAGCCCACGCGGCCGACAACACACTGGAAGACCGCACCCTGCACACGGACTATTACGAGCCGCCGCTGCATGAAGAGGGCGGTACCGCCCCGACCACGCCCACCGTGGCCAGCCCCGCCCCGTCCAACGGCTCGAGCGGCGGGGCGTGTCCGCTGGGCCTGGTCAGCAGCAACGGACCCCCGATAGGCGGGGCGGGGGCGGGGCTGGGGAACCTGAGCGGTGGCAGCAGCAGTGGTGCGACGGGAAACAGCGCCGCCGGCATGAACGGCGGCTCGCCGGTGGCCACGCCCCGTACCCCGTTAAGCAGCAGTGGCAGTGGTGGTGTAGGTGCCGGACTATCCGGGAACGCCCATTTTCCTCCGCGATCACCGCGGTTTCCTCATGGGTACGTTTTTGCTGCGGCGTGTTTTTTTTTTTTTTTTTTTTTTCTATTCGTCTGAAAATGGGCTGAAGGTCCAAGCGAAAAGGGCTTTGGTCTTTAAGTTACGAGAAGGACAATGGGCGTAACTGTAGAAATGAACTGGCGAATTGGAATGCTTGAAGAACTCGGATAAAAATCATATAGAAAATGCCCGAAGCCCGGTTTTTAGGTTGTATTGTTGAAAAAAAGTCAAAGGTATTCTTTTTTTACGCATTTTTAAAGCGTTTTGAAGTGTACTAGATTGGAGGCTGATTTAAATTTACGGTCGGAGAGTTCTGAAACATTATCGAATTGATTTCGTGATTGTGTCATTCGCCCTTTTGGAAATAGCCGTAAGAGCTTGCGTCTAAGTTTAGTTTTGTTTGGTGATTTATTGTTGAGTATACCACGATGATTTTGGGGTTTGTAGAGCATTATTCCTGATTTTTTTCATTATCAGTTTCTGTTTTGAGGCATCGAGGAATATAAGTTTGGAAACGCAAATAAGTTCTTTGAAAAGGAGTAGACTTTAGGCCTGTGATTAGGATAAATCTGTAGGTAGTGACGCAATCAAGCGTTTGTTGTAGCGCGGGAATGCAACATGACTCACTGATTCCAATCGTACATTCTGGGCTGCGATTGCGGCAGCTTAGTCGCTTTGACTTTTTGTAACCTAATCTAATGAATTGCAAGAGATGCGTGTAAGTGTAAAACGCAGTAACACGTTCCGGCCGATACTGGTATCTACTATTAAGGTAAAACCCGTCTCTTATTATGATTCTAGCTAGTCACGCTTCGAATGTGTATCTGAGCCATTCGAAGACGTTGCTCAAACCACAAAGACAGAGAGAAGACATTTAGAAACGCAGTTTTATTTATTTATTAATTATTATTATTATCTCAACTTACGGACACCGTTTGTAGTGAATCAAAACACTATTGGATTGATCCTGCGAAGAAAATACTTTCCGAAAGTTGGCGTAATTCGTACACGAACTCACAAACGCTTCAGAACCATTGTTTCAAGAGAATTAGGCTTTATTCTCACATCGCTGAGGGAGAAAGTACCATTGTTACACTTTCGCATAACAACGGACCATAAATTTCAGACTCGTCTAACAACGCCATATTTTAAATGAACCTTTGAGTCACGCAAGCTTAGTTTGTATTTCCCCTAGACAGGACAGTTACGATTTGACTTTGGAATGCGTTCGAAGAGTTCGAGTCTTGCATTACTTGATACATGTCTCAGTTTGGCTTAGTTAAAAATCTGAGCTTGCGGATTTTTTAATGAATTTTTATGGATTAATGCATTTATAGAATGTAAATGTTTTTCACATGAATTCTTTATGCTGGTTATTTTCTATTATTATCGTAATGGTTGTAATATTGGGTGTTGACCGAGTCATAGTTGTAAACACGTGCATCTAGGCTTCTTGCAATATCAACAACACTTTCTGAAATCTGAGTAGACATTCTTGGCCAATCATGAAACACCAGTTCTACTTTGTGTTGTAGCGTTTGTGCGACTTGTTTTGGCAATTGCACAGATAAGCGCGTTAAAGTCATTACTTCCTTGTTGATGCGAAAAGGTTCTTAAGATGGAAGTCCGTTTTTCGTCATAGCGATTTGCTTAGCTTAACACGAGAACTTACTACATGGAACAAGACTAATTGTTGTTGTGTGTCATTAAAACAGTCCTGGCGAAGATTACGACCGGTCTAGTCACTTTTTCGGTCGCGAAGGAGAATCGCCGCACAGTCACCCGCCTCCGTACCTGCGAAGGGGCGGCTACCACCACAGTAGCAGTCACCGGGAGAGGAACGCCTACCGCAATGGTTCCTATTCCTCCCACTACCGGAACAATTGGGGCGGCGGCAGTGGGAGTTACCGTTCTGGAGGAGGCGGCGTCTCCTTGTCGGACGATCCACGAAGTAAATCTTTCGTCCTTTTGTTGCGTTCGTTGCCTTGAAATCGCATATTTTCTCTCTTGTCATATTTGTTTCTTTTATGATTTTTTTCCTTTTTTTTAATTATATATATTTTATTTTATTATTATTATTTTGCGCCAGCTCTTCGGATTTTCAAATTGCGTTTTTCCTCTTACGTTCATTTTTAAGGCGAACTTTTATTTTGCTGATTTAATTTTTATAATATTTTTAATTTTTTATATAATTTTACGGAACTCAATTAAGTGTAGCACTTAATGTCTCTTAATTGTAACGGTAATATGAACGTGTGTGAAGAGATGAACATCAAAATTTTGTATAAGATACTCACTCTGTGTATGTTTGCAAATAGGAACGCCGATGAGCAGCGCTGGCATTGAGCGGACCACAGAACGAGCCTCTACTTTAGGAGCAGGGTTGAGCAGTTTGGGCAGTGGCGGCGGCGGTGGGGGTAGTGGTAGCTTAGGCGGCGGTTTGAGTAAAAGCAAACCGACGCGTTCCGCCGGCAGTGATAGCGGAAGCGAGTCGCGGAGTCGTAGTTCGCCGTCACGGTCGCCGTCGCCTCATTCTTCACCGTCCAGATCCAGGAGTCGATCGCGCGGCTCGCGAAGTCGATCGCGAACGCCCGTGTCGCGCTCCCGGTCACGATCCTTACCTCGAACGCGATCCCGGAGTCCCAGTTCGCGAAGTAGTTCACGTTCCAGAAGTTCTTCTTCCAGCCGAAGGTGCGAGCTCTTTTTAGTATTTGTTTAATACATTTTTAATGGATTTTTAGTAGTATTTTTAGTATTTTTTTAAGTTTTAAATATAAAACATAATTTTTAAACATAATTTGTTTTAAACATATTTTTTCTACGAATTTTTAAGATTTTTTTTTACACGTCAGAATGGCATATTAGGCATGAGGAAGATTTAATAGACCTTATGTTTAGTTATAGGCACTGACGGGTTAGAAATGTAAGCCTAATTCCTGAAAAAACGTAGCATATGACGAGGGAACCGTACGATGTTTATGAACGATGAAGCTAATGAGCGATGTTTTTGAATAGTCGAAGTTCAAGGTCAGCGCGGTCGTCCATATCGCGCTCGCCGGCGTCGCTGGGTTTGGCGACACAGCACTCGCATGGTGGCAGTGGTGGCCCGCCGTCTCGTGCTTCCAGTAACCGCCAGCGCGTCCAGCGGACGCTGACGACGCCGCCGTTGGCCATCTGCGTCCGCAACCTGCCGCTGCGCTCGTCGGACACGTCGCTCAAGGACGGCCTCTTCCACGAGTACAAGAAGCACGGGAAAGTGGTGAGTGTGAAGGTGGCCGGCCAGGGCGCGGAAAGAGTGGCCGTGGTATGCTTCAAGAAGCCCGAGGACGTGGACAAAGCCTTGGAAGTGTCGCGCGATAAGCTCTTCTTCGGGTGCAAGATCGAAGTCACGCCCTGTGATGACGTGGACCTGGACGACAACGAGTTCAGGTGAGCGCCAAAGAAATTGAAAGGAATACGTATCACGGAAGCACCAACGTCAAAAGTCTCCACAAGTTTAAAGAACACGGAAAGTCAAGAAGTTGAGCTAAAGAGACCATGAGAAGACTAAAGAAAATGAAAACTAGACTCAATGAAGAGAGAGAAATGGACAAGTCAACGTTAGCCATTTTGGAGAAAAAATTACAACGAAATTGGGATTAAATAGAAGCACAGTTAAAAAGAGATTAACCTAAATAAGCTAGTAGGAAGAAAATGGTAAAAAAATTCGTGGAACTGGATAGCTTTTCATGGGTATTAGTAATATTTTCTTTCTTAAAAATCTCAAAAGAAAAAAATCTGGATATGTTTTAATTTTTGTCTTGTTTATGTCGAAGCCGTAAGCATTCTTCTATAAGTCATAGGTTGTTTTCTTTGAAGGATTTATTTACTACAAAAAGACAGAAATAGGAGAAATTTAGAAAGAAATGGGTATTTCAATCAAAGGTTAAATTTGTGTGAAAGCAGAGAGAATGTTGGTTCCTTATTGTGAAAGTGAGGAGTGCTTTGCTTTAAAGAAAATGAACTTGGACAAAAAGAAAAGAAAATGCATCAGCCGTTTTTCCTTTTGGTGTCTTTTAAGACCTGTCGTAATCTTGAGCTTTATTGTCGCGGAAAGCAGGAAGAATAACGGTTCGTAAAAGAAATAGCTTTGTAGTAAAGCTGTTCGCGAGCACTCAATGAACGAGCTGACCTTTTCCGCCAAAGAACGAAAACTTGTGCCAGCGAGGAAACAAACTTTTATTCAGGACGGCTCCGTAAACCAAGTGGCAAAGTTTCCAACTTGGTGGCAGAGAAGTCTTTAGAAATGCCTGGAAGGTCGAAAGTATTAAAAAAGGAAGTTTTCAATGTCTTTACTTCATTTCAAAAGTAACGAGTTACTTTTTTTTTTGGTATTCTGGTATCCCATTTTTCTCTGTTCGCTAGAAAGTTTCCTCTTCAGCATATTCAATTTCAGTTTCTTGGTAACGACACTCGTAGTATTGTAGCGTAAAGAGTTGCGAACTTCGTGACGAAAAGAAAGTAGAGCAGACAAGATGTGAAAAATGGATTTGTACACGGAAAAAGGCTTGTTTTACTTGCAGAAAAGGGAGTTCGTTTTCACTAATGCCTTGTTTTTCCTTGTTCCTTCGCGTCTGTCGTTGAAATGACGAACGCGTAGACCGTTGGAAGCCGAATTGGACGAATACCACCCGAAAGCCACGCGAACGCTGTTCATCGGCAATTTGGAGAAGGACATTACGGCCTCCGAGTTACGCCAGCACTTTGAGCGTTTTGGACCCATTATCGAGATTGACGTGAAGAAGCAGACGGGCAACAATGCGGGAGGCGGCGGCAACGCCAGCTCAGGGGGCGGAGCCTCGGCCGGAGGAGGGAGTGGCTTGTCTTCAGCGGCGGGTGGGTCGTTGGCCCTGTCGGCCTCGGGCGGCTTGGGGTCCTCGGTCGGCATGCTGGGCGGCAGCGGCGGCAGTGGGGGCAGCACGGGCAGTACCGGCAGTGGAGGGGCGGGGGGAGGGGCGGGAGGGAACAGCTCGGGCGGCACGTCGTACGCCTTCTGCCAGTATGCGGACATTGCGTCGGTCGTCCGAGCTATGCGTCACATGGACGGAGAACAGCTGGGCAATACCCGGGTCAAACTGGGCTTTGGCAAGTCTATGCCGACGTCGTGTGTCTGGATGCACGGCATTGGAGGTATGTTGGGCCTTTTCTCGTGTTTTCATTATTTATTTTTTTTATTTTTTTTTAAAATAAATCAATGATTGAAGCTGGTTTTCGAGGTTTGCAGGACGGGGTTTTTCTCTTAAAGAGGCGTTGGGTCATCGTGTAGACAGTTATTAAAGACAGCCTCGTTCTTTTAGTTAAAGATGATTTAACTTACGTTGTTTAAGTGTAATAACGGATTATTAGCATAAACAGTATAGTACAAGAGACGAAATGAAGCTACTAGCGGAGAAGGTAATGGAAAGGGAGTTATTGGACAAAGTGCGACACAACAACATACCCGTCACCTCGTGTTCCGAGACTGTAAAGGTTAACGATTTTTGACGATTTGTCCGTAGCTTCATGGCTGGACTTTTATGTGGCCTTTATTCAGCTGAAATAGCTTAACAAATCTCGTTGCAACGTGAGATTCCGCAAGCCCGTTTTAGTCGCCAACAATAGAAAAGAAACCTTTGATAGCTTAGTTCAGCTCATATGATTTAAGACTTCTCATATGATTTAAGACTCTTTTGATTACATTGTTGAATTTTTGGGCCGTCTCTGGTAGACCAAACTGGAATAATTTAATCTGAAAAGTTCAGGTAGTTGAGCAATCCTAACGCATAGTGCATTTTTTCTTTCCGGAATATAATGACGTGTAAAGATAGCTAAGGTGGGGACGATTGCGGAGAATTACGTTGCCATGGCGCGCCATTGAAACGTGCGAGCTTAAATCGAACTTGGGAGAGATAACCCGTAGACATAACTCGTGGCTGCTTTGTGGCCATTCTTCTCAAAAATCTCTCTCTGAGCTCGGTATCAGAAAGTTGTTCAAGATTGCCTCGCAAGAGGAGAAATAAAGTGAGCGAATAAAAGAAGGCGAAGGTACTGTCGTCTGCCATTACGGCAAGTTTGAGGCTGTTATTGATCTTGGCAGAGAGAGAGAGAGAGAGACGTTCTTGGAGAAATAAGGAAGCGGAGATAGAAGAGGAGCAAAGAAGTTTTGGGTACGTGCCGAAAAGCTGGGATGAAAGGAATGGAAACGTAGAGGAAGATGGGTGGCGAGAGAAAGAAAAGAAGGAATATTGATCCGTTGCGTGACGAGAACTAGGTCGTCGTGCACGGAATGCACTTTTTCTCGAGTTTCGATAAGGAAACGCTTATTGGGAAGAGATAGCACACTGAAGAGAGGGAGAATTCAATTAAGGGTGTCTTCAGATGGAAAAGATGAAGGACTTTTTTTTTGAGTTTGCCTTGACCTCTATGTGTAGTGGGTATGTTTCAATTATGACTTTATTTTTAGTAGCTTAATTTGTGTCTTTGAAATTGATTCGCAGATTCCGTGACGGAGAAATTTTTGGCGCGTGCGATGAGTCGTTATGGCCACGTAGCTTACGTGGCCATTGACCGAGAGAAAGGAAACGCCCTTGTCTTTTACGAACAGGTGCGGATTCGTTTTTTTATTATTTTAAGATTGTTTTCTATTTATTTTATTCTTGTTGGTTCTGTTACGGTTCTTTTTGTTATGGGGGATTATGTGTTGGGAGATGGGGAGAATTGAGAAAAAGGAAGAGGCGATTAATTTGATGGGGTTTGTTGCTGTTTTTGTCTCTTTTTTTTCCGTTGCCGGCGATGCAGGTTGGTTGTGCGCAAGTGGCGGTGCAAGAAATGCGCGGCAGAAGTATGTTGGGACGGAAGTTACAAGTGGACTTTGCCTCACGAGAATGCCAAGCTGATTTCTTTGAAAACCTAGATAGCAAAGCTGTTGAACGGTGAGTCAACGTTGCATTGGATTGTGCATGAGTCGAATAGGAATGTTTGTAAAAAAAATATAGGATGTTTTGAAGTTTCTCGAGTTTCCTGAAAACATTGAGAAATAAGCAAGAAAGAAACGTTAAGGGAATATCGAAATTGTCTGACGTGGCGCTTTTTAGTTGCGCACTCAGTAAAGGGTTAGGAAAACAGGAATTGATGGTGAAAAGTGGCATTTGGTTGACTACTCGAGTTTCTGCATGAGAGAAGCATTCGTCGAGAATAATTTAATTTTTAAAGAAAATCCAGTCACATGCAAAGCAAATTACAGCGTGAGCAATTCATTTTAAAGTGAATTTGTAATGAGTTATTAGAGTTTCGAACGCATACATGAGGAGAAACGCTTTTTTATTTTTGTTCTATTATTATTACTAATATGTATTGTAATTTTTTAATTTCTATTATTATTTATTTTTGCCTTGAAAAGACGTCGTTTTAGCTTTTTCTGTCAACGTTTTCTCACGCCCTTTACAGCTTTACAGTCTAGTCCTCACAGTCTAAGTCTAAGACCTACATACTAGTTATGAAGAACATCGTACTTATGGTTCCTTCTGTTGAATTTGCAGGGAAGGGTCGCGGTATGACAGTCCACGCTACACCAACCGAGGCCGCTTGGGTTACAGTCGTGGCGCGACGACGCCCCGCCCACCTCCCACCAGCCGCGGCGGGCGCCCGCGTTCCTACGACGAATACTCTCCGGCGGGCCATGTGCCCATGGACGTGGAGCCCTACGAGGAAGCGACCATAAGCCCCGCCCCGGGCTACAGTCCGTACAGCGGCCGCAAAGGCAGCACCGGCAACAACGGCTTGGGACTGGGCCTCGGCGGAGAGGAAGACTCGGGCTCCGACTCCGTCAAGCGCTCGGGGAGCAAAGACCTGCGGGACACGCTGTTGGAGCGCGAGCGGGAACGAGAGCGCAACCGACTGGAACGGAGCAGCGAGATGCTCAAGGAGAAGGACACGCCCAAAAGTCGGAAAGAACGCAACCGACGCTTGGGCAGCGGCGGCTCCAACAGCTCGAGCGGGATTAGCGTGGAACACCATTCCCGGGGCAACAGCAGCAACGTCGTCGGAGGCGTGATCTCGGCCTCCGTGGAGAAAGAAGCCGCCAACACACCCAGTGCCCAGTCCTCGTCGCGTCACCATCACCACCGGAATCACCACAGTCACCATCATCACTCCGCCCACCGCAAGAACAGCACCAGCAGTGAACGACAGAGCAGCAAGGAGGAACCGCCCAGTCTGACCTCCGTCACCCCACCGCCTCTCCCGTGCGTGGGCGTCACCGCTGCCGCCGGCGCCCACAGCTCCGGCGACGAAAACTCGGACGCCGATTCCAGTCCGGTGTCCAAGAAAGCCAAACTCTCGTCCAGTGACAGCGGCGTCAGTGACGTCAGCGCAGGAGGGGACGTAGCGCCGCCCCCTAGTGCGCCCGCTGCCCCGTTGGCCACGCCCACGTTGCCGCCCTTGGGACGGCCGACCTCGCAGAGTGGGAAAATCTGTCTTTCCGAGTCCACCAAAAGAAGGCGGAGCTCCGATGCGCTGCGGCGACCTTCCACGGACGACGAAGGCGGCAGTAGTAACGCGACCACCAACAGCAAGTGGGTGTTGGTGACGTCTCCGAGGGTCATTCCGCCCGACCCCGTCTGGCGGCGACGGAAGACGGAAGAGTCGTGCGAAAGTCGGCCGGGCACGCCCCTTTGTGACGAAAAACCGGACGACGCCCCCTTGGATCCGCGGTTAAAGTCCGTGAAACCCAAGATGGAGCTGCCGTTGCATCTACCGTTACCGAGGTTCGCCGGCGAAGCCTTGCTCAGGTCGCTCAGTGGATCGAGACAAGGCTCCCCGAAGCCGCCGCCAGGGGCAGCACTGCCGGCGCTCAGTGTTTCGATACAGGCCAGTGCCACGGCCACGCAAGCGTCGCCAGCGAGTCAGCGGTGCCAGGAAGACCTCCCCGGCGAGCTGAGTGTGGTGGTAGGGGGAGGAGCGGCGGGGACGCCAGGAGGCGCTGCACCCGTGTCACCCCAGTTGGCCACCACACCACTGTTGGCCGCTGCGGGCGCGATAGAAGGTGGTGTCAGTGCGTCTGGATTGCCCGTTCAGGACGAAAAGAGCTCGGCAGAGTCAGAACACAGTGAGTTGTCGGATTCGGAAGCGTCGTCGCCGTCGTCGTCACCCAAACCACCGAAAGTGGCAGTAGCCGGGCCGTCATTGGCGGAGCGACTCAAGCAGCTGGATTTGAAGTAAGCACTTCGTTTGGGATTTTTTGTTTGTATTTTCGTTGTTTCTTTTTCTTTTTCTTTTTTATCTTTTATTAAGATTAGACTTTTGGTTTTCATTCAATTTTTGTGTCAATTGTTCACTTCTTTGAATGTAAGAAACGTTCGTGGACCTTTGTGGGTTATAGAGATTCTTTAATGAAATATCTAAACTGAAAACAGCAGTGTTTAGCTTACTTTTGCTTGATTTTTATATTTGGACGTGTTTATTCACAATTCATGTTGTAACGTCGTACTCGTTTGTCTTCCTAGGTATGAGATGTGGTCAGCGCGGAGTGTGGGCGCGTATGGCAGCACAACGTGCCCCTCGCCCACTAGCAACAGCTTGGAACTCCGGCGGAAACCACGCCCCATTGAAGAGCTGCAAAGCAGTCAACCGTCAGATATCGTGCGCAGTCTCTTAGCGAAACGCTCGGTCTTTGATGAAGACCTGAAACGCCTCGAGAACTGTCACCAAAAGTACGATCCCACCAACACTGCGTCACCCTCCGTGAGCAGTGCAGTCACCAGTGTCACCACGCCACCCGCTACCGCTGCTTTGTCGCCTTCCATAGCCAAACCCCCTTCTTTGCTCACTACGGTTGCCGTGGCGCCATCGACGCCTGCTTCTTCTTCCTCAGCTGCCAGTCCTTCAGTCGGCAGTGCAGTTTCCACGCCTGGCTCGGTCTTTCGCGCGCACAAACCCGTCGTTTCCCGCGCCACGTCGCTCATTACCACCTCGTCGGGAGCCACCAGCTCCGCCTCCCCTACCACACCCAAGCCCGACTGTCTGGTCAAATCAATCTCTGTCGACGCTTCTTTACCTGCCAAACCCATCCCGGCACCCTTGTCAGTGGATACCACGGCAACGTGGGTGGGGCCTAACAAAGCTCCCATTGCCTCCCCGAAACCTATGCCTTTTGCTTCACCGCGACCGAGTGTCCCACCTGAACCGGCTGAACCACCTAAACCTCCGCCTGAAGCACCTCTCAGAGCGCCCGAAATCAAAACAGAACCTGTGGCTGAGAAAGAAGAATCCCAGGTGCCCGAAACTCCTCCCACTGAGCCTCCGAAAGTCGAAGTCAAGAAAGAGCAAACAGAAGTCGAACCTATGGAAGTCGATACGCGGCCGCTCCGCAGCCCTAAAGAACTGGAAAGCGAGTCGGTTGCTACCTCAGTACCTCCCAAACGAGAACTCGCCCCTTTGCCGCCGCTGTCGCTACTAGCCACGCCCGCCAGCAGCGACGCGAGCGCGATGCCCAGTCCCCGGCCGCGCAAGGACAGCGTGAAGGAGAAGTCGCGCGAAGTCAAGGCCGTCAAGGAGGATAGAAAGGGCAAAGAGTCGAATAACAATAATCACACGACACCCACCGTGAGTCCTAAGCCCCTCCCACCGAAGCCGAGTCCGTCGACATCCAGTGCGGCTGCCAGCGCGCCAGTGGTATCGAAGGAAGCGCGGCATTCTACTTCTTCGCCGCTGGCGGTGAAGAAAGAGCGCGAGAGTGCGTCGGCCCTGGCGACAGCCAAGGAATCACCGAAAGTGAGCCAAACAGTCGCCACGCCGCCTACGCCGGTCGCCAAGAAGGAGAAAGAAGCCACTACGCCGGCCAGACGCGAGTCACGGCACGAGTCGCGAGACTCAGTCGACACGGCGAGCGAAGGCTGGTCCGCTGCGGCCATCAAGAGGCGCAGGCGGAGCTCTGGCGAAGGCTTGGAGTCGAAGAAGGCCAAAGTAGAGCCAGCGACGCCCACGCCTTCCACGCCCGTGTCGACGACCACGGACAAGTCGAGCGAACGCAAACTGAAGGAGAAAGAGCACCGAAGCAGTACCAGCAGCAAAGACAAGGAGAAGAGCCGGGAGAAGAGTAAGGACAAGGAGCGGGAGAAGAGCAAAGAGAAGAAAGACAGAAGCAAGGAGAAGTCTTCCAGCAGCTCCTCGTCGTCGTTCAAGAAGCCGTGCGAGTCCAGCAAGCGCGAGTCGGACGAAGAGAGGAAGAAACGACAGCGGGAAACGACCGAACCGTCAGCCAACCGGAGCCGCGTGGAAGAGAACGTGCGGCGGCCGAGCACGGAGCGAGACAGGGTGCATAGCAAGGACGAGAAGAAGAGCAAAGAACACCGGAAGAGCGAGGACAAGAGCCGCGAGGAAAAGCGCAAAGAGAAGAAAAAGCTGCTGAAGAGTGCCAAGCGGAATCCGGAAGACCATTCGCCGCCACGAGCCCCGCAGCCCGCCCCGCCGCATCCGCCCGCCCTCTCCTTGCCGCCCACGCCCCAGCGGCGCAAGTCGCGGGACGCCACCAGTGACGCCGCGGCATCCTCCGATTCGGAGGGCGACGACTTGGGCGAGGACGAGAACGGCCTCACGGCAGAAGAAAAGAAGCTGTTGGCGCCGTTCTTGGAGAACGAACCCATCTACATGTCCATGTACGACAAAGTCAAGGCCCGTTCCTCGCGCATGCGCAACACGCAGACGCCCTCGCAGACGAAACCCAGTCCAACCGAGTTGAAGGACAAATTCAGCTTGTTGAAAATGAGCCGCAAGTCCAGGAAGGGCGGAGAGGACGGCGACTCGCAGGACGACGACGAAGACGGCGACGAAGATTTTGAGGACGAGCGCAGCAGCACCAAGGGCAGCCGGCGCCTGGCAGGCAGGAGTCGGCTGTCGTCCACGTCCGATTCTGAGTCAGGTGGCAGCGATTCCGACGTCCCAGCCAGGAAGAATGCCCAAGGAGGCGGGGTCAACACCAAACCGGTCAAAGAGGTCAAGTTGCCGCCGAGTCGAAGGCTGTCGAAGCACGTGGAACGAGACGATTCGGACAGCGAGGGCGAAGTCAAGAGCAGGCTGAGCAACTTGGCCAAGAAGACGCCCAAGCGGAGCTCGTTCTTATTGTCGGACGAAGACAGTGAGGTCGAGGAGAAGAAGACCACGCCTCCTGTCGTGAAACCAGCGCCCGTGGCCAAAGAAGAAGAAGTGGAGGCGGAAAAGAAGCCCAAGACCGACAGCGAGCGGCTGAGCAAGTCCAAGGAGGAGAAGAAGAAGGAAAAGAGCAAGAAGAAGGTGAAGAAATCCTCGAAGCATTCACCCGAGTCGTCCAGTACGAACGTTAGCGGTATTGCCGTGCAGGCTAGCACCGCTATGACGCCTATGGCGCTGCCCACCACGCCCAGGAAGGAAGACAAGATGGAGAACATCTTCGGTCCCTTGTCCGACGATTCAGACGAAGAGCCCAAGAAGAGCGGGACGGGCAGTGCTGTTAATAAGAAGCCCCTCCCCTTGCCGACAAAATCCCATTATTCGCAGATTTACCGCTCGGATTCCGAGTCCGAAACTCCGGCGGCCGCCACGGTATTCAGCAAAGCGTCCGAGTCAGAAGACAAGAAAGTGAAGAAGCGGTCGAAAGAGAAAGAGCGGCCACCAGCCACGCCTACTACCGCGACCGACACGCCTTTGAAAGCGTTAATGAAAGAGGACATGGATTCTGAAGGCGAGGAATTGGCCGCAGCGGGTAAGGCGTTGGAATCCCAGTTGCTGATGGAAGAAGCACCGACTCCAGCGCCAGCAGCGACGGTCAGCGAAGACCAGCCACCGCAGGCGAAAAAGAAGAAAAAGTCGAAGAAACACAAGGACGACAAGGAACCCAAAGACAGGGATCGGGCGGAGAAAGCGTCGGAGAAGGAGAAGAAGACCGCGCTCAGCGAGCTGCTGCACGTGTCGGTGGAAAGTGAGCCGAGTGCGAAGGCCACGCCATCCCCGGCGCTGGAAGCCTTGCCGAGTCCGAAGGCAGGTAAGAGTGCGCTGCGAAAAACGATATCCGAAGAACCACAGCCGCTGCCATCCAGTGACGTCACCAAGTCCGTCACGCTGAACATGCCCAGCTTGCTCGAAGCTCCGCCACTCGCGACGCCTGCCCTGGAAGCCGAGCCAGCTGAAGAAGAACGCCTCAAGAAACCCACGCCCGAGCCTCCACAGGCAGTCAAGGAGGACAAGGCGCGAAGCACGTTAGCGTCCAAGGAAGAAACGGAAGACGCAGTGGCGGGCTTGTTGAGCGAAACATTCGATTTCGACGCCTCCTGCATGGAGTCGGCCAGGGAAGAGGAGGAGCTCATGGAAGAGGAGACGGTGGAACCTGCGAGCGTCATGGTGGAACGCCAAGCCACGCCCCAAGAGCCTGTTGTCGTGGCGTTGCAAGTGGAAGACGAAGCGCTGAAGGCGGTCCAGTCGCTGGAGACGGAGGAAGAACTACGGATGGACGAAGCGGTCAGTGTGGCGGCGCCCTCGCCGGCGGCTAGCAAGGACCAGAGCTTGGAGGCGTGGAAGTTGCTGGAAGAGGACGACGAGGAGGAAGAAGAGACGGTGAAGCCCCAGTCGCCCCTCAAGGAAGATACCATCGAGGCGAAAGAACCTGCCACGCCCCAAGACCTCTTGATTGACGAGTCCAAGTGCGATGACGAGGAGGAGACACGGGACACGGTGGAGGAAGCGAAGCCGAAAAGCCCTGCGAAACCTCCAGTGCCGGAAGAAGTGTTGGAGAAGCCGGTGGTGACTGGGCTGGTGCCGAGCAAGGAAGAGGAGCAGCGGAAAGAAGATTTGGTGGCCAAGAACAAGGAAGAAGTGGAGGAAGACAGTCAAACCGCCAAGAAGAAGGCGGCAGCGCAACAGCGTGGCAGCACACCGCAACGAGGTCCTGAACGCAGGAGAGCAACGAGCCGCACATTGACTACCTCAGAAACGTCTTCGGACGACGTTTACGAGTTCCATGACGACGAGGACGAAGAACCGAATGCCCCGGCTCCGCCCTTAGCGGCCGCGAACGTGACTGCAGCTCCAGCCACAGTCGTGCAGCAGGAAGAAGCCAAGAAAGAGGCCAGTAAGGAAGAAATCGACCGTTCTTCGGTGGACGATACCATAGACGACGTGGTAAAGGGCAAGTTTGACGGCCTGGCCACCAGTAACGCGGCATTGACGGTAGTCCCGCCTGTGCAACTCACTTCTATCATCAGAACGGCTCCTGCAGCCACGGCCCTAGCTGTGTCGGCGCCCGTGGTCACCGTGGCCCCAACTGTGGCACCCAAACTGGCCGAAGCACTGATGATCCGCGTGGCAGCGCCGGTGTCGCGTCTCCCTACACCGTCACCACCTGCGCAGTCGCCGCAGAGCACCCCCATTTCGGTCATCAACCCCACGAATGTGCCGTACCGTGACCTGCTGCATAGTACGACCAGCCTGGCTTTGGCCACGCCCACGGCTACCACCGTCCATTCGCCGCTGAGCGTCGCCACCTGCAGCACGATGGCCCAGAACATCAGTGGCACCAACATCATGCCGGTACACCACCGAGATGTGACGGTGAGGTTAGGTTCGCCGAACACGAATTTCCACAGAGACACGCCCTTCGGGGCGGTGCCGACCCAACAGCAATCGTCGCCGTCACCGGGCCACTTGCAGCAGTCACCCAGAGGTATGGACATGGCCGAACTTCATCATGCCTGGCCAGCGGCGACGACAAGCTGGCCCAGAGAAGCGCCAGCTAGTCAAGCCACGCCTCCTGTCGCTGTGCCGGATCTGCAGGCCAACACAACCACAGTCATCACGCCTCGACCGCCCGTTACGGTGGAACCAGTACGAGTCACGCCCCCTGCGGACGTGGCAAGACACTTGCCGCCGGCGACGGTTCTCACTCCAGTGCCTGCGCGTCCGGCAAGCACCATGGGCGGGGCCAACCATTTCCCGTCGGTACCGTTGACTAGAGACGTGCCAATCGTGACGGTGTCGAGCATTCCGCCATTGCAACAGCACCCGGTGGTGGCCAACTCCGCCCATAACGTGCTCCGGATGGAACACACGTCCCGAGCGATAGCCACGCCTACCGTGGCCACCGTAGGCTCGCTTTCGGGTGGCGCCACGGTGATCGCCGTTGCAGCCCGGGGTCCGGCGTCGCTACCAGTGGTCAACCCGGTAGCCACCAGCCAGTATTTGCCCAACACTGCCTCGTCAACGGCGGTGTCGACGTCTTTGGGAGTGAGCACCTTGGTGATCGCCCGACAAGCCACCACAGCGCCTTCTACCACCCCAGCGGTGCCCCAGCAGCATCAGCGACTGCCCTCCGGCTTGCGACCACCGTTCGCCCCGGCAGCCAGCGCCGTCCCTACTACGCAGCCGAGTCTGCCCACCACCAAGCTTACGGCGGTGGTGGTGGGACAAAACCAACGAACAGGCTTGTCAGCGCCGGCCCCGACGGTACCGAAACCGCCGACCATGGTTGGCTCCTCCTTGTCGCTGTTCCCCGCCGCGTCCGGGCAAAGGTTGCAGCCCACACCGGCCGTATCGGTTTACCCGATTTACAACACGAGCCGGCTGCCTGCTCCGACGCAGCAGCAGCAACAACAGCAGCCAGCGACTCAGCAGCCCAGTCAAGCACCTCCGCCAACGCAAGTGGCAGCCACGCCTCAGGGCCATCAGCACCCGCAGCCACCAGCCGCGCAACAACAGCAACAGTTGGTGGTGTCCCAGGCCACGCCCAGAGAAGACTACGCTGCCCCGCCGCCACCCGGGTCGGTTGTGGCGCCCCGGCCTGCGCCCCCTGCCCACCAAGTGCAGCGGGAGCAGAGAGAAGCGGCGAGGGAGCCGCGAGAAGGAGCCAGAGAGGAGGAAGTGAGGAGTCGGACGCCTTCGATGCCCCAGCCACATTTGCAGTCCGTGCCGCGCGTCATGACGCCAGGCTTAGGGATGGCGGCTTACGATCCTGTGCTGGTAAGTGGGATGCAGCTTTTTTGTGTGTGTTTCGCTTTTCTTATAGTAGAGCGCGTAAATTGGTTAGAAAAATGGTACGCAGAGAGTTGTTTGGAAAAAGATTTAGCTGTTTTGGTAAGAACTTGCATGGCTATGGTTTGTTAAATAAAGAGCTTGAGAAGATTTGTCTGCGCTTGAAAGCAAAGGAGTAGAGAAAGTGGAGAGTGATTGATGTTATTTCAGGCAGGAAAGTTTGGAACTGTTTTCTAAAAATTTTGGGCGCCTTTTTTCTCATTTTGTTATTTAATGATTAAAACTATTTTTCGAACGGATAATGCTCCACGTTAGAAACTTTGTTATCTGCGTACGATTGAAAAAAACTCGGAAGATACTTATTGCGCAGACTTAAAGCATTTTATTTTAATTTTGTTGTTCAAGTGTAATATTGAGAAAAGTTGCTAGTTTTCTTTTTAATGAAGCTTAGGTTGAGTGTAGTTTTTTTTACACATAACTGTTTTGCGTGGAGAGTTACTAATGTGCTGAATTTTTCTTGGCCTTTTCTTCCTTTTCTGCATTTTTCTTTGCCCTTTGGTTTGCACCCTCCTCCCTGGGATTCCACACATTGTGTCGTACGTGAATGCGTGCTTGTGTTGTGTGGCATAGCAGCACGCCGGTGGTCACTCCCACTTGCCCTCGGGTTTCAGCCCGTCCTTACCTCTGCAGGAAATGCCCACGCCCCCTCCGGCACATCAGCACTCCCCACAGGTGCGTCAATTTACACGAGGAATTTTCTTTCCTAACCATTTTTTAGCCATTGCGGAAGCTGTTTCCCGACAAGTATCGCGGCAGATACGGTGACTGGGTATTATCGATTGAGTCTTATTAACGCTTTGACATGAAGCTTAACTTCAGTTTGAAAGAGTTTTTTCATTGTGTCGCATTTTCTTAACATTTTGTTTCTGCATTGTTTTCCTCTGTAGCCGGAAGTGCTGCGAACGGGCCATTTCCCGCCGCACATCCTTCATCACCACCAACAGTACTTTTACCAGCAGTACTTGCGCGCACAGCAAGAGGCAGCCATGCAGCAAGCCCACCATTCCAGGATCTATATGCACCCCGAACCCGGCACGCCTTCGACGGCGTCGGCCACGCCAGCGCCAGCCGCTGAACCGCCCAAAGACGAGCGCGAGCGCATCGAACGTGTGGTCGAGCCGCGCAGTGCCGAGCCGCAGCCGCGTAACGAAAGAACGCAAGTCCTGCCGCCGCATATGCGACCGTCACCAGCGCCAGCTGACCGGAGTACGGAGTCGCCTCATCTGTACCACCGAGCACCGGCCGCCTACACGCCCCACCCACTGCGGACGTACTACGAGCGCACGGCAGAAGAGCCTTACCCGTCTCCGCCCCCTGCGCATGCGCATAGTCACCCAGCACCGGCGCCAGTACCGCCCACGCGTGCGGCTGTACCTCAGCCATCACAGCTGCAACAACAACAGCAACAGCAGCAACAACAGCAACAACCTCAACAGCAACAAGTGCAACAGCAGCAGCAAATATCGGCGCAAGGAACGGCGCCCGCGCACAGTACTGGCATTCCGCCTGCGCATACGCCGCGCGGCCATGGGCAGCCGTATGTTCACACGCCTGGACAAGGCCAGTTGCCTACCCATCCACCTCTGGGCGTGGCCATGGGCCCAGCAGGAGGCTCCGCAGCTTCTTCATCCCACGGCAGACTGCACGCTCTCAGGACACCGCCCCATGCGTCCCAAGTCCCGCCCCAAGCCGATTCCTTGCTCAGTTTACTCCAGGTACGATTTAAGCTATCTTTGAAAATTAAAATGAGTTTTGAAAAGTAATAAAAATTAAGGATATTTTAAGCCATATTTAATTAAGAAGCAGAATAAGAGCGTCCATGATTCTGTAGATAAGGAAAGCAAACAATACTTCCTGTTTTATTGTTTTATCCCATATCAAATTGCGGTGAAGGATCAATATAAAGAGATGAGAGAGGAAGTAAATGGAGGAAAAGCATACTTGACTGAACTTTTTTCATTTGATTAGTTTACTTGGTATTCGTAAAATTGTAAGCAAAAAAAAAAATATTTTTTTTCCGTGCAGCGTTATCCTGTGATGTGGCAAGGCCAGTTGGCTCTGAAGAACGATATGGCGTCAGTGCAGATGCATTTTGTGTCTGGGAATCCCCATGTGGCCAGGGGATCTTTGCCGCTGCAGTCGGACGGCAACGCGGTGCCGCTACGCATTGCGCAGCGTATGAGGTTGGAGCAGACGCAGCTGGAAGGCGTCGCGCGCAAGATGCAAATGGAAGCCGAGCACTGTATGCTGTTGGCCTTGCCGTGTGGACGAGATCACATGGATGTCCTCCAACAGTCGAATAACCTCCGACATGGCTTCATCACGTACCTGCAGCTCAAACAAGCGGCAGGTATCGTCAATGTGGCAGCACCTGGATCGCAACAGGTACGGTGTCTTGTTGTTTGGTTTTGTTATTTTATTTTTATGGTGGTTATTTTATTGGGAATCAAGCGTGAGCCAGTGCTCGTTCTTTTACATGTTGGAATGCAAATATTCTTGAAAAGCATTGGATTGAAAGATAATTTGTACAAGTTATTCTTTTTTCGCGTTTGCGTCAATTATGAACAGTTTAAGAGCTTTAAGCAAGCATTGGTTATTTTCAAATATACAAAACTATTAATTCTTTAAATTGTTTTCTGTAGGCTGCGTATGTCGTTCATGTTTTCCCGGCTTGTGACTTTGCCAACGAGAATTTGGCCCGTATCGCGCCTGATTTACTGCACCGAGTGGCTGACATTGGTCACTTACTGGTGGTGATTGCGACAGTGTAAATTACGAGAGGGAAGTGTCGCCAAGAAGACATCAGTTCGCGCGAAAAGAAGAAGAACGTTTTGTGTTTTCAAGAAAGCAATGGGAGTCCATCTTTGCAAAAGAAAAGCCAATTGATGCGCTGCTCCATTGCCGCAAATTTTGCTCAAGCTTGGATCCCCCTCTGTCAAGTTTTTGCTCCCTCCTTCCACCTTTTGTTCTGAAATTAGTGTATATCGTCGTTAGCCACGCCCCTACCCCTTACATAACCCGTTTCTCTATTTTTTGTATTATTATTACTGTTATTATTATTTGGACTTCTCGCCGTGTCTCCTGTTTCTTCAGTTGTGGAAGAACAAAAAAAAAAGCTGCGTTATGGGGAGGGCAAATGAATGGGATACCACCATTTTTGTGTTGGTGTTTTATTGGCAAAAGATCATTTGCTTTACTCCCATGGTTCGGTCCCCGTTTTTTCTTTATATTTCATTGATTTCTTTCTGATTTATATATGTGGTCCATGCCCCACCTCCTCCTCGTGTTTTGTACATAGTAGTGTGTACAGTAGTCCCTGGATGAATATTGATGACTGTGCTGTGCATAGTGTACAGATCACGTGACGAGAACTAACTCATTGCGCCGAATTGCTTTGTTGGGTTGATTACGTTCGATTTGTTGGGGGGAGGCGAGATTCGTTCGTGAAGAAGTTGAAAACTTGGAAGCAAAAGAGCCGACTACACAAAGGGAGTTGTGTAAAAGGACACACATGAAGTGAAGAAAAGCTGGATATGGGGACAATACTGACGAGAAACGTTTTCAGGACGAGTCCTTGATCTTTTTTTTCGGTGTGTGAGTGTGAGTGTTACGTTTTTGGGGAAATTGTGGGAAGAACCAGTCACGTGACTGCGGTTGTCAGTACCTGTCACTCATGTGTAATGTCATGTTTTACAACTGGGACTTGTTGCCTGTGATCTCTTTTCCTTGTTTTGCACGTGTCTCGGCCCCCTTTTCCCCCTCCCCACCGTTCCGCCGTTTTTTGGAAAAAAGAAAGACAAAGTTTATTCCCGGGAAGCTGTTTGTTTTGGAATCTTGTGACGAAAACGGTGGCAGAAAACAAGTCCGTTCACCGAATCACCCCTCCTCCGCCGCCCTTCCTGTTGTAACCAGCCAATGTGTGCTGTTGAAACATTTGAGCGGGAAATGTCATTGACGAGTGGGGGGCAAAAGGGGAGGTGTGTGCATGGGGATCTGTTTGTAAAATCCTCGGTTGGTTGACACGAACCCGTCTGACGCTTCAGCGTGAGGATGAATCAAGTGCGTGCGATGTGGAAAAGGACGCGGCGAGGACCGTTAGTGGAATGTTGTGGACGGGTTGGAGTTGTTTTAAAAAAAGAGAACATGTGAAACAAAAAGTATGTAATTTGGGATGTTGATAGCATCGTCACATGATCCTTGAGTGTCCCACACCAGTGAAAGCGAAAAGAGGTTCTCGCAGAAGGTTAATACAGTTCGAGTAGACGATGATATTTCGGTGTTCTTTTTTTAATCGCGCGATTGGCTGAGGTCATTTCGACCTGTGAATGAAAATGCATAGGTTCCTTCACGTGACTTTAACCAGAAAAATCCAGCTGGTGTAACGATAAAAAAAAACACTACGGAGTCTAGCTAGCTAGTTCCCTGGGAGTCTTGAAAAATAATGAACCAAGCTCCGTAATGGAATGGTTTAAGCATACTCACTTAACAACACCCAAAACCAAGGCGAAATTTTAGCACTGGTGTTGGGAAATTTCTGCAGCTCGACCATTGAAAAAAACAAACATATTTGAAAAAAATCGAAAGTTTAAAAGGTGGAGTTGAGAAAGGAAAATAGTCCTGGATCCAAATGAACCGCCTGCTGGTAGTCGTAAATGAGCCCGACAGATGGCTCCCTCGACTGAAAGCGAAGAAGTGTCTAAGCTATGCGACAGCTAAGCTGTTTACGTGTTTGAGGATGGCGAATACAATCAAACACAAAGCTTTCGAGAGTCTTGAAAAATGGGAAAGCTTAGACCGGCCTTTAGCAGGCCTAGGTCCTGTGCAGGAAAATTCTGTGCTAGAAATATCCTTAGTATGTCGTGAACGACCGTTTCCACCAGGCGTAAGATTAAACTACAAATAAAATTCGAACTTTATTTTTGTTTTGTGTAGCTTCCTTTAGGAGACAGTCTCAAACTCTTTGAAAACGTGCCTGTTGAAGGTAACGAAGATTTTACTGAGGATGGAACAACCAGATTAATAGAAGATCTAAAATCACGAAAGGAAAAAATTGAATCAACCCAACAAGTGAGCATAAAAAAATCATGTGAATAATTCGTTTAAATAAATCAGAATATGAAAGAAAACTAAAGAGAAAACTTTTATATTAAAAATGTAGTAAAATTAAAAATAGGTATGTAGTGAAAAATCTTATACTTTTTTAGTTCTTGCAATGGTATTCGGAATTAGAATCCCAAGTTTTGCAACAAGAAGACATGCCTTATCTTCAGTACATTAAGCAGCTTCAACAGCATCGAAAAGAATGCACAGGATTACTAGAACAAGTAAGCTTTGTTGCAACTTTAACCACTATTAACTATTAATAATGCTATTTCTTATTTATTTTTATTAATAACTTCCAGGTGGCTGAAACTCTTGTTCATCTCCATAAAATGGAAGAACAGTACGGTTTAGTCTCGCATAAAACCACTTCTTTGCATGAGGCGTGTGAACAGATGGTAGCAGATCAGGTAAAACACCTTAAAACACGCAAATTTCAGTCTAATACGCGCTGAATTCCCTTGCGTAGACCAAGCTTGCCGCGTTGGCTGATGACGTCGAAAGCCGTATGGCGTATTTTACGGAAGCTGGTCGATTAGACCAACTCATTAATTCACCTACCTTGTCTGTTCATTCCGAGCACTTCCTTTCCATCCTCACGCGTTTAGATGAATGCATCAGTTACACAGAAACTCATGTAAGCTTAAATTCCCACAAAGTAGTCCTGAAAAAAGAAAATTAAATTATGTTATAGAATTAAAATTACAAATTCTTAATCAAATTAAAATTGTAAAAAAATTAAATACCCAATAATTAAGTAAAAACGACGAAATAAGCAAAAGGAAATAAATATAATAAAATATATATAATAAACAAATAATACTAAACATAAAACAAATAAAAGAATTATAATGGCTAAATAAAGAATTGTTTATAATAAACTTTTTTCTGCTTCTCAGCTGGAATATAAAGAAGCTGCGATACACGATGCCAAATTGCGTGTTTTGCGCAACAAATGTTCGGCGCTGATAAAGTCGTGGGTTCATCAAGCCCTCGAGTCCAGTACCTTGCAAGCCAAAAGTGGACAAGCCAACGCACCGTTGTTGACCAGCCAACTTCCGGGGCAGAACAAAGCTCCAGTTCCTGAAAGCCACGCCTACACACTTTTCTATGGGAAATTCCGAGTCCATGCTGCCAAAATGCGCACGCTGATGAATGCTGTAGAAAGCAGGCTTTCGTTAGGACCTGAGTACGTGCTTTCGAGCACTTTTGCTGTAATTTTAGGGCCTTTTCACCATTTAGAGTCATGTTACCAGAGACGGCATGTTATTCTTTAAAATATTTTTCTAAAAGTTTTTTTTAAAGTAATTTATATTTTTTTAAATTATTAATTTATTATAAATTAAATTATAAATTATTATTTTAAATACTTTTTTAAAAATTATTAAGATTGTACATTAACAGGTCCTATTTAATAAAGGTATTTTTTTTTTTTCGTCTTCGTAGGTATGAACAGCTGTGGAACGATTGTTTGGCTGCATACTTTGGCCAGAGAATTACGTTATTGAAACCTAGTCTCGTTGCGTCTTTGAATGACTTAGCAATCGCGTACACGCGGGATAACTGCGCATTAGTCAGAGCGTCGTGCGCTTTCGTGTTACACGTTTGCCAGGATGAGACGCAGCTCTATAACCAGTTTTTTGGACAAGTTTCGCCAAAACTTCAGTAAGAGTTTTTCCTCGAATAATCTGCATGTATATAAATATGCGAGTAACTTGGTTAATTAAGGACAATAAAGAAAAGGCAATGAACTAGCGCCCTAATTAAACTTTAAAAAATAAAAAATTGCCTATTTACTTATAATAAATTCAACATAACATAAGCAACATTTATATAATCAACATTTAAATTTAACGAAACAATAATTGGAAATTATATTTTGGGGAAATACGCATTGACAAATCTTGGATTTAGGGAGTTCTTGGAAGGACTGTGCAATATTTTGTACGACACCTTGCGACCGTCGATTATTCACATGAACCATATGGAGACTTTGGCCGAGTTGTGTACCATCTTGCGTATGGAGTTCTTGGATGAGCACAGTTTTAGTGCTATCGACGGGCCACCGAGTCATTTTGTAGCGTTTATGCGCGTAATGGCCACTTTGTTAGCCGACGCACAGGAAAGACTCGTCTATCGGGCACATGTGTACATTAACAGCGACATTCTCGGGTATAAACCCGCGCCGGGCGATTTAGCGTACCCTGAAAAGCTGATCATGATGGAAAAAATCGCTGAAACGTTGCAACAGCAATCAGCCGAAGGCAGAAGCGATTCTAGGGCGTCGATGGTGTCCGTGACGTCGCAAGATGTCCGCTCCCACACTGGAAGTAAGATTCTGGAATTGAAAATATTAAAATATTAAAATTTGTTAAAATAGTAAAAAGATAACAAATATACCAAAAGAATAGTGTAGCCGTCCCGAGCATTTGATTTTCTGTATTATTTTTTTTACTACTGTTTATAATTTTTTATTTAAAAATAGTGTAGCAGTAGTAAAATAAGTAAAACAGAAAATGTATGGGAAATGGGCTAAAAGTAATACAAATTAAATATGAATAAAATTAAAAATAAGATGAAAATAAAAAATAATAAATCGCATTAAAGTCAAGTAATTATATAATAAAAAATAATATTTAAAAATACGTTTTTTTTTTTGCATTCGACAGATTCTCCCGCTGATTTGCATGGAATGTGGTATCCGCCTTTACGCAGAGCTTTGCTGTGCTTATCGAAGTTGTACCGGTGTGTAGATCGCGCCACTTTCCAGGGTCTGTCCCAAGAAGTACTGGCCGCGGCTTGTACAGCCATTGCGCAAGCGGCGCAAAGTATCAGTCACAACAAAAGTCCATTGGATGGTCAACTATTCCATATCAAACACTTGCTCATCCTTCGGGAACAAATTGCACCATTCCAAGTCGATTTCGCAGTGAAGGAAATAAACTTGGATTTTAGTTCTGTTAAAAGTGCTGGTAATTATTTTCTGTTTTTATTTACTTTTTTTTGTTTTATTATCTATTTTTATTCACTTTCTGTCTTCCGTCCAGTAATTTCTTAATGAATTTACTTCATTTTGGCTATTCAGTTATTGTAGTTTCATCAAGACTTTTTAGTCACTTTCAGATTCATTGATTTGTAATTAGCTAATGATTTTTTATTTGTTTATTCCATTTTTAAGCCATGGGATTGTTGCAACACCGGAACAGGCTGTTTTCCCTATCGGCCAACAACGCTTTACTGGAATTCCTACTAGAAGGAACTCCACAAGTGCGTCAGCATTTGACTGATTCACGGCGCTTGGCTGACCGACAGCTTAAAGTCACTTGTGAAGCGTTTATTGACCATTGTGGTGACCTTTTGGCGGCTCCACTGCGGATATTTTTGGATAAAGTAAGCGAATCTCACAAGAAATTGCACTTCAATTTTTCTTTTTAATTTTTTTTAATTTTGTAGGTCGACGCTTGGGTCAAAACCCATGCCAACGCTAGCGAAGGTTTGTTGAAAAATGAACCTTTCGCTAAAGCGGAAAGTGTCGGGGAGTATGTATCCGAAACACAGCACCTTATCCGAACGAAGCTGCCTGGCGTTCAAAGAAGTATGCAGTTATATTTGGCTAGTCGGGAAACGGAATTTATACTTTTTAGACCCGTGAAAGTAAGTTGCAACTCATTATTCAATTTTCTTGGTTTTGATCTTGTTCTTTTTATTTTTTAGTGATTTGTTTACTGTTTTTAAATGTACAGTGAATTATTGTAAAGGTAGCTTATTAGAAAACAATTATTAACGAAATTATTGATGAACATGTTTTAAATGAATGAAATAAACTTAAACAAAAAGAATTTAAAAATATAGTAAATAATAAAACTAACCTAAATGAAAATAAACGAAAATTATTTAATGATATTAATAATGAAAAATATTAAATTAATGGAATGATTTAAGCACAATTATTAATGAAGTCTTGTTTCTAGAATTTGGTGGTGAATCTTTTCCTGCAGTTGCACCAGTTAGTGTGCACACATTTTAGCGAGGAAGAGCAATTAGTCGTTAACTGTCCCAGCCAGGAGCAAATGTCTGTTATGTTTTCAGCTTTATTAATGCGACGACCTGATATACAGGAATAAGCCATAAACTATTGTTAAGTTTGCGTGTGACGCCACAAACTTTATTTTCGACACAAAATTGCTTCATATTCATCTGTTTTGAAATCTTTGTTGTGGGCTATGTACAGCGTACGCTGGGAAGACCTGGAACACGAATAAAACCTTGCTCGAACACATTACGATCACTAGCGACGTTTAATTTCAGAGCGAGCATTTTCTCAGCCGCTAAAGGATGCCACTGGCCCATGGTGCAGCCTATGTTTTCTTCTGGGGTGTAGTAATGGCAACGCTTCGTAAGTCGCATCGAAGGAACATATTCGAAGAGATCGACGTAGTGGCAATACGGCAGCAGCAACATCAAACCTGCGATTTTCATCAAATATTTTTCGCATAACGAGTCAAATATTAGCTAGTTTTTTTTTTTTCGATGTTACCTAGGAAGCCCGAAGAAGAAGGATTTGGCGGGATTCGAAACGGGGTATAACGCTGTATAAAGTCCCAGATAACCCACAATTGCTTGGGATTGAGTAAAAATAATTTTTCTTGGGGATTTTCTTTCCGACGCTGGAAATATGGGCCAAAAATGGGCAGATCTGGTTTCGCATACCACTACAACATAATTGTGTTAGGTTCTTCAGTATATTTAATTAATAATAATTTGATGGTGCTAAGCAAAGATCAACGAGTAAATTAAACGTACCTCACTCAAACTTGACGTGTAATTACAAGGATCCCAGACCACCATGGTAATATTCTTGTACAATGGTGACGTCATGAACTGGAACGCTGATCTTGAAACGACTTGATTATTTACAACGCGGATATGTGTTTTCCGCCCTACGTCCTCTTCAAATCCTTCGGTTGGAGCATTGTTAAACCGAAGGATGATATCATGCTGATCTAAACAGAAACGGGATAATTGTTTAGAGAAGCACTCTTCGAACGAAACATAAAATCCAATTATAGGAGGAAATTCTGTCACTAGAGGCGCTTGGAAACAATCCACCATGTCTAGAGGTAAATTTATGTTTTCGTTTTATTGCAAAGCGATCATATGTCTAGGACAATCTCGAAACGCAGCACACAGATTATTTGAGTCGAATGATAGAAGAATATTACGAAAAGCTACCAGGGTAGTCTAGATACAATTATGGTGACTGTATGAACCGCGATTCACGAGTGCATCTCCCAACATGGTGACTTGCTGCACTAGCGCCTCTGATGGCTTAAAGATTGATTGCACCTATAAAGCTGCCCAGTTTGGAATTGGACAAGGAGCCGGAACTCGCGACAATGGCGCACTTTTGGAATGTTTTATCAAGAAAGCGTTCTTTAGGAAAATATTGCGAGAGCTGAAGACTAGAAAACGGTTCGCTGTGTTGGTTTAAAAACCAACTTGAGTTTGCTTGAGGTTTCACATCTTGTGAAAGCCGACAAATGAGATCTTGAGGTAGAAGTCCTTCTGGTGAGATTTTGGAACCTGAGTAGACGGCACTGTACTTGTTTCTAGTCTTGTGAAACACTGAGTTGAATTTCATCAAGCCAGCGCGTAGCTGGGAAAGTACTTGATGACGAAAGGCTTCTGCTTTCGAGCCGGTAGCGAATTTGAACGACGCGGATTCATTCGTGTTCGGCTTGGATTCTTGAAGAATAAAGCGTACAGGTCCGTGTGGGTTTAAGGGTTTCTTGATATCGTCCCATTCAAGAGCTGCTGCTTTGGTATTGTAGTATCTGTTCGATGAAGATACTGATAAATAGAAATATATCACCATAGCCGCGAGCATCAGGTTGAAGAACAGGGCAAAAAAGGCGAAAGCACATTTCATCTTGCCGAATTGGCGAAGAAAAGATGGTTTATTACAACTAGAAAGTCTGCTTACATCCTGACTGAGCTTGCAACAAATTCACATGTGTGGCACGTTCAAAAAACGTTCTACAATAACAATCAAATTTAAGCGACTATTTGAAGCAATTCAGCGATTTTGCTTTACTTCAAGCTTTCGATACTTACCACGCGGAAGCGCTACTATCATTTGAACAAACTATCTTTTATCAACTCAGGCGTGAGCTAACGCTTATTTCCGTTTCTTATAAGTTGCAGTACAATTCTTATTGTAAAGTATTTTGATACTTTATCCTTTCTTATGGTTGCAATAACTGACTATAATTTTAAAAATTTTTCTACTAAAGACTTTTGCATTTTTATTACATGCGAAACAACTATATAAGCTATTTGTTACAGGTCCACTTTCGCATGTTAATTTTATATAATTGTCTACAATATTTACTAATCAGGGCTGTAATAAACACGATATTTTGAGCTTGTGCTCGTGATACGCGAATGAAAAAGAGCGCGCACTCACGAAAAAAAGAGCTCTGGTCACCATACCATTTGGTAATATGCATTATGGCAAAACAAATATTTTTGTTAATAGAAGAATTAATATAAATAATTAATATTTTACTTTAAACTACAATACGTCAGTTAGTTGGAAGATTGTGATATGTTAGTATTATAAGCTGATGAACTTTCATTGCCCATATTTTTCATCTTCCGTCACAAGGTGACAGCACGTATAGAACGAAACAGGCTTCAGAATTGTTTCAAATAGCCTCATGTTCAAACTTGATTTTTTTGGTCGAACGGAATGCATGAGCTCCTTAAAGGAGGCAGATCTCCGAATTCTTGTGCAAGGGACGGAAAGGGATTCGACGTCCGGGATTATGACTCACAACGTAAAATAAATACACCCCATTTTACGTCATTGTGACGTAGCGTTTAACAGTATGTCATTTCTTGTTTCTCTGCAGTGTTAGCAAATATGCAATCGAGTCTGCAAGGACAATTGTGAAGAACGCTCGTGTTATGGAGAATGGCAGTAAAACTAGTCCTGTAGCACCTATAATTGCTTCTGCGTCTTTCAGGTACTTTTCACTAGTTGCTTCTAATGTCCATAATCTTCCCTTAAAATGTCCTAAATGACCGAGCACAAGTGAAAAAATATTTTTCACGTATTATTATAGTGTTAGTTTATTATTCACATGATTATTTAACGTTTTAGTAAAGTGGACGAATATGGTTTTGAGCGGTCAGAAGCCTTTAACGCCGAAGCGTACGAAGAGTTCACGAAGCATTATTTCGCTGTATTAGCCCGCCGAGCTTTGAAATGGAAAAGTCTGTTGCAAATTTCTGGTCCTCTGGCTTTTCAGCCAAGCAGTATTCTCAAGAGATACATCCGCAAAGGCATTCCAGCCGAACACAGGCCGACGGTACGTAATAAACGCAAAAATTGGTAATAAATGTAGATTAATAGATAAATACAGCTATCAAAAGCTAGCTTTCCTTACATTTTCTACACAAATACATAGAAAAGTCTTAATACAGATACATATTTGTGGTACACAGGTCTGGATGGCCGTTAGTGGAGCTCAAAAGTTGAAAGAAACAAATCCAGGTTTATATTCGTCTCTCTTGCAAGCCAACTACGACCAACGGGTGGTTGAAGCAGTCCAGAATGACATTCCTAGGACTTTTCCTGAAAACATATACTTCGCCAACGAACCTGATGGTTTGTTGAAACCTTTGTATAACATTTTGATCACCTACGCCCATCACAATCCTACCGTAGGCTACTGCCAAGTAAATTTAGCTTTTCCTTGCTTATAAATTCCTGAAATTCGATTTTAATGTGTTTGTTATTGCATAGGGGATGAATTACATCGCAGGGTTACTTTTGATAGTCACAAGAAGCGAAGATACATCATTTTGGCTCTTGAAAGCTCTTATCGAAGATAAATTGCCTGCTTATTATACCAAAGATATGAAAGGAGTCATAACAGACATTGACGTCTTATCCGAACTAGTCAAGTGAATATTTTTTAAATAACAAAATAGTTCAGAAAATTTATAAGGATAATTCAGTAAAAACAGAAACTGTTGAAAGAGAATTAAAAGTTGCTGATTAAAAAAATTCTCGTTTAGAATGAAAGCGAAACCTAGTTTCAACCATATTCAGAAGCTAAATTTACCGTGGCCCGTCTTTGTAACGCGTTGGTTCATTTGTTTGTACGCTGATGTGCTTCCGGTCGAAGTAAAATTTTAGTATTTTCCTTTTTGATGTGCATATTTGGTATATTAAACATCCTTCGGTCCTCACTAGACCGTACTCAGAATTTGGGATTGCTTGTTCTATGAGGGATCCAAGATCCTGTTCCGCGTGGGTTTATCTCTCATTAAGTCAAACCAAACCCAGTTAACCCGGTGTCGTGAATCTGGCGAATTGAACGAATTTTTCAAAGCGATTGCCCAGAACAAGACTGCACTCGATTGTCACAAATTTCTCGAAGTAAAATATTTTTCTCTCATTTATGATATTCTGAAAACATTTATTTATTGAAAAATTGTTTATTCTTACAGAGCATGTTCAGCCTTCCAGGCTCGTTATCCAGCAAAACGATTGCATCTTTGCGAGCAAAGCATAGCCACTCATGAGAGTCAAAACGATAAAATAGTAGCCTATACATTCCTAAGTTATGCAGTTGGTGTGAATAAATAATATTGCCGGATGAAAAGTCTGTTTTTTTCAGGGTCACTTTGGAAGTCCACATGTATAACTGCTGCAGTCTTCTTCTCGAGAAACTTTATCCAACGCCCGTCGTATATTTGGACTAACAAAGAACTTGGCTACGGAGTAGTAAGAGAGAAAGTCTTTAAAGCCTGGTACCATACGCGCCATGTTACCTATTTCGCACACAAAGCGCTGGTAGCATTGCTGATTACTTAAAGCGCGTTCTACAATGTTCGAAAGCTGGGCGAAACGGCTTAGGAGTTGAGAAGCTTGGGAGCTTTCCATCGAACGTTTTGCACGTGCGGCGTCATAGGTTTCGAAATGGGTTTCGCTTAATTCATTGTTCACTTCTTTCGACACTGAAGAAGTTTCTAGCTCCGATTTGGGGAAAATGCCGGTCAGTATAACATTCGTGTCGTTGGAGTCAACAGTCACTACTACGACGGCTACGACAAATAGTAAGAAAAGCCACAGAGCGACTTTGCCAAACGGCCACTTGATGAAAAGCCGTCTTTCGGTGGTTTGGCTGTAAGGCGTTCCAGGGATGGCGAAGGCAAAACCTTTACTATCGGCTGGCGAAGGAAATGTTGGAATATACGTCAGATGCACTGGTAATACGGATTCGGTTGGCATTTTCAAGGCAATCTACGCAAAAGAGCTGTTTAGCTGACCAAATTCAATAAAGATAGAAGGTAAACTTACTTGTGCAGCGCTGAAAATTGGACTAATTGTTAGGAAAGCATGCCAGGTCAAAGTTAGAAAGTCGACGCTTTCACCTCGCTGATTAGAGAACCTTATTACGCAAAGCTAAGTCTTGGTTCACATTACCTACCGTCAGTATTTGGCGTTACTTGGTTGCCAACACTAATACGATTTGTAATTGCAATCTAAAAAGCAAATCCCAAAACGATGCTTGGCTGTGAAATTTGAACTTGGCGCACAAGCCTGTTTCTACACGCCACCGCAGCTTAGCGGACCAGTTGGTATGAATAAAGCCCAGTGATTTATGGGTGAAAAAAATGCCTTAGTTCATTCGACTGGCTTGGTGTACATAAATTTTTCCCACAGAAACGATGTATTAAAACAGTCCCAAGATGCGGGATTGTAACTCTAACCAATTAAGCGTAAACCTCCCATCAAATAGAACCTCCAAGAAACTTCTATCTTCAAAGCTTGATCTTTGGTTCATTGCCGGTAAAAACATATTTTTTTCTAAACAAATATCCCAGTTCCTCGTCAAATCTAATATTTTTTTCCTTTTTTATCAGCTAGTTGTTTCGTTGCCGTATTAGGTGCGCTTTGTTATATTAACTCCTTGGGCGGAGATTTTGTTTTCGATGACACGGAAGCGGTTGTAAATAATGAAGACGTGAAACCCAACAACCCGTGGGTGAATATCTTTTATAATGATTTTTGGGGTACCAGACTCAGCCACACTGTCAGTCACAAATCATACCGCCCTCTTGCAGTATTATCTTTCAGGTAAAAGTTCAATTTATTTTCCATTTTAACGTCTAATATCAGACCTAGCAAAATGTCAGACCAGTTTTATGCACTTTAGTCTCTTCCATCGAAATCGTTCGTTTTACAACTTTTTGTAATCTATTTACCATTATTATAGTATTTACCAATATAAATATTTGTAAATATGTTTAAGTTTGGCAAAATTATTAGCTATTTTTAAGTTTATTATTGATTTTATTATTATTTTTGCTTCAGAAGAAAGTATCTTGAAAACGTGTCTTAATACATTTTAGGGTAATTTAATCTTACATTTTTTTTCTTTTTTTTTTACAGGCTGAGTTTTTGGTTAAGCGATGGTCTCAATCCACGTGCATTCCATTTCGTTAACATTCTGCTACATGGTTTGGTTTGTCTACTTTCCGTCCCGGTGTTCTGCCTCCTTTTGGATGAACTGAAACCCAAATTTGCTTTTGTCTGCTCACTCATTTTTGCCCTTCACCCCGTCCACACCGAAGCGGTAAAAACTTGCATATTCCATCACTTGACGGTCTAAAAATGGCATCTCTCTACAATAGCTCTCTATTTCTTAGATAACTAAGGTTTTACTATTTTTTTTTTAAAAAAAAAAAAGTAGGAAGAGCTTAATAAATCTAATCTAAATTGTTGGATCGTTTCAGGTTGTCGCAGTCGTAGGCCGAGCCGATTTACTGTGTGCGGTCTTCTTTTTCGCGTCTTTTTTAAGCTACGCCCATGCCACCACTCAATCTCACCCTTATCGAGCTTTTGCTTACCTCGTCTGGTCTATGCTTTGCTGTGCGATAGCGATGTTTTGCAAAGAACAAGGCATAACTGTCTTAGTAAGCTTTTTTCTCTTTAAATAAAGTGAAACATGAAAAGCAATTAATTTTGTATTCTTCTGCAGGGCGTAAATAGTGTGTACGATCTTGTGGCGTCGCGAGTGAATCTCAGAGAAGTGCTACCGCGTTGCGTAGCGTTTATAAAGTCGCCACAGTCATTCGTGTTGCGATTCAACTCATGCTTTGGGCGTCACTTGATATCGTTATTCACCGGGCTGGTGTTACTTTACGCCCGATGGCAAATTATGGGTTCTATGCCTAATTTCCAGCCGGTCGATAATCCTGCGGCGTTTGCGGAATCTTGGCTCACTAGAGTAAATATTTTTAAACTCATTCTAAAATGTATCGGAGATAATTCAAAACACTAATAAAAATATGCAATTTGCAAAAGTATTTAATAATATATTTTTCAAAATTTTCCAGGTTGGAACGTACAACTTTTTGTACAGTCTAAATATGTGGCTCATGCTGTGTCCAGATTGGTTGTGTTTTGATTGGTCGATGGGTTGTATTCCATTACTGCAATCATTCCAAGATGCGCGTTTTCTTTGTGTCATTATTTTCTGGTTCACTTTATCACGAACCATGTATCTAAGCCTTTTTTCCTCGGACGCCTTTGAAAGACGGTAATATAGAGAAAGTATATGATAATGATAATGTTTTAAAATGCTATTAAATTCATATAAAGACTTTATTAGGATTTTGAATTTGAATCTTGACACTTCTTTATCTCTGTAGGCGTTTGACAATGGCCTTGGCGTTGTTAATCATTCCATTTTTGCCCGCAAGCAATCTTTTCTTTAAAGTGGGTTTCGTATTAGCGGAAAGAGTACTTTACGTCCCTTTAATGGGTTACTGCGTACTGATTTCCCACGGTTTGGATAAATTGTGGCGTTCTTTCCCTAATTCCAAAGTAATGAAGTTTCTTATTGCATTCTTGGAGTTTTCCTCTTATTTTTTTAAATATTCTTCACGTGTGTTTCGTTGTCTAAAGGTACTTTGGCTGGGAGGCGTTTTAAGCATGAGCTTTTTTGTGCTCAAATCAGTGCACCGTAGCGGTGAATGGCTGTCAGAAGAGACGCTTTTTAAATCAGCGTTAAGAGTTTGTCCCTTGAACGCTAAAGTGCATTACAACATTGCCAAAAACGCGGCAGACGCTGGACAAGCCGTGTTGGCCATTAGCGAGTACAGAAAAGCGCTGCAGTTGCACCCTGACTACGACCAAGCCATGAATAATTTGGCGAATTTGCTGAAAGATGAAGGACAGCTTGCAGAAGCTCAGTATTTGCTGCGAAGAGCTGTAGAAATTAGGTAACTGTGGTAAATTACTTTCTATTTTTAGAAGTACAAGCTTTGTTAATAGACTTAGAGCTTTGTAGTAGAATAACATGAATAGAAAGATTTAAATATTAAATATTTCAGTATTAAATAGTTCGGTAGTAAAAACTGGTTTTGTGGCAGTTATTCACGTATGTGCGTTGTTTCTTAGTACATTTTACGTCGTAATTTCTTTACTGTATTTTTTTTTCTTTTTTTCTTTTTCTTTTTTTTTTTAAGGTCGGATTTTGCGGCTGCGTGGATGAATTTGGGGATAGTCGAAGCCTTACTGAAGAATCCTGTAAAAGCGGAGATGGCATATTCGACAGCTTTGCAATATAGGAAACGTTATCCGGATTGTTACTACAATTTAGGCAACTTAGTAAACCTTCTAAAGCAAATTTAACTACGTTAAGTTTAACATTGCGTTTAGTTTTTAGATTTGGGGCAATATGAAGCTGCCATTGCCGCTTATCGAAATGCAACAAATTTGCAACCTTTACATATCCTGTCGTGGAGTAACATGATCGTTTTGTTGGACAATATGGGTAATATATTTCAATACTTCAACTTTTAACTCTGCTGGATATTATACTGAAATTAACTCTGCTGGATATTATACTTTTAACTCTGCTGGATATTATGCTGTCGTTATTGTCTTTTTTGTACCCAAAAATAGGTGAAGTGACGAAAGCAGAAGCAGTGGCGAATGAAGCATTAACTGTGTTACCCGACGAAGCCTCATTGCACTTCAGTTTGGCCAACGTATTAGGCAAACAGGGCAGATTTGCCGAATCCGAAACCCATTTTTTGCAGGCAGTGAAAGGAAAACCGCTAAATCCGATGTATCACACCAATTTAGGTAACAGTTGTGATTACGGAATATCTTCACAAAGAATTCTCTACATTTATTCTTCTTTTCTGGCTTAAAACTTTTTCTTTACTCGAAAATCGTGTTCAAACTTGTTTCACCTGATAATTTAGATAAACTGAAAATTATATTTATCTCTATTTTCAGGTGTGTTGTACCATCGTTGGAAACTTTATTCCGAAGCTGAAGGTTGTTATTTACGAGCTTTAAAGTTGGATGCGGATTTCAAGAGTGCCAAGGAGAACTTGAAGCTTTTGCGTAGAGTTTGGCCTCCGAAACACTAAAAGCATTTTAACAAGTTTTGAAAGGGAGTCTTGTTTCTATCAGTTAAGGATCTTTTACACCCAGTGCAGCTTATAGATGTTATCTTAAAATCTACAAAATTGGCCAAATGTTCACGAGCTTCTCCAAACGAATATAAAGATTGTTACACTTTTACATCGTAGAAGATTTATTTATCTATTATTTTGGTAATTCTCATACCAGCTGACAATTTTAGCATTCAGCGAAGGTTTCACAGTCTTCAACGCGGATGTAAAATGGCTCTGAGTCACAAAAATCGCCTCCATATCTTCCTCGAGCGCTTTGAGGCCGGCCTGAACATCGCAATATTTGAGGTTTTTCGAGTTCAGGTAAACAAAAGACGAAAAAAAAGTAAATAATTTAAAAATAATCTAAATAATTAAAAAAATAAACCCTACAAATAATTACGCAGAAAATAAAAGTAAAGACGGAAAAATGCAAAAAATTACTTCTTTGCACAGGACTTCCAAATCAGCACCGGAAAACCAGTCAGTTCGCTCAGCGATTTTTACAAGGTCCACGTCTTTTAATGGCATTTTCGACGTGTGAACTTGCAAAATGGCTGTTCTCGTACTGGAATCAGGCGGCGGAATATATACCAAACTGTCTAAGCGTCCTGGCCGAAGCAACGCAGCATCGATCTTATCTGGCCGGTTGGTGGCTCCGACAACTAGAACTCCTTCACTCCGGACTTTGTCAGTAATCATCTGAACAGAATTAAAAAATAACCACGAATTCGAAAAAGTGTTAAATTGCATTGAAACCTGAATTTCGGGCAACGTTTCATCTTCGGCGATCTTGTGGCCAAGTTTGGAAGATACAGTTGAATGAAGAGCCACGCCGTCCATTTCTTGCAGAAATGTGGAAATAACGCTCGCCTGAGCTCGCTGACCTTGCGTTTGACTCCTGTCACCCACCATCGCGTCTGAAATGCAGCACAATGTTGCATATTATGGAATTTTGTTGTAATGTACGTAATATATCTTCTACGAAGATTGCGTTATAATGGAATACGAGTTAGTAACTGTTATATGACAGTCATTATTCTCACCTTTAAAAAGATTTTTTTTTTTTATTTTTTACTTTAGAATTACCTAATTCATCCAAGAACAGTATGCACGGTGCTGCTAAACGCGCCCTTTGGAAGAGGTTGCTCACGGTTTTTTCTGAATCTCCGACATAGGGAGAGAATACTTCAGCAGCAGATACGGACAAAAACGTCACCGAACAAGACGTAGCGGCCGCTCGGACAAGTAGAGATTTCCCGCAGCCAGGAGGGCCGTACAATAAAACGCCTAAAATAATAAATCAGTAAAAACTTTCTTGATACATTTGTGCCTTTTCCCTCCCTTTCTTCTACTCTTCAATTTTAGTTGAATGAGAGTTTTATAATTTTTCAATTATATCGAACAATTATTTTGATTTTTAATACTTTTATTATTAATGTGGTAATTTTTATTTATACTTTCTCAGAAGTTCAAATGATAAACCCAAACCTTTAGGCTTGTCAATCCCTAGACGAAGGAAAGCATCGGGGTATTTGAGTGGCCATTCGATTGCCCTTTCGACGTAGTGTTTAGCGTTCTCCAAGCCTCCAATTTCGGACCATGCTACCGGACGGAAGTCGACCACACCTAGCCCTTTTCGCATACTAGAGGGGCGTATGTGAGCCAGCACTTGCTTGAAAAGCATTTCAGAGGCTTTTGACAACTGCTGTTCTTTGACTCGAGCAGCTATTTCCTGGCACAAAAGGGCCAAATCTGCTCCCACGTAGCCTGGTGTAAGCTCGCTCAGCCAATGCACGTCGCAGTCTAGCTTCACACCCGAAGCCTTGCAGATTTTCTCGATAATATCAGCACGTTCTGCAGCTGATGGAACTCCGATGTACACCTTACAAAGTAAAACAATTTGAGAACAATCACGCATTTTCTAAACTAAGCATATTTTGAAACTACCGTAATTCTGAATTCTTTTTATATTTTTGACGATATTTCATTGTTGAATAATTCTTTGAAATTCAGCCTCGTGAAGCTTGAAGGGCAATGGACACCAAAAAATATCTTTGCCTTATAAAAAAGTGCAAAAAATCTAGCTTTCAGGTATGTTTCTTTCTATCACGCGCGAAATAATAACGAAGATATTCAGGAAACGGTATTCAGCGTGGTCACGTGATAATGTGACGTAACGGGGAATAGTTCGGCACAACAATCGCGAATTTTATTGGTTCAACGAGGCCACGTGATTAGATGTGGCGTGTCCTTATCCCACAGCGACGTCACGTGCACGCGGCGAGAAACTTCGCAAGTCAATAACTTTCGAACTTTTTTTAAAACTCCGCCTTCTTAGAATAATGTGTACAATAAGAAACCATCAAAACCTCAGTAGGTGTTTTTGTGTCCATTGCCGTTTAAGGTAACGTAGAAGTATAGAATGAAAAGTCATATAAGTAATACGTTATGTTGATACTTCTTTGTTTAAACGGCCAGGGCGTCGTACAGCAGGATCCAATTCTTCTACGCGATTGGTCGCTCCAATGACGACGATGTTGGGCTCAGTTTTAATGCGATCTAGTAGCGTCAAGAGTTGGGCCACGACACGCGTTTCATGGGAATGGCCACTGCCCCGACGCGGGCACAGTGCGTCTATTTCGTCGAAGAACAGAATACACGGCCCGTCCAAATTCGCTTCAATCGCTTCCTGGATCTTCTCCTGTAATCGCTCTTCGGTTTCGCCCGGGTTCGGTGAGCTTAACGAAGCCCCGGGAACAACCAGTAACATCGCTTGGCAGTCCACCGCGAGTTTCTTCACCAAAGATGTCTTGCCACATCCAGGTGGGCCATGTAAAAGCAGACTTTTAGCACAATCGAGGCCTAATTCGCTCAAAACGTGAGATCGATACAGCGGAAGCGTAACTAGTCGTTTTAGTTCGGCATACGGTGACGCTAAACCACCTAATACGATCCTCGAATTGCGCTGTGCTTCCAATACGGCGTTTTCGGTACTAATTTTAACGATTTTTAGAATCGTTTGAGAAGAGAGTTGAATGAGATGATCGGCAGGTGCGTCAGAGCTGAGAATTAATATGGAAATTATGCCTAGCGGATTAGAAGTTAAGGAGATACAAGACTGGTTCGTAAAAGTGTAAGGGAGTAAAAGATCTTTAACTAAGCTCGGAAGACCGTGGGGATAAGATTTTAGACGGGGAATAACTTTGGGGGATTTTACTACGACTTTTATTTCAATTAAAGAAGGTGGAGTCGTGGACAGGATAGGAACAATATGCAAGTCTGGGGCGTAAAAGGGTTTTATGCTTACGGTGTTTGTGAAAGACAGTTTGGCAAAGTCATCGGAAAAAGCCTGCACTGTAGATTGAATCAAACAGATGTCCGAGGATAGAGATTTGTTGGGATATAACTCGCACAGCACGGGACAAGCATTTGTGCTGAAACTAATGCGTACGTAAGTGCCTAACGGGACAGAAAGGCGCGCAAAGTGGGACACACTAACCCAGCATTTCTGGGTATAAGAGTCGTGGTGTTTTATCATAACTAAATCGAACCTTTTTTACACGTGGAAAGGGTTTTAAAACGTGTGTACAAACACAAACGAAACAGCACGTTTTTACATTGTTTTGTCATTGAACGCCATCTAGTACCATGGCTAATAAATACTAGGAGCGGGCGTCTTGAACACAGATTCTGGCGGTGAATTCGGGTTGAATATTAACAATGGGTTTGCGGAGTTTCGTCTCTGCTTTTTTACATCTAGGCTAACTCACATAGCTTACTTGAGTAACTGGAAGTGATTGTGCTTTTCTATGCTATTTCCAATGCATTTGCCTCTGTCAAACTTTAAAATTTTTCTTTCTTGACCGTGTTAGTATCAAGATCCCGATGATATGCAAATTAATTCTAAAATTCTATTGATTAGTTGTTATTTTTAACGAGCTGAGCTCAGAAATAAGAAACGAAAGCACGTTATCAGACAACTTTGCACCAAATATATTCAAGCCAATACTCTTTGTATTGATACTATAAAAGGCTCCAGTCCTTCGCATACATTTCAACGATTTCGATATTTTTTAACAATTATCCAATAGCTCTTCTGTTCGTATAGCTCTTCTTTTCTTTTTTTTTTCCTACACAACTTCGAAAGAGTATTGGTAATAGAATAAAAACCGCCCAGAAAGCGTGACGTTGCTTTCACAACACTCAATTTCCGTTTCCCTTACCGGCTACTAGATTACCTAACCCAAACTTCATATAGATATATAATTATCAAGGTCTTGCAACACTTTGCGGCATTCAACAGGGTACGTATTTTCCTTGAGAACAGCACAAACTGTCTTCCGTCCTTAAACCCGTGTCAACCCAAGACGTACTGCAGTATGACGCATAAAATCCAAGCTATAAAAGATATTAAAAAGAAAAAAATACAAACGTCACGGACATGACGTAACGGCACAAAACCTAATTATTACTTTGAGTCCAGGTGCTGGCACATCCTTGCGGATAGGACCACATAAATCATCGCCAATTGTGTTTCCAGAAGTCGGCTTCAGACGACTGGGACTTGAGAAATCCCATTCATGCAAACCACGTTCCATCTAAATAAAAAGTTTTTTTTTTAATAATAATAATAATTCAAATGACACATTGAAATTTTATTTTAATCGTCCACAAAATTTTCCAAATTTCAGTATCTCGTAACGTCCATGCAAACGGGAATTAAAAAATAGTCTAAGCTTTTGTCGAAAATGAGACATCCATGGAAACAAGTTCATAACGTGCACAAATAAGCTTAAGAAATTACGCAAAACATTAACTAACGTAACTAATTAAAAAACTAAATTAAGTAGCGTATCAACAAATAAACAACACCCATTTCGTATTACATAAGCGATTGCGGTAACTTACTATTTCGTAACAGGTCCTGACATAGATATCAGGTCTAGGGTTTTCACAGTTGGCGGGAAATTTGCGTGGCAAGATGTAGACTTTGGCACGCGGAGGTCCACCTGGATTTCCCGCAAAGAAGATTCCGCATCGCCAGCTACAAAACACCGAATAACGGGCTGCTTTATGCACAAAATAACCAGCAAACCCGAAAATACCTGTTGTCTTCACCAGCCGTTAATCCTAACCATGACAAGGCTAATAAAAAGGAAAATAACGTTGACCACGAAGCGGGCACGAACTTCGCCATTGCGTTTTGGCAGATAATCTTGGGGTTCACTCAGATTTACTCGCACCAGACTGATATCCAAAGTAGAACTGACCACCTGAGCGCGGCCAAGTTTCCTCGTCAATCCCGCTAAGCGTTATGAAAGGAGGGCCTCGGGTAGGGTGTGGTGTAGGGCTACCCACCCACCTGTAATGACTCTGGTAATTTCTTTGTTGCAATCGCACGTAACAGCAACGTCTTAAAGCTACGTTTACACTAAAACGTTCGATGTGTCAACGCAGTATTGACAAGATGGAAAAAGACTGAAAGAAAACTCAGACGCAAGTTACAAGGTTGTGCGCTGCTCTAGTTTACTCATTATAGCAAAATTAGAGAACATTTCACCATTGAGAGATATGTAGAAGTTCCCTTTATGGAGTATTGCTTAGTATCGTGTTTACTAGAGCCGAAGAATTACAATTGAAAACTGCGAGTTCAGTGATTATTTCGGAAACTTTTTTTTTTTTTTTTTGCCAGGAAAATAGAGAATGTGTTATACCGCTTTTTTTGTGGTATCAAAAGCTTAATTAGTATAACATTTCAGTTTGCCACGACACTAGTAACATTGTAATGTAAACCCTTGCTGGAAAGTACGAAATCTACTCGAGGCATGTGAAACACGATGAAACGCTTCCGGGTAGATATCATGTGTGTGTCGGTGGGGGAAAAGAAATTACAAAGACCCTTCCTAAGAAAAGTCTCCATTGGTGCAGGTCAAGTAGACAAACATCGCTCGACCTACATTCTTCTTGCACCTATCTCTTCTCCGGAATCGAACATGAAAACGAACCACATGTACGGTACACGTACCAGAGCAACTTCCACGCAAACGATGCCTAAAAGTCGAAGACCCTGTTTCGGAATGAGGCCAACCATAAACCTGGAATTAAGAATAAGAAAACCAACCCTGAGGCGAACTAGGAAGTCGACAGAAAATTTCAGGGTTTGAAGAAACTTGCTTGCAGCGAAAACCGCACTCAGTTTTGAAACACAAAGAAGACAAAAAAAAAGTCTGTGCTGACGTCTACCGGGAGAAATGAATATACTTTTTTTTTATTGGTTTATTGTTTTTATTTTCGGTAAAAGCTTTGCATTGTGGCGTGACTAGTTAGTACAGTTACACACGAGAAGGTCAAGGGCGTATTCGTCCCACAAAACCGCCTTCCTTTTCTTAGCTCTAATGCTTTAGCAAGGCGTCTCCTTTATTTCCAAAAAGGAACGGGATTTCCGACCCAAGCGCGCTTTAATCGTTCCATCAGCTGGTTCATGGAAGGCATTGTTCGTTTGTTATCTGTCAAAACACATCCTATTTGAGTCTAAAGAAAGTTGCTCTGTAAACATTCACGTAACGGGGTTCTCTTGCGTTTGTGAACCGGAATTTAAATTCGAATGTTCCGCCGTCACAAAACGAAAAGGGAAGAAAACTTGAATGACAAATTCACTTTTATCGCAATCGTAGTTCACTTCCAAGCAAAACTTACAGACGCATTTTTCATATTTTTAAATTTTTCATCGAAAAAACGAATTGTTCTTACTTTCTCGTTTTTAACCCTAAAAAGAATTTTTTGAACTTTTTCCGTCTTTTCATGTTCTTAAGCAGGACCCAACAGCAAGCACGCCTTTGGCACGGTTGTCAGCTTATTCGTGTATTCCGGATAGGTCGTTTTGGTATAAGGGCTGGCCGTTTTCGCACGTCCCTTCATAGCTAGACTACAGATTTGAGCGTCGCGCCAATTTAGCAATTTTCACCGCTAGGTGGCTGTGTTACGTTTTGGTTCGGTTTAGGAAGCGAAGCATCTTGTGTGCGTATTAAATAATAGTCAGTTTCATTGTTAAACCACAGTTGTAAGCCATGACAGCCTCCAGAGAAGAAGTGTTGTGGGCACTTCATCGAAAGGCAAATGTGTGACATGGGATGAAGAAGTGAGTTTTTCCAGTATTGACGAACTCAACAGGAATATAGTCCAAAACAACAAACTGCCAAGTCGGTGTCCATTCATAGTATCCAAGTGTCCAAGTCGGTGTATCAATTCCATTGGGATACTTGAATGCGTTCTTCATTACACGGAGTTCCTAACAATTTTTTGGTTCGTTGGTATCATGTTTCGTATATTGGATCGTGTGTTATAGCGAAAGCAAGCAATGGTGACACAGCAGGAATGGAAAACTTTAGGTCCCAACGTGATTCGCAGATGGAATTTGTAATTAATCCATGTTAGTGTGTATGATTTCTATGTCCCTTGCCTAACGTAGTCTTATTGCCTCTCGTTATGTTATTTCTAAGAATGTAAAATGGTGTGTTTTTTATTAAAGCGAATGAAAACGCGATATACAACATTCATACCAAAATTGTGCGTTATTATTAAATTTTACCTTCTTTCATCGTGAAAATACTTTATTTCAGAGCACTCGAGATGTATAAAAAGACTTCGGCTACGAGGTCGTCAGAGCTATAAAAAATACTTTTAGGTCACAGCATAAACTAATTATTTGTGAATTGGGATGCGTGAAAAAGCACCACGATTTTTTTTTACAGAAGAAAAATGCTTGTAATAAAATTTTTAGCAAATTAGCCGCACTTGACAAAGACAAATCCACGTTAGTAATTTTATTTCCGCCAACAAAAGCGGTTTGTTGTACTAAAATTATTATTATAATACATTATAAAATTTATTATAATAAATTATTATTAATGTTACTGGACTTACAATGATTATGGTAATTCCCAAGTATCCTAATAAATCGACATGTCTGCAATTTGGAAATTAAGGTGTGCAAATTGTCCGCCTCGACGAGAGGATTCTGAATCTGTAAGAATTATTGCGCTAGCTCTTTAAGTAAGCGAGAAAACTGAGCTTGAATACGTAATTATGCCCTGAGGGCGTCTCGGGAGCGAAAAATTTTGAAATCCCATAAGGAATAACATGGGGAAAAGTGCAATGCACGAGGCCTCATGCTTTTCGAGGCCTTGTTCACCCTTTCCTTTCCCTTTTCCTGCTTCCCATGCTGTTTCCAGTTGTACTCTTGGTAATCCCATTCTGGCGGGATATATCAGGTACCATAGGAAGCAGGCCAGGGCACAATCAAGTTTTTTTTCCTCTGAAAAACCAAACCGCAGACACGGAGAATCGAACCCACGACTTCACGATCCCAAGTCCAGGACTTAGACCGCTCAGCCAAAACATCTTATGGTTATGATATACAAACACATATATAAATTCAATATATAAATTTTTGAAACAACAGTCTCCATTAATGGACTCGTGGCTTACCTTCCTAATTACGTAGTTTCAAATACAAAAAAAAAATTAATAATTTTTTTTTTTAAAAAAAAGCTTCTGCACCGAAATTACACATAAAAATGCTACAGACAAGGTTATCTACCAAAAAATTCTTTCTCCAGTTTATTCAATGCTGTATACATTATCACTACACTTGGCATATCTTACGTACAATACTGTCAATAAAACAACCCAAGCAAAACTCCCCCGTACCTAACGCCACGGCAGCTGCGCGAGCGCGTCCCAAAGCAAGCTGTTTTCAACGCTTTTGACCCGCAGTTCCAAGCTTCTCAAAGGTAGTGTGCGGTTAGCACTTGTACTGTACAGAATGTGAAAACCCGACGGCTTGACCAAGTTTTACTTCTGAATACGGCACGCAAATCAGCTTCCACTTACAGTTTCGACCCTCGTACTTTCGAAACAAACGCATTTCTTACTGGACTAAGCTCCAGTTCTGCGATTTTCTTTTCCTGCTTTCGAATCCGGTCTTCTAGCACCTTAATTTGTAAACGATGCCTGTCAGTGGACGTTTGCTCTTCTTTCAAATCATCGTATTCCGCCTCCAATGCGGTTATCCTCGCTCTTAGACGAGCATTCTCCTCTTCTAAGTAGTTTAACTTCTTTTCCTTTTCACCTGTATTAGCCAAACATCGCAAAAAAGGATAAAAACGAATAAATAGTGCATAAAATAATAAACGAAAATGGCAGAAAAATTAACAATCCATATAAAAATAAATTCCGCACAAAAATCCATATAAAACAAAATAAAAGTAAAAAATGAAATAAAAAATAAATAAACACAATGAAAATATACAAAAAAAGTAAAAAATAAAATAAAAATGAGTTAACTGGACTAATTTTGGAAGAAATAAAAAAAAATAGCAGTGATTTTAATCACATACTTTTGACTTTCACACGATCTTCTAGAACGCGTTTGTCCGCTTCTATGCGCTGGACCAGACTCCTTAGGTTCCAAATTTTGTCTCTCTGCTCCTCAACCAAGTCTTCACTGTCTTTCAACTTCTTTTTCAAAGTATCTATTTGGAGTTGCAAGCGTTTTTTCTCTTTCCAGCGCTCAAATTCGGTCCCACTCTCGTGAGGTTTCTCCGCTTTGTGAAACATGGCAAGCTGAGCTTCCAGTTCTTTCACGCGATGGGATAAGCGCACAGCGTCGCCAGCGTTGACTTCACGAGCGACGCGTTCCGCTGTTAGTTGCGTCACTCTGGTGCGCAACACCACCAATTGCTTCGATATCGAAGCTTTGTCAGCGTGAAGCTTGTTGAAACCGCTTTCTTTTGACTCTATTTCTGTTCGCAGATTCTCAACCTGCAATTGCAAAAAAATTAAGTTTATTCACGCTTCTTAAACCTTTCGCACTACTATTGTATAGAAAAATTAGTTAAAGAGAGCGAATTTACTTGTGAGGTAAGAGTTTTCACACTTTCCTCCTTTTCGGACAATTTCGACTGCATATTCGCAGCCTTTTTCTCCAAGTCATAGATTTTTGTTTGCAGGTTAGCAACTTCGTCTTCCTGGATAATCGGAGCTCGTGGTTCAAATTTACGGCTATCGAAGTCGTTCTAAAAAATAATAGATAAATAAATAAAAATAAAAAATAAAGTAAGATATAAATAAGCTTTTGCGCTTTTATTTGTAAAAAATGTTTTTCATAATTCGTTTACCTTCATCTGCTCTACGACTGTCTGCAACGCTTTCATTTGCTGCTCTTTATTAGTCAATTCGGTCTTCAGCTTCTGGACCAACGCGTTCAGTAGCTTGGCTCGTTGTTGCTCGAAACTTTCTGCAGTTAAATTCTGAGTTACTTGATCGTAGCCTTTCCGTAGAGTGCGAATTTCTTGTTGTGCTGCTTCTAATTCCTTCACGAGCTTTTGGCACATCATGTCACGTTCCTTTTCCAAACTACATACAAAAAGATCATTTGCGCAAACAACAAACAAAAAAATTAAAAAAAAAATAAATAAAAGATTTTAAAAAATAAAAAAGTAAAAATAATACAAAATATCTATAAATAAAAATAACACCGAATATCCGACGCATTATTGCAAACGAAAAATAAAAAGAAAAAAATATACATAAATAAAGAAATTTAAAAAATAACACAGAAAATTCCGCCGTCGACTGAATGGAAAACTATTGAGATCTCCATGCAAACAAATTGTATAAAAAAGTACCTTTCTTTGAAAAATTTAAGTTCTCGAGCGCTTTGGTGATACTTGTGCTGCCATTCTTGGCACTGAATCTGCCAGTTTTCCTTTTCTCGCTGCAAACCTTGGATTTCTTCCTCTAAAACTGTCGCTTGACTTGACTGCAACTCTAATTGGCTCATGGCAGCGCGATTGGCCGCTTCAGCAGCTGCCAAATCCCTATGGAGTCTCTCCGCTCTAAGGAAAGTCAAACACAGAAAGCATTCACACAAAGTTTCCAATAACATTCGTATAACAAAAGAAAAAAATTGAAAAAAATAAAAATTAATTAAAAATTGAAATATAAAAAATATAATAAAAAAGTTACTTCGACAAAGCTCGCTGATGGTTATAAATCGTGTCTTGCAGTCTTAGAATCTCGCCTTTATGATCTTCAATCAGCTGGCACTGTTCTCGTCGCGATTCTTCCAATAACGCTTGATAGCGATCTACAACTTGTTCTTTTTCTTGTAAACGGCCGCGTAAGACCACAATGGCTCTGTGGAGAAGCTACGAAACAAATACACAAACATGAAAAGTAAAATTACAAAATTGAAAATAAAACAAATAATAATCGGAATTTCTTCAAAGCAAAGTTCCCAGCTTCGCAGAAATACGCACTTCTTTGGCTTCCGACGTTTCAAAGCTGTCAGGTGCGTCGGAAGATCGCCGTACTGCCTGTGGTAACTCATTACGGTGCTGCATTAAAAGCTGTTCTTTCTCGTCGGCGCACTTTTGAGCTTGCCGAAGCTGGAATTCCAATTCCTGGTTCCTTTCCTCCACCATTTTTAGTTGCGTGACCTGTTCGGTAGAAGATTTTGAAAATAAGTCACTAAATATAAGCCCAATCATGCGAAAAACTCAATAAAAAATCAAATCGAACTGAAATAAAAAATAAATAATCAAAAATCAACGAAAAATTATATTAAAGCGATATAATGAAAATACAATACTTTTGATGCTAAATTTCGCTCCATAACGCTGATCTCACTCATAAACTTCATTTTTTCGGATTCCATTCTCTCTTCAAAAGCGCTTAACTGGGTTTTCACACGCGCCACCTCGAGTTCCAAGTAAGTGGCTTTGCTTTCTTGGCATTTCAAGGTACTGTCGATCAAGTCTAATTGGCAAATGCCCGAATTTTGACTTGCAGGTACGTTCGCGGCGACCAGGACTTCTTCTTTCGGACTGGTTGAGCGCTCCATCAACACCTTTTGTTGGAATGCAGTCGCTTTTATGGAGTCTTTAAGCTGTTTCTTCAATTCTCGCCTTTCTCGTCTAAAGACAGCGTTGAAACAAGGCTTAACTTCGTTTTCAGGAAATGTGTGTAGCCCAAGTACCTTAGTTCTCTCAAGTTTTCACGTAGCAGAGAATTCTGTCCTTGGATTTTCTCTAGTTGACACTGAAGATCCAAACTCGGGTCGTAATGGCCCCACTGTCTCTCTGCGTTCAAAACTGTCAGCAGTTTTTCCAATGTAGGAGATTCTAGCTTTACATCACTTGATCCTACAAAAGAAAAAAAAATGTTACAGAAAATTTGCAAATAATATTTTTCGACCAAATAAACTCAAAAAAGTTTTACGAGATCTTTTATATTTTTATTGTTTTTTTTAAAACAAAAAACAAACAGTGTGAGTGTTTACTTGTTATTTCATGCAAAATGTTATTCATGTATATTTAATTTATTTTTAACCAATTATTATAATTGTAATTTCCTCAGAATAGTCTCAAAAAGATTATATTCTAAGGAAATAGTCACCATCATGCTCTCTGACGGCTTCGAGAATTTCACCCAATCCTTTTCTTAACACCAAGTTTTCGGCGCAGACTTTCTCAAAATCTTCCAAAAGTTTCGGAGGAATTTCAATTTCCTGAGTTTTCTGCGATTCAGGCGCAATTTGCGTTGCAACGGAATGTTGAACTTTTTCAACGAAGTTTTCTGTGGAAATTTTCGGGGGTGATTCCAGAGGTGAGGATTTTTTCCGAATTTCTCGCTTCAGGCTTTGATTCTGAAAAAAGTGCAATAATACATATTAATAATGTACTATAATAATATATTAAATTAAATAAATGGTGTCGCTCAGGTAGAATCAAAGTTTACCTCAAGACGGTAATTCAAAACGTCGTCCTTGAGCTTCTTCAGCTCGCTCAACAGCTTGTGGTTCTCGAAGCGCAATGAAGACAGCTTCGAAGTCGACTCGGTCGACAACTTATGACTGGGACTTAAACCTAGTTTGGCTCGAAGTTCTTCGTTTTCTGTCTGCAGTTCACTCAAATCCATTTCTAGGCAATTGCATTGTTGGTTGAGCTGCTCGTTTTGGACTTGAATTACGTTCAGTTGCTTTCGAACGGTGCGTAACTCCGCCGTAGCTTCGGCCAAGCCATACTCGCCAGCTTCGTACTGCCGCATTCGCTGAAGTGCCTCGTTCAACTAAAAAGACAAGCAAAGAATATATATCTTAAAATAAATAAAACGCAAAAATCAAATAAAAAGGAAAAAACATAATAATAATAATATCAATAATAATAATAATAATAAAATTGAAAATAACGAAAATAAATATAAAAAATGGAAAAATGAGCTAAACTACAAAAAATCCTACAAAATTCGTTAAAAAGAAAAAAAATAATAAATACCAATACGAGTTAAAAATTCAGCATTCACAAAAAAAGAATAAGACCGTAAAAAAAATCTCCTAAAATAATAAACGAAAGTCACATACACTGAAATAAGCTTAGAAAATGTCTATTTGCACTAAAATAGCGTACTTCTCTTTCTCTATCGCTCATTTCTTCATCCATAGCTGCTAATTTCGTCCTTAAGTCCGCAACGGTCGTTTCGCTCTCTACTAACTGATGTCTCTGTGCTAAAATGATCTTCTGACCTCCATCGTCCTCCACATTGGCCAAAACGCTTTTTAATTCCTGGATTGTCGCTGTACTACTTTCCATCTCGTCTGTTGCATCTTTCAATTGACGACTTAGATGCTCTAGTTGCTCTTCGCGCTCTTTTATTATCTAAAAAAAAAAGAATATAAACTAGCGGAGAAAAAATATAAAAATTAATAATTAAAGTATGAGTTTTGTTTACTTGTTGTAGTTTGATTACGGTTTCTTTTTCGGTGTCTAGTGCTACATAGATGCCTTGTCCTTCGATTACTGCAAGTTTGGTACGTAAGTCACCGATTTCGATGTCTTTCGAGAGAATGATTTCTTTACACTTCTCCAGACTCAAATCAACAGCCTGGGCAATGGATTCTAAGTCTTGGTCGTGCTGAAGTCTCAACGCTTGAACTTCGTCCAAACGGCTTTTTAGGACAGCGTTCTCTTGCCTCAAACTCTGCAGCATCTCTGTGAAAAATAAATAAATAAAGTATAAAAATAGATAAATAAACATATAAAATAAAATAAATGAAATAATTTTGCTAAGTGTGCAGAAACCTATAGCACAAAAATGATTAAATTCAAGAAAAAAATAGTACGCATAAATAATTGTATCATTTAAAAAAAGTAAATTATTGGCAAAAAAGCTAAGATTTTAGCTAAGTATTCAAATATGCGCTAAAAGTACTGAATTAGAATATAAATGAAGCTAACAGTAAATTTGATAATATTGTTTTCGCCGAACCACGAGCTACGAACACTTAAAAAAAATAATTAAAAAATTAATATATGAAAAATGGAAAATGTGAATAAAGGAATTTTAGATGTTCACCGTCCGCCATAACCGATGTTCGCTTCAAGACGGAATATTCTTCTACGGCTTCTTCCAAACGCTTCACTTCAGCGGCCATATTTTCCTCCAAACTCTTGATGCAGCTTTGATACGCAGTATTTTCTTCTTCCAAGCTGTGACAGTCGTCTAACAGCTGCTTAATGTGCAATTTGCAATCTTCTAATTCTTGCGTCAACTCTTGGATTTTTTCTCCCGATTGTCGTTGCTGCCATGGTGGCTCTTCTTCAGTTGCGTGTTGGCGTTGAAGATGGTTGAGATCACTTTGCAACTCGCGCTTTTCCTTTTTTAAGATCTCAATCTGCGCTTTTAACTAAAATAAATAAATAAATAAAAAATAACAACAATACTAAAAGTATATAATAAAAATACTGGAAATTAAATAAAATATTTTTAATATTTATTTTTCTTTCATTTAAGCAAGTCCATTTAAAAAAATGTTTTATTATTTTTTTAAATATTCTTCATATTTTTTAATTTTTGGTTCCTTACATCTTTAGAATGTTGTGTACTTGAATATATTTTAATTACTTTTAAATAATGTGGGTATTTAGGAATTATTTTAGTAATATTTTTTTAGTAGATTAAATTTTCAACATCGTTACTTTAATAATTTTAATTATTTATTCCTTCTCGTACTTTTTTATTTGTTTGGCGTTCAACACTGAGCTCTTGTTCTTTGTCCTCCAGTTTGTCTTTCAATCGTTCTACATTAGGTTCGTCTGCCTCGTCTTCGGATGTTGTGGAATTAGTCTTCGATTTGGTACTATCTTTCCGGCGGAGGCTTTTCTTTCTTTGAGATCTCTTACTCTGAAAACAATCCATTATTAATTCAGTATTTTATTTATTCTGTAAGATATTAGCATATTACCAGCTTATGTTGATAAATTAAGGCGTTTTTAGCTAATTTAAACAATACAACTACTCTTCTGCTTTGTTCTTCATCACTGATTTCGCCAAACAAATCAAAAAGTTCTTTGTCAAGATCCAATTTCATCAAAACATTGACTATTTCTTCATGACTAGATTCGTTTAAATCATCTTCTAGTTTTTCTTCAAACCAGTCCCATGCCAGGGGTGCCATTCTGGACAAGGTAACTCGTTTTTACGCTTAAATAATTTTTTAAAGAATAATATCACATTTTCTCACTGGACAACTTCGAGAACTCAAAACTTGGTTGTGTTGTTCTAAGTTGTTGTCATAGCAACTCCATCCTCCTAGTGCGAGGACGTATTTCTTTCGGAGTTTTAGAGCTGGTTTGTTAGCACAGCACGTCTCCTACAAAGCCGTCCATTAATAACACTATCACATAACTAGTCAAAATCGACCTTGTAACAAACCATTTTTCCAACTTTTTCTTAAAATCACTTATGCGTTTCTTCTTCAAAGCATTGGTGCGCGCCATTGTCTGAAAAACTCGGAGTGCACAAGTGCTTAAAAGATCATTCTTGACGCTTACACCATCTAGAGGACGAATCAAGCGACAGTACATGTAAATGTAACCCGTTCATAAACTTTTGACAGTTTTGCGCGTGCAATGAAAAATTTAACGATTATGCAGTACTAACAGTATTTCCTACATATATTCGTGGTTAGCCTCGTGTTCCTAAGCAACTTTAACCGTTTTTGACTTCAACTTCCTACTTCATTTGCCTTCTGTCAATGAAATTTGGAACCACGTAATAATGTACTGGGCGTATTTGCTGCTTGCTTCTGTACGAATTTTCCTAGTTTTCTTACCCCAGACTGGTTATATCCATCCGGATGAATTCTTTCAAGGCCCAGAAGTGATAGCAGGTGAACTGTCATTAATTAAAAAAATAGAGCAAAAATATACATATTTTTCTTACCTATTGCAGGCGATGTATTTGGTCTTCAAGTACAAAAAACATGGGAATTCCAGACCTCGCAGCCCATACGTTGTATAGCATTTCCTGCCCTGACATCTGGCTTGCCGTTTGTGCTTCTGAAGTTGTTAGCTGGCATTTTCCGGGACAAATTCAACGTTGATCTCTTGTCGCCTTATTGGCTTCTCATCGCACCGCGCATCTTCATGACGCTTTTGTCCTTCGTGGTGGACTTGATGGTATTCAAAATAGCTCGCTTATGGAAAATCAACGCTTCCGCGTGCTTGCTTTGGCTATCTTCGTCTTACGTGATGGCTGTCTATGCCACACGGACGTTTAGCAACTCGATGGAAACGATTCTCTTTGCTTTGCTGCTCTTTTACATCTGCGAGGCGATGGAGCGCACTGAGCAAGTACACGCGCAAGAAAAAGTGTTGGAAGAAGAACTCAAAATGGCGCACAGCACGGCCGATAAGGTGAAGCTGCTTCGCAAACATCGCAAACTTCCGCCGCACAATTATTTTCGTTGCCACGAAATCGCTATTGTCACGACGCTCGGCTTCTTCAACCGCTCCACCTTTATCGTCTACTCCTTCGCTCCAATCTTCTTTTGGCTCCAGCGAGGGCTGTCGACCCGCCAAATCGGATTCACCGATTTCCACTTACGCATGTTTAGCCTCTTTCCTTCAACCGTGCTCACTTCCATGGTCTTGATCCTCATCGATTCTCTATACTATGGCACGCTGTCTTGGCGTGAAATCAACGGTTTCAATTTCACGGCCTCGGATTTCGTCATAACGCCCGTCAATTTCATCGTCTACAACTTGGATCGCAATAACTTAGAAGAACATGGCGTGCATCCATGGTATCTCCATATGCTAGTCAACGTTCCGATTTTATTCGGCGTATTAGGGTTACTAGGTCTCATTTCTACTCTATTGTTAGTCATCAAGGCCGTTAGCGACGCATGGATAGACAAACCTAAGTTATTTCATTATGAAGGCTTAATGCACTTCGCGTTTGCTATTCCTGTATTGATCTTGTCGCTAAATCCGCATAAGGAAGCGCGGTTTTTGGTACCAGGAATCATCCCTCTGGTGTTACTGTTCGGGCCCTCGTGGGCGGCGCACCAGAAAGGGTGGGCGGGGCGGATAGTCAGGTCGTCCTGGTATGCGTGGAACGTCATGGGCATTCTTTTGTTCGGCTTTGTGCACCAAGGTGGCGTGTACGGCGTTCTGGACCACTTCCGTCAGCATTTAGCGACGGTGGCGCCACTGACGCACACGCACATCGTGGCGAGTCACACGTATATGCTGCCGAACTATCTGCTGATGCTGCCTGATCCTAGTCAAACGCGAGTTTCGGCGGAAGGGGTTCAATACAAGAGAGCAGCTACGACGTTTATGCATGACCTGAAAGGCGAGCCAGTTTATCACGTGAAGAGGTATTTGGCCCAGTTGTTGAAGGAAGAGAAGGAGCAATGGGAAACGAAGAAGATTCGCACCAATATTTTCTTAATTCTACCGCTGACTTGGGAAGGCACATTCCAGAAGAGTCTGCAACACAAAAATCCCGGGTTCGACCTGCGGACGGTGAGGTACATATACCCGCATTTGAGCATGGAAGACCCGCCCAATTTTTCAGATTTGTGCACCACGGGGAAATTGACCAAAGCGAAGAAATGCCAGAAACTAGGCAACTGGCTCGAGTCCAAAGTCAATCAACTGGCGCTAGCTATTTATCAAGTCATTCCTACATTAACTTAAGTACATTTTGAATTTAATTCAACACTGTCATTCATCGTTTTAACTACAACATACTCGATGTGTCTGCAAAAATGAATCTGTGCTAGTCTTACAAATCTGAAGCCACGGTGGTTTTTGTGGTCTTGTATTCTGTTTAATAAACACTATTCATGTGGAGACTGACGTTTCGTTTACCAAGTTTTACTTATAACCGATTAAAAAATAAACTGCAGTAAAGGAGAGACGCAAAGGAACAATACCAAAAACACACTACGCTTTTGACGGATTCTTGATTCATTCTAACAACAGTGAATTTTGTTTCACCTTTTTTTGAGCAGACGTTATTGCCTTGCGAAGTTTCCCACCGCGAGAGCGCGACTGTGGTTCACAGTCATCGCGCCACAGTAGCACGTGACCGCGCTGAGCCAATGGCAAAAATGAAGTTTTGCATTTTGCAAGCCAACTCGTACTCTACACGCACTTTATAGGCCGATTCGAACTTTACAACTATTTACAAGGCGAAATAACAAAAGCTCCAAACTGCACTCATTTCGCCGTGATGGCTGGGTGGATAAATTACTGTCATATCTTGTTTCTCCGTTCAAGATGGCGTCAACCAACTGCAACACATAAATCATAATCATCAATCTAAAACTGAGCTTCTGATATTTTTTGGTATTTTTTTAGGTAAAAGCAACCACAGTATCCAACCTTAATTGACGAACCAGCTGCGAGCAAAGATACATCATCCGTGTTTGGATAGTATGAAGCGGTGTCAATCCCTCCCCGGAATAAACGCGGCCTCAATTCTTCGTCACTTTGGAACCGCGCTACTCGGTCAATGTAACACGCTTCGTGAAGTGCAGGGATTTGTTCCTTGGAAGCCATTTTCGTCTGTAGTAATATCACTAAAGAACTTATTTTGAGTCCAATTTTCCAGTAACATACACCAGAAAATCGAACAGCCTTGGATTTATGGACTAGAAGAATATCACTAGTTTGAATGACTAGCACAAATAACCTTATTCGGCGCCATTTCCTCTCGATATTTATCGGATTTCCTCGATACTTCTCGATATTTCCTCTCGATATTTATTATCGCCATGCGATTCAATTGGAGTTATTATCGCAAATGCTCTGATATACCTCGATTCGATACCAACGATCAGCAATATCATACTGAAGCATTCTGTTGTAAATGGACTTGACTCTCTCCTGTCTTTCTACACGATTTCTCAATGCAAAAAGGGAAACAAAGATAATTTTATTACACAAATTATAGAATAATATAAAGAAATAAAAACCCAGACATATTTAGGGAATTAAACGTACGTTGCTGAGGAGCTGTCATGCCAGCATGTGTTCATCATAAATTAAAGCCACGCGATGATACGCTCCGTTTAACGAGGTCGTTTGCTTGGCAACAGCTTTCTGAAAACTTTCTTTTGACATCGGAAGTACTCTTTCATCATGTATGATGCTTTTATGATAAGATCGAGTTCGCTTGCTGCTTTTTGGAGCGCAAACAATTCCAGTACGGTGTTTGTGCACTGATGACATCTGCGATCGTTTTCCTAACGCTACACACAAAAACGTGAATAAAACGTAAAAAGCGAAAACATAAGCTTGAAAAAAGAGAAAAAAATGTTTTTTCTTTTACGTATCTCACGGAAACAGCTCCGCCAAAAAAAATAAACTAGGGCAAGGTTGTCCTGTCAAAGCCTGTTTTGCTTGGAGAACTACTTCAAGAAAAAATTCTTTGACACATCAATCCTGCAATGTAAATACGCTTTTAAAGATGCGCAAACTGATGCATGTTTCTTTCACATACCTCGACAATAGTGAGACCTTGCCGTGTGCTAAGTTTATCAACAAACTTGTTAATTGGCACAATATTGTCGCATTCGAAGTAGCTAATTAACTAATTAACCCTATTCTCAACTGTTGGTTATATATTATAACACAATAATTTGCACAGTTCACCGTTCCCTTGTGGCTTGCAAAGTAAATTTTCACCGAATTAGGATTGTACTCTTCATAAAACAAAGGAAAGGATTTAAGTTTTTCCTTGATTTATTTGATTTTGAATTAAGATTTATTGACGTAAAACGTATTAGTTCATTGGCTATATTTTGTCACCTACTTTAAGCTCTTGTTGTTGTACTATTGGTTTATTGTCTACTTGATTTTGTCTCTAGTTATTTTTTAGAAGTAATAAACTGCCATTACTAAAAGTTTGCTGTATTTTATTTTCACTTATTTTTGTCGCTAATTTATTTCTTTGTTAGCGTTGTGCTATAATTTCGTTTCATGTTGCACCATTTTATTTTCTTGCTCGTTTGGGTATTTTGTATATGTATTTTTTATTTCACTTCGTATGCCATGGGGAGCAGAAGATTGTGCAAAAAACGCCACAAAGTCTGCGTCTGATAGACTGTCATGTTCGTAAAGCGTGCTAACGTTATAACCTCGGCCCAATTTTTCGCCAACGTCAAGAGCTCAAAGTTTTTCAGCGCTCGTTTCTTTCCAAAAATTGGAACACTCGCGGGTTTTCGTAATGCGCTCCGTGGGCGGCAAAGTTGCTTTGCAAGTCGTCCCATGTTACTAGCAAAAGTTCTTCCTCGTTTTTCCTTTTCTTCAAAGTCTTTTGCACGGCCGAGTCCAAGAAATCCAACGCATTTGTGCCTTCAATTAGGCTAAAAAGCAAAAAATAAATACATAAATAAAAAAAAGGCTTTATTAGCCCGAAGCCATATTAAGAGACTTTAATTTGTTTAGACAGAAGAACGAACACATAGCGCCACCAATGTATTTTTAATAGCCAACGAGCACTTCTTACAGTTGTACTGCTCCTTTTCAAACCTATTCCTTGTAACGGCTCTTTATACATGTTCCCTGTTTGGTTGCTCTGCGCTATACGCCCCTATATACACAAAGGATTTTCTTTGTTGGAAGCATGAGTTTTCTCGAACGCTTAATGAATTGATTTAGAAATCGAATATTTCGAATACGATATGATTAACTTCAATTTAAGCATTACAGCAGACATTTTCGTATCCACGCGAAGCAGCAAATATTCGGTATCATTTAAGTCTGATTTAATCACATAAACAAAGAAAGTTATCAAGATTCTTGTGTTCATGAAAGTTATCATGTTCACGAGCCTTCCTTCATTGAAAACTGCCTAATCTTACGAAATAAAGTTCAAAGGCCAGCCTTTCACAGTATCTGAGGGCGTTTTCATCGTGAAAAGTGATATTTCGTAGATAACCATTAAAAAAATGTGTTTTAAGCCCTTGTCTGATCGGAGACCAGCTTTCTTACACTCAACCTAACGGTAGTCTCATGTTAACTGGCCATTTTCCGATAAGAAACTAGCTAAGAATCATGTGTATCTGGAGTTTACTCTTACCGGTTTTGTTCAGTAACCGGAACGTATTCGCTTACACACAGAACTAATGTTTTTATTTAGCGGTAGCCGTCCAAACCCAGAATGTCACGAGTACCTTGGAACTACGAGTTTCTTCGCAAACTGCATCAGTGGTACTTGAAGAAAAACGGGAGTTGACACTTTACTTGAAGTAAAATCTTGCAATTATTCTTCTTTTTTAAAAAATAATGAACAATATTTTTATGGCATTTCGAATATTTTTTCATTAAAATTCCTTAACTTGCGCAGGGGCACAACTCCGGCAGAGGTCACTCTTGTACCCGCGTATGAACCACGTGGCTCGGAAAATCTCGTGTATCCATTACCAAATATTAGTGTGGAACCTGGTGTTAGTGACTGGCAAACTACCGCGGTAGTTCAAAGCCGCAAGGTTGGTCAAGTAGTTATCATATGGACAGCAGTGATTGCTGACTTCGAATCTCATGACACAGACATAAAGTAAAATAAATATATCAAAATATATATATTAAATACGCGTTTATTATAGTGCTGGCGAAGCGTTCACTGTCGTGAGCATAATCCGCTCATGGTACGTTGACATTGTGGGTTACGTCATCGGTTGGTCCTATTTTGTTCTCTGGTCACTTGCGTATTGGCCTCAAGTTTACAAGAACTGGAAGCGCAAAAGGTAATTTACAGTTATCATACTTTACATTACAATTTTTTTTATTATATTTATCGTTACAATTGTTAATCGTTACAATAGTTAATAGTTTTATTTTAAACCTTCTAGAGTAAGTGAAATTTCACACTTTGGGTATTTGTAGTGTCATTGGCCTCAATTTCGACTACGTAGCACTGAACGCGTTGGGCAATGTGGTGTACCTTTGTTTCAATTCTAGTTTATACTGGAGCTCATTCATTCAAGTAACTCGAACATACATTATATTTCACCGTTTTTAACCAATATTGTAAATTTGATTATATATTTAATAAATTTGATTTTAAACAGGCGCAGTACAAAGCTATTCATCCGTACGGAGTGCTGCAAGTGAAATTCAACGATGTGTTCTACGCCTTGCACGCTTCTATTTTACGCCTTTTGACGGGTATTCAGTGCTGTATTTACGAGGTATTAGCGACTTTTTTTTTACCAAATTTAATATTAATTCATATTATATAGCGAGGGAAACAACGCATGTCTCCGCCGGGTATCGGGTTCGCCATCGCGTTAGCCTTGATTTTGATCAGCTCCGTGATATGCGTAGGTGCAAATGTTCTCACATGGCTCACTGTTCTCTACATCTGCTCTTACGTGAAATTAGCCTCTACGTTAGTCAAAAACTGTCCGCAGGTACCTTCATTCGCTTCGTACTCATTCACTTTGTTAATCTTTATTAAATACGTATTGTCGCACAACCATTTTTCACAGCAATTTTATTTAACCAAAGCTCATTTTCTTTCTTTTCAACCAATATTTTAATCATAATTTTTTTAATAGGTTTACATGAACTACAAGAGACAAAGCACGGAAGGCTGGTCCATTAGTGGGACTATAATGGACATCGTGGGTGGAATCTGTAGTATTCTTCAAATGTTCCTACTAGCGTACAACAGCGGTATGGCCTTTCGTAACATTATTGCTGCCAATTTTCTGTCAAACGCGCCCATTTCTCAACTTTTCGTACCTAAGTTCCACATGCTGGTAAAATTGCGCTAAAAATTGTAAATAAACTCACCTAAGCATACGTAACCTAACTCCATGGTCTGCATTCTAGACTTCCTCTAATCCGTACACGCTTTAACCGGTTACCAGCTTCATACGAATACACTTACGTTAAAAAAACCTTTAAATTAAGAGAAAATTGGCGTGGAGTAAGAAAGCAATTTTAACTTAAAGATTGAAGAAATTAATTATTGTTATGGATAAATTAATACTTAAAAATATGTGTATTGAACATCAACTTTATTCGCTACTTTAGTTGTGGATTATCAATATAAACATTATTATATATTTTTTTATTTTTTTAATATTAATGTTGTATATTTTGGGCCAAACGCTCAGTTAGCCAAAAAAGTTAGATTAGTTTTAGAAGAAATGGACAAAGAATTGGTGTTAAAATAAAAAAGTACTAGCTTGAATCATAATATCTTTTTATTGATAGACGACTGGAACTCGATTTTCGGAAACCCGACCAAGTTTTTATTGGGATTGGTTTCAATAGCGTTCGACGCAGTCTTCATGTTCCAGCATTACGTGCTCTACAGGTAATTTAACTACACAAAACATTAAACTAGCTTATTAGTAGTCTCTCCCAACCTCCAAAGTGACCGTCTGCTTTTGATGTCTTCTCGTTACTTAATAGCATATATATCTTAATTAATATGTGTCGTCAAGTTTCACACAGCTTTATTGAAAGATAAGAGCTAATAACTTCTCTGTTACGAAGTTATCTCGACCTTCAAGGAAAAAAACACTCAGAAACCTCGGCTCAGAGCCTTGTACAGCTCGCGGGAATTCCCTGCTACTTCTTCCAACAAGGTCGGGGATAAAAACGGGGGATTAGAAGAGTTTTCCCCCAAGTTGGGGACCTTAACTTCTTGGGGTATTGGCTTAACGACGTCTCTCCTGGATCGATTTGCCCGACCTAGATATTACTCACCTTGGGAGTTGGGAGATGAAAGTTCAAGGGTTATAGTTTTATCATGTTTGATGCCTTTTTTCAGTATAACTCATGTTCTTGATTGTCTAGGCATCCAAAGAAAGCAAAAACTGTCCCACACAGCCGGCCAACTTTGGTGAAAGAAAATGGAGACGGCCAAACTGCCTACTTCGCATAAATGTTTTCTGTTGCAACTTATGCATAATTGTGGAATAAAAATAGTTTAAAATACGTCTAAGCTGTATTTATTTGTTGTATGTTTCTTGAAATTGTTAAAGCAGGTCAGTAGAATAAGATTCACCTGTCGCCGCCAGAATCGCGCTAACGGTGACAGGGAACTGTTCTGTTTTTATAAGGCAATTTGCTCACTTCAGATAATTTTGATGAAGCAAAATACAGAGGCCAATAGGTTACACTCATGCACTGTTAGTGATTTATTTTTAACTTAATTTTACAACAATCAAATCGTGTGCTGAAGAAATAAGTCTGGTTCAAAAGGAGGTCAAAAAGGGACTAACTCTTACAGGCTGGGTGCAGGGGATTTTATTATCACCAATAATGAATTTAGGATTACGGTGGGAGACTACGAAATTTAACTGTTGAGTAACAATGAAATTGAACATAGTGGATATTTTGTCCATCGTGCTGTTTCTATCCAATACAACAAGGCACATTAAACATACACAAAAAACCTTTCGTGCTTTAGCACGGAACATCACCATTTTCTTTAACGAAAATTGCTTCCATTGTAGAAAACAGAGGGACGGGACAGATGAGACGTCGGACAAACTGTAAAAATTTATTTGTTGCATGTTTCTTGAAATAGTTAACGTAGATCAGTAGAATACGCTTCACCATTTTCTTTAACGAAAATGGCTTTCATTGTTGTTGAAAACAGAGGGACGGGACAGACGAGACGTCGGACAAACTGTACAAATATTTTAACTAATGAACTACCAACAGTTTGGAACTGGAAAAAATCACACACTTAGTGGGAATAAGGGAGTACAAGCCGGAAAAGTTTTGTTGAAAAAGAGGACATCGTACACGAGAAAGAAAATTAATTTGTGGCACTTTTTTAAGAAAGTGGTCCTGGTACTTTCGTTGTATCGCTCAATATGTCCGTAAAAAATTAAGCAAAAATACTTTTTGTTTAGAAGATAAGTTGGAGAATAATATCTCCAAAGATTTGCTACAGATTCATTCTGCGGATTTTGTTTCCTCAAACAGCGATAAGCCATTACAAAGCAAAAGCGTCGGAGTTCACAAACTTAATTTTAACTTCGTGTTTGCCTTGATTTCCAAAGTTACAGCTGAATTTTCCATTGATTACCAAAAACTCTGGTCGATGAAGTAACTTTGCTGTAAGAATAGAGCCTCTAACTTAGTTGTCATTCGGTAGTGAAAATAAAAAAAAAAACTAAAGTTGTGCCGAAAAGCTTCTTGCTTTCAACTTCTTGTTGCTAAGAAGTGAACACAAACTTGATTTTGGCATCGTAAGCAAGCCTATTCATCGCTGCATTAGGCGATCCTTTATTTTGTTGCGTTGCGCAGTTGAGGAGCAGTAAATTGGTTACTTTTTCTCGAGAAAAGCTCCAGGTTTGCCCCACGTGTTCAGAATTGACGGTAAAATGTTCCATAGGAAGCCCATAAACGACCTTAGCAAGGTTTAAGAATTTTTAGCTAATAGTTTTGTGGGCCAGACTACTGACACAAAGGCTGATAAGTAAATGTCCTAACCTTGCACAATCTTGACTTTAAGCTTTCACCTTTAGTCATAGAAGTTGCCTTTAATCTTAAAATCATTCCGAGAGCGGGATTCCACCGTGCGCTCAAGGTTGTACTGTATACAACACGTATGAACACCTGACCTTAACTTGTCACTTCACTGATAGTCTAAGAGTCAAATTTTAAAGAAATGAGACTCTTACACTCCTGTGATTTTCTACAATATGATTCCATGTATTCCTTCTACGGAAGTATGAAACTATATAAAATAATTAAATTTTTAAAGTAGTTTAATTGAAGTTTAAAATTACTTAAACGCTGTTAAACACGTTTAAAAATACAATTAGATACACTAAACATCAGTTTACTATTGACAAATTTTTAGTCAGGCCAGTCGTGTTTGAAACACATGATAAAATTTGGTGAGATTATTTTTTTGGCAAGTTACTTTTATTTACTTTTTCCACGTTACTTCAGCTTCCGCTAGCGTATCATTTGCCAGTTTACATACTTTATTTTTCTTCTCATTTTCAGGTGGAGGTTCACAACTATGTCACGAAGAGCGATAATAGGGAGGGGATAAGCAAAACAAGGGGACCACTAAATATTTGATAACTAGTGGCATAGAACTAGATTAGGAAGTTTCAGTAAATTCCCTCAGTGCACACTGATTGTCATGCCGTAGCTCATGTGAAACCTCGGGAGTAGCTAAAAATCATGTGGCTTAGGAGTTTACTCGTACTTTTGTTCCTCAGTAACAAGAAAGTGTTGGATAGCTAGCAGAATTTAATCTTGTTTGTCATTTAGCGGGAGCCGTACAAGCCCAAGATATCACGCATACTTTGCAGTTAGCAGTGTCCTCGCAAACAGTATCAGTGGTAGCTGGGGAAGAATGTGACATCAAACTGACTCTGAAGTAATTGATAAATCAGCGTTCATATTTTCAAAAACTTATTTCCAAGTAATGCTCAATGTTGCGGTACTCGAAATAAAGTAAAGAAGGGTTCATTTCGGAAGGTTTGCTTAACTACAATTGTTTACGCCTACGTGTTGGTATAAACGTGACTTTTAACTAGTAACGATTACTGAACACGCATCACTTAATAGCTGCACAGTACGTCGTTAGTAACGCAACTTCGAACCTTGCTTCAGAAAGAAGCCATATAATGACATATTCCATGCTGAGGTTCTTGCACTCACCACTCGGAGCGCTGCTGTATAGCCTTCCAACCATGGTGGTGTTTATTTACATCTTTGTTTGTTAATCATTTTTCTTTCTCATGCACGCATTTTTCAGTGTTTGTCTTCAATTCTGATTATCAACTGAATATCGTAGTCAGTGTCCCATGTCTTTATTACGCAGCTCAAATTCTTTGTATTTTATTCTTTTAAATGAATAGAGTGCTCCTTGAAACTGCATAGGAAACTTAGTCATTCTCTTCGTTTATGTCACGAAAAAATCTTCTATCTAAGAACATAAGAACTTCCAGCCTTTTGCTGGAAGATGTTTTTAGGTCCCACTGACAAATTGTTTCTTAGTGCATCTTTCAAGATTGTAGAGCACTTGTGTTATCTTCACTAAACTTGTCATTATTTTGTATTTGTTATCTGTCAATATTCCACAAAGTAACTTGGTATTTCGGACGTTATCTGATAAAAACTTGATGAGCACGTGCAATTCACAATGTAAACATAGCTCAGAACGCTGCGCCGATAGAGCCCCAAGCGGTGAAAGCAAGAACCGTAATATAAAATACGCCCTATAGCAACCTTTCTTTGTTAGGGGAACTACACCTGTAGAAATTACGTTCGTACCGGTGTACGAACCTCCAGATTCAACCAACATCATATTTCCATTGCCTAATGTAACTGTCGAACCTGGCGTTACGGACTGGGAAACGAATGTACTTGTAAGAGGACAGCAAGTCGGTCAAGTTGTAGTTATATGGACAGCAGTGATCAACGACTTGGGATCATATGAAGTAGATATTAAGTATGCGATTTTCGACAAGATTTTAAATTACGCAAAGCCTTCACAATTCAAAATTTTCTAGCCCTGGCGAAGCCTTCACGATTTTCAGCGTCATCCATTCATCCACCATCGAAATTATTGGTTACGTCATAGGCTGGTCCTACTTTGTCCTCTGGTCGCTAGCCTATTGGCCGCAATTTTGTGAAAACTGGCGGCGAAAAAGGTATCAGGCATATTGTTATTTTATTATTTATTTAATTGCTCTTTATTGTTACTTTTTTCCTACATTACTTATACGTTTACCCGTGTACTTATTGTCAGGAAATGAATCAAACTCGTTTGCGTCGTACGAATAATTAATATTGAAAATCTCTTAGTGTCATTGGCTTAAATTTTGACTACGTCATATTGAATGCCTTGGGAAACGTTACCTACGTGTTCTTCAATGCCAGTTTGTACTGGAGCTTGTACATTCAAGTAATTCCACACTATTAAGCATAGGCGTTGGAAGTGGTGTGGCAGGTATGGCAAATGCCATACCAAAGAAAACTTTGGTAGGGCAAACATATGGTTTTGCCCTACCAAAAGTGTGTCAAAGCACCCGACTCTCCCCTTCACCTTTTGCCTTTGCCATACCAATCCTGAAGTGCTTCCGACACCGCTGCTATTAAGTATTCACTTATTCTCTGTGACAACCTTTAGGCGCAGTACAAATCAATCCATCCTTATGGCGTTTTACAAGTTGAATTCAACGACGTAGTCTACGCACTCCACGCGTCGATTCTGTGCATATTGACCGGCATTCAATGCTGTATTTATGAAGTACTGCCCCATTTCCGATAACTAGACACTAACGAGTTTGAATTCCGTAGCGGGGCAAACAAAAGATGTCATGGCTTGGAATCGGCTGTTCCATCGTCTCGGTCTTAATTCTCGTAGCATCAATCATTACTGCCGGCGCAGGAGCTTTCACGTGGCTCGGCGTGTTGTACGTCTGCTCTTACATAAAACTAGCTTCCACTCTGATTAAAAATTGCCCGCAGGTATGAGGCTTTCTTTGTTCAGCAGCTCAGTCCGTTTGCTTATTCACGGAGCTCGCGTACTGTATCCATTAACAGATGTATCCTTCTCTTTGTTTAGGTTTACATGAACTACAAGCGCAAAAGCACGAAAGGCTGGTCCATTAGTGGAGCTATCATGGATTTCCTTGGTGGAATCTGTAGCATCTTTCAAATGTTTCTACTAGCTTACAACAGTGGTAAGACCCAAATGAAGAAAAATAAAGAATTTCTAAAAAAAAGAAGCGAAAATAGAAAAACGTAAAAATATAGCAATAAACGTAAAAGTTATAATAATCTATACTAAATTGCCCAGTATTAAACTTCACATATCTTTCTCGTTACAGATGACTGGAATTCACTTTTCGGAAACCCAGCCAAATTCCTCCTTGGATTGGTTTCAGTTGCATTCGATGCCGTCTTTATTCTCCAACACTACGTGCTCTACAGGTAATTAGTTTTACTGCGTGACTAATAATACCATTTAACGTAGTCAATTATAAGTGTAACTTAAATATTCGAAAAAAAATCAGCCGCGAATTTCCATTTAAAGAAAACGCAAATTTGAGCCTTTCTTCCTTTTTATTAATTTATTTTTTAGTAGATTTTCCTCATTACGTGTCCTTTTTTTATTTATTTATGTATTTTTTTAGTGTTGGAGTCTTATGAATTAGTTTCGTGGTTCATATACCGTAATTATTTATATTTTTTTTTGTTTCGTCCATCTAGGAATCCCGCAACCAAAAAGCCGACATTACGAGGGCCTTGAATTAAATTTCAAGAATTCAAAACCTGTTCAACTCTCTGTTTTGTGACGTCATGAACTTCTTTCTATGAAACTGCCCAAAGAATTTCATTTCTTCCGTTGTGGTTTCGAAGCTACAAGAGAACAAGCAAAAGAAAACGGATAAAGACTTAAGCACACTAGTAGAGGAATTCGTCAACGCTCCAAATTACACAACTACTACACGAAATTCTCAACCACCGAATGCGAGCTTAAAATTTGTATTTAATAGTTCGACTGAAAATTGCAACTTGCATGCGTGTACGAGAAGAAATCGCAATGTTGTGTTTTCCTGAGCAAAATACACAGCATTTCGTATCGTTGTACAAATGTTGCACTAAAACTGTAGCTAATAGTATTATGAGTGTTTATGCTTTTACGCATTTTTTATCTTTGGAAGGAAAAAATAATTCAAAAGTCAGGCTAAGTCAGTAGATTATTTTTTAAATAAATTTTCAAAGAAAACAGGATTAAAATCCTACAATTAGTTTCTGAGTTTTGTCCAGAATACTCTTTGCTAATTTCCGTTCTCTCGACGTAAGAACATTCGATGACAAGGGAAGCAATGGAAGAATTATTGTGCTTGCAGTGACATCTATTGGGTTGCGTCATCCCTAGCTCATATCCCGTAGCCTTAAAAACAAATGTGTGTAGAAAAGGGCTTACAGTAGTTACGAGTTTACCACTGTTGAGGTCCTAAGAATCTATGAAAACTTGGAACGTCCTTCTTTCACAATTGAGTTAGAACCCGAAAAGAATCTCTACGACTGGAAAGGATGGGTTGTTTATATACGTCTGTCTCAAAATTGCCCCATTCGAAAGCGAAACTAGGACAAGGTTGAACTGTTAAAGCTTATACACTCGTAAATGGCTCTCACAAGGAAGGAATCGTCCTTATTTCCGCTACGGGAAGACAAGACTCCGCGGAAACGATTACTCACGGATATACATTAAAAAAAACAAACAATAATATTAATAATAATAAATAAAAAAGTAGTAAATAATCAAAAGTTGAATGAATTTTATTGAGAAAATCAAAATAAATTGACAAATTAATGTCACAACGGCTAAACCCATTTCGGCAAGCAAGGACACGTGTCGAAATAATTTACTTATATAATAAATGCCACCCAACTGATGTTTACTACTCTAAACAACGTCATGCTGAATTAACGCTAGAAATATAGGACTCCTAATTGGCTCCACAGAGAACAGCTGCGGCTCGATTCAGCAAAAAAAGACATGGCCCAGCTTATTAATCTAGAGTGATAACAAACCACATTTTTTTTAGCTGGGTCAACTTAACGTAAACATTTTATGAGAGCATTGTACGATAATTATTTCAGTTGTTAATTATAGCTATAATTTCAGCTGTAGCAGCGTCTACAAGAATTTCAAAATGAAAATTAAATACAAATTTAAAATAAGTGTCCTTAAGGGCACAGAAGAACTAAGCCTAGTTTTCTCTCCATAGATGGCACCCCAAACTCCATTGGTTTTGCCTATACCTGTCACTTTGTTTACAAAAACTTTGCGGAGCAAAACTTCAAAACGGCTTGTCCAATTATCATAATTTTTGTGCCCCAAATTCTTCCAAAAAATCTAGAGTGTGGTGACGAAAAATTTTTTCCAATTTTTCGTTTTAGTAAAAAAGACAAAATTTTACGCTTAATGGTGGAAACTCTTAAAGGGCCTTGGAAAAAAGCTATTTGGCAAAGCACGTTAGATTTGTCTAAGATTTCTTAATACTAAAGTTATACCGAGGACCATTTTCGAGATATGCCCGCAAGAGTTTCCCATGTTATCCGCCATAAGCACTGTAGGTCCCCCACGTGGCCTTAAATAACTTCAACACCGGGAATGTCTATCTTTTATGTTCGTTATCAGAAGACATGATTGCAAATTACCCGCCAACCTTTATACTGAGGCCCCAAAGCTCAATTTGACTTCAATACGTTTATCGACAGATATAAAATACAATGAGTTTAAATATAGTTCCATTATCGCCTTTGCTATATCACAAGGCTATAAGAGTAACAGTTCAGTACTTTTTTTTGTTTAAAGGGATTTGAGTCCTGCGTTGCGCTTTTAAAGTTAGTAATGACAGGACAGAATACCCATTGTTGTCTAACATTAACCTTATTCCGCAGTTTGATAAGAGGAAAAGATTTATTAGGTTTGGTTCTATTTTTTTTTTTTTTTTTTTAGTTTTTGAGGGACAAACAAAACTGCGTTTATATGGTTTTATTGTGTCAACATACTTAATATCGCGGCGGGCTCCAGACGCTAGAAACTCTTTCGGTTCTCTTTTCCCCTTTTTTCCGTATTGTAACGCTAAAAGGGGCTTAACGTCGTCGTAAAACTTGTTCGAGCAAGTCAAGGTTAAAAGACAGGACATCGCATGCTGCACTGTAGCGAAGAAGACCTCGATTTATTTGCTTAGCGCTAACAGAGTTTCTTATACTTATGACTAACGTATCTTGCGAGGTATTAAAGCATCCTTGGCCTCGATTCTGTCAACAGTTCAATACAGAGAGCGCTTGATGCATTTCTTATTTATTCTTCCAATGTTCGCGAGCTAATCGTGTAAAAACGACGAAAGTGTAGGCTTATTCCATTTATACTGTCATCACAAGACTTCACCTTTTTCAACCTAATGACACAGATTTGATACGTGCTATTAAATGAGGCTTTTGTTGAGTTATTTTTTTAGTAAATAAGTCAAGATAGCTTCTGGAATAACTTTATTGAGTCACCAAGACTCACTTCACGCTGTAGAGAATAAACGAAATTGGTATTTATTGGTGTTTTGAGTTGAGAATGCTATGCTCAGTGTAACACATGTTAACGTCTACGAATTTTTATTAAGCCTAACACAGCATAGAGCTAATCATTTATTGTAAAGGAGATCATAATTTCTTGATAGCGATTGGACGTTTGTAAATAAACAAAAGAAAGAGACGAAAATATATCTTTTTAATCGCTTAAATCTCTTGAGGTAATTTTGTGTTTGTTAAATGTTAACAAGTACATGTGAACCTCTATATTGTTACGTTCTACTCCTTTTGAAATTCCGTTTCTTCGTAACTTCCATATTCGTAACATCAACACCAAAACGAACTTCGATACAAAATCACACAAAAACACTCTCCTTCTCGTGCCAACTCTCACTTTACGTTTACAACAATCAAATTTCACGCTCAAGAAACGGAACTGTCTCAAAAGAAGGTCAGAAAGGAACTCCCTATTACAGGCTGGTTGCAGAGGATTTCATTCTTACCATCAATGAATCTTAGGATTCATTGTTAGGCGGCTACGAAATTGACTGTTGGGTAACAACGAACGCCACAATATTGATATAGGCTACTTAACAATTCTCAGTAAACGTATTTTGCAGTGCTTTTAGAGAGACATTTTCATAGTACTTCAAATCCAAGTCTTTACTAATTCGCTTGCGTGAAGGTACGAATGCCATCTCTTTCGTTCACGAACTTTCCAACATTGTTAACCTTTGCTCTATTTTTTCTTTAAAAAGGCCTTGGTGATGACGCACCGATTTTTCCTATCTACTCGGGGATTACACTCCATCAAAAGGAAATCTATGTTTGACAACGTAACAGATAACTTCACGATCGAAATTAATAAGAAGAAATGATGGGGGATTAGCAGTTCATTTGTGGACAAAGAACTAGTGTAGAAATCATGTGGATAAAGCTTGTTTACTTGCTCGCTTTCCTAGGTAAAGGCTACTTAATTTCATAGTATTGAAAAGTTTTCAATAACCAAGTATTTTTTATGCATGTAAATTTATTTATTTCTACTTATTTAATCTTGTTTTATATTTTTACATTTATATCTAGCCTAAACACTTTCATTCGACACCCCAGAGACACAAAATTATATGTATATTTTTTGGTTTTAGTTTTAAAAATATTTAACTCAGTTTCCAATTTAGCTGCTGGAATAAGTGGGCAAGAGGACTCGTTGCAATTAACTGTATCCTCTCACACTGCATCCGTCGTGATTGAAGACACACGGGAACTACAATTATCCTTAACGTGAGACCAAATTTTCACGAGTTTTTATCCAAAACCTAATTGATGGAATATTAGTGGAACAACGCCAGAGGGAGTTACTCTCGTGCCTGAATATGATCCTCCCGAATCGGCCGGAATCCTTTATCCCGTGTCAAACATTTTAGTGGATCCTGGTGTTTTTGGATGGGAGATAACAATACCAGTTAAAGGCCAAAAAGCCGGTCACGTGACTGTTATATGGAAAGCAGTAGTCAACGCCTCAGAAGCTACCAACGTTACTATTAAGTATGGGTTGGAAAAAAGAAATAAAAAATAATAAGATAAATTAAAAAATAAATAATAATAATAAAGAAAATTAAAAATAATAAAAAATTAAATAGAGGTTCATTGTTGTAGTACTGACGAAGCGTTTACAAGCTTCACAGCCATTCATTCAAGTGCCATTGAAACAATTAGTGCAGTCATTGGTTGGCTATACTTTGTAGTGTGGTCGGTGTCTTTCTGGCCTCAATGTTACGAAAATTGGAAACGCAAAAGGTAAATTTCACTTTTTTTTCATTTCTATAGGGTTTTTCATTGTAAATAAAAAATGTTTCGCTGCAAGTTACACGTTTTACTTCTTCGAGTGATTGTTGAATCTACTACACAAGTTTACTACTGCACAACCATTCGAAGATTTGACATTAATGAGTACTTTTTGTAGCGTTGTGGGACTTAACTTTGATTACGTGGGGCTGAATATCTTGGGCCACAACTTGTACGGCATTTTTAACTACAATCTGTATTGGAATTCCTTCATTCAAGTGAGTCAGGATCGTTTTATGTTTTTAATATACAGGCATTTGTAAACCTCGAAAACTCTTTACTACTACTCTCATTGTCATTACTCTTAAGGAAAGATTTGAAAAACGTTCGCTTTCACGAATCTGTTGACATTTTTCACAGTAATGTTTCTATTAAGAGAAACTAGAGCATAGCGACCTTATTTTCGCTATCACAAAGAAGCACATTTGCCGAACTTTCGTTCTCATTGCGATTGGCAAACTCTTTGAGTAGACTTTTGTCTTTCTATTTTCTTGTTTGCCTTCATTTTCGTCTTAGGCGCAAGGCTTGTGTGGTGACACATTAACGTAGTAGGCGAAAAAGAGGTAAACATGAATCCTTTTAGTGGTTTCAGGTTACAAAACTCGCGGAACAATAGCTTAGTTAAGGAACAGAACTATTTGCTTCTCTATTTCTTTAAAAGTTACCTCAGTTTTACTTTTGTTACTTTATTCTTAATGGACACAAAACCGTATATTGAGATTTTGATGGATTCTTATTGTACACAGTATGCTAAGAACATAGAATTTTATTCTTTATTTTTCTGACGAGCCGTCCCAGAGTTATTGTCTTGCGAAGTTGCTAGCCACGGGGGTGACGTCGCGCAGGGAAAAGAACGGGCGACATCCACGCATCACGTGATTCCGCTGAACCAATAAATCGCCTCGTACATTTCGTTCTATAGCGCGACGTTACGAACCACGTGACCGCGCTGGACCAATGGCAAAAATATTCGATTTGAATGTTCGATTTCTTGTTTCATGAATATCTTCGTTACTATTTCTCGCATGATAGAAAGAAACACATATCTGGAAATTAGATTTTTTGCTCTTTTTTAAAGATAAAGTTTTTTTCTTGGTGTCCATTGCCCTTTAAGTTTACTGTTTTATTTCCTAACGTTATTCGTTTCCGAATGCTGTTTGCTAATGCTTCTTTGCAGGCTCAATACAAAGCGAACCATCCTTACGGAATTATCCCAGTCGTGATCAACGATGTCGTGTTCTCCATCCACGCTTCTATTATGACTATTGTTACCGGTGTTCAATGTGTCATCTACGAGGTAACGGAAATGAAACATTAGACTAAAAACAAAACTGGAAGTAGTTAATGCATTTAATGCACTTAATAGCGCGGTAACCAAAGAATGTCATGGCCGGGTATCGGTTTCCTAATTGCTGCAGCATTGATCCTTATTTGCTCCATGATTAGCGTTGGTGCCGGAGCTCTCACGTGGCTCGGTGTGCTCTACGTCTGCTCTTACATAAAATTGGCCGTCACAATCACAAAATACATTCCCCAGGTACAACCTAATTACACTTTTCCAGATTTTCAAGTTTCTGCCTAACGCAATTCATTTCCTTATTTGTTTATAGCTATTTTCTCATGTAAAACTATTTCCTAGATTCTCTTCCGACTCTGAAATAACCAAACACTATATCTTAGGCTTATATGAACTACAAGCGGAAAAACACCGAAGGCTGGTCCATCAGTGCCATTTTAATGGATTTCACTGGCGGAATCAGCAGTATTATCCAAATGTTCCTGCTCGCTTACAACAACGGTAAACATTTACAAGAAAATTTTATTTGCAACAATTATTATAAAAAAGCTAATATTTTAAAATAATAGTAAGCATACGTAATAATAATATGTAAAATAGTAATAATATGTAAAGTAGTAATAATACGTAAATTACGGACAATGTGAGAAAGAAAATTAAAAAATAAATAAAAAGCAGATAATTAATGGAACATTTAAAAATAGCAAAAAAATATTGGATTAATTGCATATTTCTGTGTCCTTATATAGACGATTGGGGTTCAATTTTCGGAAACCCGACCAAGTTCCTGCTTGGGTTTATTTCTGTTTTATACGACATCGTTTTTATCGTCCAGCATTATGTTCTCTACAGGTAAGTTTGCCTTGATTAGGAAACAAAAAATAGCTATTCCAGGTATTATAAAATCAACTCACATGCGATGCCGCGAGTTAATATTTTATAGCGGAACTTTTCTTGACAAAAAATCTGCATTCATGTCTTATTCGACCTTGTATGGCAAGAGTTTACCTAAAGAGAGTGCGACAACTTTCGCTCGCTCTCTTCCGTTTTTCTCGGAAATCACGGAAAAGTTCTTGTAATCTTGTAACTAAGTTTACGGTGAAGCAGTTTTGAGACATTTTCAAGTCCATTTTCAAGAAAGCTCGAAGAGAGTTCAGGCTTGTTGAAATATGCCTCAAACGTTAAACTTTTTACAGTCTTTTATTATTATTGATTGTTAGTTACTGTTATTATTATTGTTAAGTAAAAACTAACGATAATTCCAGAGAATTTGGAAAATCACATTTACGTAATATCCAATCCTTCAATTGAATCGGGAAAAATGATATCGATACTTAATCCATATCAACAAACATTGATATTAAAATAACATATCGATTACAAACGCAGATCAATACGTGTAATAATTCTAGCGGCTATGCAACCCAGTCTTAAGTAACCTAACAATAAATTTTATCATTTTCTTCTGATAATTGCTGAACGTACAGTAACTCTCAATAAAAACGACCCCCACAAACTCCCCTATTCCTAATGCCACAAAACTGCCGTGGCGTTAGGTATAGGCGTGCTCCCACTCCAAGCTTTCGTAACGCTTTTGACCCGCAACCCACGCTTGAGTTACAGGTGGCGTGCAGTTAGCATAGTTTAGTTTGTTGGGATCGTTTTGATTAAGGAATATTGTACAACTTAGGCACAACATCGATTAATATTCGCAGTTAATTTACAACCTGTTGCTACGAACTTTTCAAAGCACGAGAATAAATTATTTTTCCGTCCAATGTGAAAAACTCTTTCCCAACAAGACGAGATGCTACATTCCTTGTCACCTTCATCGATTTAAGACACGACCTAGATATTAGTCAACATATAGGTAGCTTACAGGCCATAATTTGTCTCTCGTATTTTTTGTCTTTTTTCCTGTCTCTCTACTGACTTGTTTTATATATACCTTCTCCTCCCCAGGCATCCCAAGACCAAAGACCCCATTTCCGAAGCCCATGAACGTGAACTTGGCACCAGCCAAAACCCCATCATGTCGACTTGAAACTATCTGCAGCCGCCGTCGCCGTCGGATTCTCCTACGCCTTCTTCTACCATTGCCAAACTACGAAATGCCACAGTACCGTCGTAAACGTCAACGTCCACCCATTACGTCTGTAAACCTTACGAGTACATATTGCTCACACAAAAACTCCGTCAAATCAAAGACGCAATACGTATTTGTATCACTTACCGCCCCTTTTTAACTTGCTAAGGCATCTATTTTTTGTATACCATGTTTTTTTTTAACAGTTATACAGCATCTTTTTCGACCTTAACATTGTTTTCTTTGCCTACCTGATCTGAGTTTTCGTGAGCTTGCGCAAGCGCAAGTCTTCTTCGTTAATTAAGCAACGGGTTCTTTGCGCTTTTTTCCTGTTTTTTCCCTTCCTTCGCAAGTCTCCTGTTGCGCTAGTACCGAGTACAAGTATCGTCTTCATCCTTGCGGGCTCAGGCAGAAGACAAGTTGACTTTGACTGGTGAACAAGCCCTTGGTCACAAGTTGCATGTTGTCGTGCCGACGTGAACACTGTGCTCTTTGGATTCTTTTGCAGCTAAAGACAAAGGACTCGGAATAAATCAGCTGTGACGGAGGCGTTTTCTTACAATTCTTCGATAAACACTTTGGTATCAAACCCAAAGGTAGATTTATTATTCATTCGTTCATTAAAGATTAAAGGTTCATTCATTGAAGATTAAAGGTTCACTCAATAAAGGTTAAAGATGTTCGATCAAGTTTTCCTAGGTTGCCAATCTCTCGTTAATTTAAGTGTTCGCTAATTGGTACAAAGGTAGAAACAGCCGCAAAAACGCATGTAACTGGCATGACGGACGTCATCATGAGTATAAATCCAGTTCAGCGTTGTTAGAAATAGTATAATTCAAGAAGAGTGCATTTTTCAGTGATTTTTTTGGCTCGCGTTTTCTTGGCACTTGCGTCCAATGGATGCGGTTTTCTACCTACTCTGTAACAGAGAACGTCGTTGACCCAGAATCTTAGCCTAAGTCTGGCGTTTCTTTATTCATTGTTACTGTTGTATATAAATATACTTATTAAATAGTTAAAGGGATGTCGTTAAATTCAATTATATTCACCAGATCCACGGGAGAAAATGCCAACAAAGATCTTTGTCATTAAATTGAAGAATTTTTTTAATTGAAGAATTTTTTTGAAGAAGTTGAAACACTCAGATTTGGAAAGATTTGTCTATTCTTAAGAAAATCGTAGTGAAATTCTTATGCGACACGTATCTGGCAAAGAGTGGAGCGAAGTACGAGCGTACAAAGACAATTGAGAGAATTCCTGGAAATTTTTAGAAGTTACACGAGCACTTGAGAAAGCGGTAATGTGATACTAAAAAGCTTGTGAACTCCTTTTCAGGGAAGACTGCTTAGGCTCTCGAGTTTTGACAAAAAAGAGAGATTCCTCATGAAAGCAGACGGGAATCACATCAAGGTGTTTATCTTGGGCGCACGCCACGTGGGCAAATCCGGTAAGCTGAGAGGAACGCAGCAAAAAATGTATTGTTTTCCTTTTAACACAATATTATTTGTCGCGGTTTCTTACAGCTATAACGGTGCGGTATTTGACACGGCGGTATATCGGCGAATACAAATCGAACACAGGTAATTTAGACAAAAATTGCATGCGATTCGATATGTTGCCGTACAATAAACAAAAGTTGCGCCATTTTCGAGTTCCCATGTCTCCTATAATCCTACTTTTGAATTTTTGTGGCTGAGTTTCCAAAGAATTCTTTTGCGGTTTTCGCTGTACACAAAACAGAGCACAACTAAGCTTTCTCTCCATAGGTGGCACCCCAAACTCCGTTGATTTTGCCTATACTTCTCAATTTGTTTACAAAAACTTTGCGGACCATAACTCGAAAACGGCTTGTCTAATTGTTATAATTTTTGTGTCCCAAATTCTCCGGAAAAATCTAGAGTGCGCTGATGAAGAGATTTATTGTCCATTTTTCGTTTTAGTAAAAACGACAAAATTTTACGCATTATGTTAAAAACTTTTTAAGGACTTTTTGGAAAAAATCTCTTCGGCACAACACACTAGATTTTTCAAAGATTTTTTATATTCCAAAATCATAACATTGATACTAGTCGTTTTGGAGATATGCTCCGCAAGAGTTGCCCATATTACTCGCCATAACCGCTTTATATCCCATGTGGCCTTAAACGTAACAATGAAAACATAAAAACCTGTTTCTTATAAAAAAAAGCCACAAATTCAGCTTTTATTTAATTTATCATGTAAACTTAGATATTTTTCAATTAACTGATGACTATATGACCTTCGTATACACTAAGTAGATTTTTTCCGTTTCTAAATCGTGTTGTTTATTAGTTATGGTTCTTGTACGGTTCGTCCAGTGTCTAATCTGTCCCGCCCCTCTACAGTTCTAGTAGCTCAGTAAAATCAAAGAGAGGCGTTTTAAATAAATGATTGTAAGCCTTGAAACACTTGTCAATTCAACACATTTTCCTTAAATTTGAAAAAAATAAAAATAAATAGCTTCTGCATAAAAAAAACGCGCTTAATGTACAAGCAAAGCCGTATATAGCTGTACCCTTTTATTGCGGACAACCCTCACTGAAGGTTAACTTTCGAGTATTTTTGCTCATATTTCGGCGTTAAAATTGTACAACGAACTGAAATAACAAAAGTAAAAAAAAATCGCTAGTTACATTGCTCTCCTACAATTTAACTTCACTCTTTCTTTTAGGGCATTTTTCTGTTCAGGGATATTCTGGTTTTCAGAGTTGAAACAGCTAAATAGAGCTAAAGTGACACTATCAGAACGTCAGTCTCCATTATCCGTACAAAATCTGAACAAGTTTTAATAATTTTTAATCGTAAATATATATATTCTTCATTATATATTTTATTACACATATTTTGAGTAAAACATTAGTAATGTTCTTAACTAAAACACCGCATCCTTCAGTATAACTGTATTCCAAAATTTATGCGTAAAAATAATTCCAAATTAATTTTCAAATTACACTTGAAAGATGAACGAAATATTTAGGTTTCTTATTCTTGTTCTACTTAAACTTTAGATTTGTCATATCGGCAGAGTTTTACTGTGGAAGGCAGTAATATCGACGTCGAGCTTGTGGATTTATCCAACGAACCGGTAAGTGTGAAAAAAATTCCTTTTTTTCCGTTAGAGCGTGGTTTGCTGTCACTAGCAGGACATTGGTACGTCATCGTTTCCATTATTCACGGCGTTTCGGTGACCTCGACATCATTCAAGGACCTGTCTATTAGTAACGAATAGCATATTCAGCGGGTTCTTTCATCTCTTAACGTTGAGTCCAGAGACGACGATGTCGCGACCTAAATTTCTATTTTGCTCACCACTCGTCGCTACGAAACGCCTTTTTTATTTCTCCCTTAAGACCAATTAGTTTCGGATGGACTTTTAATGGAAAACAAACACGAAACTTCTACAGCTGCTTCTCTGCCTTTCTTTCGGTCGAGAGAGGAAAGACAGTTTTCCTCGCTCGCTACAAGGAAAGTTAACAAGCTAACTATTTACTCCCGAACCTGCCACTTTGGATCGAAAAGCGTGACAAAGCGAGGAACGAGAAGGATTAAGAGTGCCTGGCAAACACAAAGGCTGGGCTAATTATTTTCAATTAGCACTACAATCTGCAGAAAGATTAAAGGCATATTTCACTAATTCACTTTGCATTAAGCTTAGGGATAAATAGTGTAAGCTTATTTTTGGTGTTCAAGGGCTAAAAAGTTAAGCAAATTTTCTTATTTGCAAATATTATTTTCTTATTTCCTTTTTTCTTTTATTTTATCAATTTTTAAGTTTAATAAATTTTCGGTACTTACGGCTACGGTGCACCTAAGGTTCTTATGGGCGAATAACACAGGAGATTAGTGAGGCCATTTCACGAAATTAGCTAGATATTCAGAAAAATTTCCGACAGTAAGACTCGAAGAGCTTTTTTTGCGAAATATTTGCTTTGTAAATTCACACAATGGAACCAAAGTTCCACTTTTTTCGGAAAATGTTTTAAAATCTGGGCTTCAACATGTTCGAGATTATTTTTTAAACGAATTTTCACACAAAACAGGATTGCAATCCGACACTCAGTTTGTGAGCTATGGCCTGACTTGTTTTTGCCAATTTCCGTTCTCTCGACGTATAAACATTCGACGGCGCGGCGAAGCAACGGAAAAAAGTATTGAGCTTGGAATGCCATCTATAGGACTCCGTGGTCCCTAGCTCGGGTGCACCGTCCCTTAACATTGTTTTGAATTCATTGTATTGCTTTATGAAACTATTTTTACTGTTCTTGCACGCAAAACAATGAGAAACGTGCAACGCTCGTTAGTATGCAATTTCCACATTTTTTAGCGAACTTTTTGTTGGACGTGTACATGTAGCCTAAAACCTAAAGTGTTGCAAAATGTTCCGAACAATTCAGCAAAACGGTAAATAATGAACAGGGAAAACCCAAACGAAACACGAGACGTACTAGCAGAAAAGTCAAACAATGTGCAGCATGGTAAAAATCACTGTCACGTTTGCAAGCTTGGCAACCAAATTTCCGTCAGTTGAAGCTTCGTGCGCCACACTCTAAAAAAACGTGCTATATATTTTCTGTGATTTATACACAACAGAAATACACACCCGTGATTCTAGATGACTGAAGGTGAAAAGACGAAACACGAAACTAAACAAACACATGGAACGGGTGTTATTCTGTACATTTCATGTCAATTTGCTTTAAAAATGAAGACAACAAAGTTTAGTAATCCTTCAATATGAAAAAATCGTGTTAAATACCAAAAGAAATCGGAAATAAATAAAACGAGAAGTATTAACCTTATTATTATTCAACCATAAAAAAATAAAAAAAAAAACAGTATTCAAGATTTCTTAAGGTACTTCTGTAAAGTTCTTTTTCTTTTACTGAAATCTTAGTTTCTGGGAGGAAATAAACAGAGAATAGTAATAAAAATAGCATTTTGCAAAGCCCAATAAGGCAAAAACTCTAAAATAAGCAAAAACCCTAGTTAACCATACGTAACTATAAAGTCTTGAGTATTGTCTCAATATTATTCTTGAGTCCTGTAAAGTACCATCTAGCGGAGCAAGGGAAGCTACAACCCGCCATCAGGCGCTTACTTGTAGAACGTAAACAATGACAGAAACTCAATTTTGCTGAACAGTGCTAAAATACGTATTTGTTTTCATGATTTAATTTTTTATTTTGAGTTTGTCTAGCTTATCAAACAAAATTAAAATACCAAGCTATTTCTTTCTTTTCTGCACGGAATAGTGTCTATGACAACCTGTTTGAGTATACACGCCAACCTTTTAACAATTAAGGAAAGGAAGGCAAAATATGTTAACTTACTTTAAAGCTTAGCTCGAAGTCTCTCTTAATACCCAAGGCTCATTGTTTCAATAACTGTAGTATTTTTTGACAAAATTGTATTTCTGTCATTGCATAATTTCCTGAAGTTAGCGTCTAATGGCGGATTATGCACATTCTAGCCGCCAGGGGCGTTGCTTGATACAGACAATAGTAAACGCCACAACAGTTTTACTGTTATAGACTTTATAAGTATAAACCAACACACGGTATAAATCTAATTCAATATAAGTCGTACGAATGCGTCATCAATTGCAGAATCAAGGATCTGAATGAACGCTATTCTAGTTGGCTTGTTCGGGAGTTATGAAGTGCTAAACTCCATTTTCCCCTGCTAGTCTAACGACAGGGAGAGCCAACTGGTCCCTGCTAATTATAACCAACGCCGAAATCTGATCTTGTTCTTGTCTCTTTTTGACCTAGCCACATATCCAAGTCCGTTGCAACCCATTCCATATCTTTTGAAGGGGTTAGACGAGCTTTTCAAAGGATGTTTGGACAGGAAAGACAGAATTGCAAGAAATTCTGCTTTTTTAAGTAAATCAGGAAAGCTATATTTAGCACCGGACGTCTTCTTAGGTTCTCGCATTGGCAACACATGCTTTATGTACTCTACTCTCTTCCTTAATACGTTTTCTAAGAAATCTCTCTTAATGATGAATCTGCTAGTTGTCATTCGAAACATTAATTAAACATTAATAATGATAAAAAGAAGTATTGCATTTTCGTTGGTATGCTTTTCAATTCTGAATATACATTTTCTTTTCAATAATAATTTCATTTTCTTTTGTAACAATACCTTTCCAGAAGTGGAACTCTTTAAAAAAAAAGAAAAAAAATAAACTTAAAAAAAAAACGCAAAAAACATTCCGCGGTTCTTTAAATACAAATATTATTAAAACAAGTCTATATACTTGTACTTGGATGTATATCTGCACTTGGATGCTAAAATTTCCTTATTTCTCGGACAATAGGACAACACGAGTCTTCCTGTCTCCAAAACTTTGAACGGCGATGGCGTCATTATCGTGTACTCCATTGTGGACCGCGCTAGTTTTCGTGCAGCCCGGGATGCGTTGTTGGCACTGCGGAATGTTCCCAATCGCTCTAGCACAATACCACTGCTCTTGCTCGCCAACAAGAAAGATTTGACCCATTTACGCGAAGTAAGCGCTTCTAACTTCAATTCCCTTCCTTCCTTCACGTTTTTTCAATCCAATTCTTCCATTTGTGCTCTGGAAAACAAGAACTTTCAGAACAATGCTTTTCACTAACTTAATACCTTGTTTTTATCTGCAAGCGTAGGTGGAAGTCACGGAGGGGAAAGAATTGGCCCAGAAATACAGAACTGACTTCAGCGAAGTTTCAGCTGCGGAAGGCGAATCTGAAACAGCCATTTACGACATATTCCACCACATCATCCACGAAGCGCGATCAGCGAAACTGAGCCATGTCACGGGTTCGTCACTTCCGAGTCTGAATTACGGTCACGGCATTGTGGGCAACGTGTTGAACAACACGACCTGTAGTAGTAATAATAATAACAATAACTCAGTGGTATTGTCAGCGTTTGGGTCCAACAACAACAATAACACGGCCGAGCGTCGCCAGCGGAAGAAATCAGTGTTTACGATGAGTCGAGTGATTGGATCTCTTATTGGACGGAATGCAGTATCACGTGACGCGGTCCATAAATCTTCGTCCTTATCAGCCATGACTGTCGCCATGCCCAACGTAGAAGGAACTCTGAAATCGGTATTTAAGAAACGCTCCGTGTGAAATAATGTAAGCCTGAAAAGAGTTTTAAAAATAAATTAATTTTGATACTTTACGAATATTTCCAAATATCCGCCTCAACAAAAAAGTTTTCCGATGTTCTTGATTTTTTGTATCACATATCGCTTGCGGGATGTATTTATAAACTTCAGTGCCTGATATTGTTGTGCGAACCGGTATATTGTTGCGTATTACACACACTTTAAACGAAAAATTTAAACGAAATACATACTCTGATGTAAATAGGCATTTTCGAGTTAATTACTTGCAGTGGATTTCGATGGATGGGACAAAAGCAAACGTATCGCCAGGAAGTTTCTGTCAGGAATATGCTTACGAACGTTTTGGGAATTAAAAGAAAAACTCGGTGGGATAAGATAAGAATATTTACGGTGTTTCACAGCACTGAACAGATTACCCGGTAAGCGTATTCCGTATTGAGCGTTATCGAACATGGCGGAGATGTACATATTCTGCAAGGCATGGTTATCGTTGTTCCGTAATACGTTTGACATCGTATAGGGCTTGTACATTTGTCAATGCACATGTCAACGTGGGCATCGGTTGGGGTACTCTCGTAGTAATCTTGCCAGAGATTGTCGTCACTAGGTCTGTGACTGCAAACGCAATCTAACACCTTTCCTGTAATTCCTGCAAGCAAAATACAAACAGTAAAAGATGAACAGGCACTTTTAAATAATGACTCTGATATAGTTTTGTTAGGTACTTTACCTGCTTTAGCTATGAATTTCTCATCGCTTATACAATTGAACCTCTCCTTCGAAATGAATTCCTGAGCGCAGACTACGCCAGGGTTTTGTGCGAAGATATTGTTTACATGACAACGACCAGCTATGAAATTAAAATTCTTGCAATTATTCGTTCTTTGACAGCGTAGTGCACAAGCTATCAACGAAGGCTCATAAACAGCTGAATTGGTAGGTGCAACAAACGGCTCTTGCCCGTCAGTACAGACGATTTTGTTCGACAGCTGCGAGCTTATGACTTCACCTGACAAATAGAAAAATGTCAACGCTGCTGGTATTTCTGTATAGAAAGTATGAATACCTGCAGATATGAACAACACGATAACTAATGTTAGCATTGTTGCAGACAACTTTTCCTACACGGAGGGCACAACTATTCAAACCTGTGTCTGTTTTGGGTACTGATTTGTGAACAGTTGTGGTAACGCAGCAAAACAATCCGAATGTCGCATGTACGAGAAAAGGTGAGTTCTCTGAGGTCAACGTATAAGACTTTCGGTGAAGCAATCAATGCTTTTTGTCTGTGCTTCCTTCCGCGTAAATTGCCCATTAGTCAGGTTAATGAAAATGACAGCGTTATTGTCAGTGAGACGGATAGGTCATATTGCTTGTATCTACGTATTATACATATACACTGTTCTTTGCACTGTTGGTCGATAAGGTGGCCAATATGTTAGATGTTTTGGTAACTACTTCGTAACAAAGGATTATATCGTTTCATATATAATCGATAACGGGCAACAGAGCTGGGCAAAGTCGATTCATTAACTTAATGTTTGACTTTAAGTCAATTTACACTAACTTTGGATTGACTGATCATTGTGAATGAATATTGAAGTTCAATAATTTCTCAAGTTAGTCAATTCATTTCTTTTAACAAGATACGTATCTATGTATATATCTTTATATGTATCTTTATATGTATCTATATATTGTGGCGTTCGTTATTACCCAACAGTCAATTTCGTAGCAGCCCAACAACGAATCCTAAGATTCATTGTTGGTAAGAATGAAATTCCCTGCACCGAGCCTGTAATGGGGAGTTCCTTTCTGACCTTCTTTGGAGACGGTTCCGTTTCTTGAGCGTGAAGTTTGATTGTTGTAAGCGTGGTGTGAGTTAGCACGAGAAGGAGAGTGTTTTTGTGTGAATTTGTATCGGAGTTCGTTTTGGTGTTGATGTAAATTGGAAGTTACGAATAAACGGTATTTGAAAAGGAGTAGAACGTAACAACGTGTATCTATACATGTATCTATATGTATAGATACTTGTATAGATATACGTGTACTGCATATGTATCTATATATGTATCTATATACCTATTTATATGTGTATCTATCTGTATCTATGTGTATCTATATATGTAACTATGTGAGCCTTCAGGCTAATGCCTTGGAAGGCGAGGATTCTCTTTATCATTTTACAGACTTCGTGGCGAGCCTAGCCACATCTGTCCATTTTGCGTACGAACACTGCAAAACGCCATTGAGGTCCACTGAGGTTCTCCTGTTTCCCTTGACACTTTCTTCGTTGAAGTGAAAGGTTCAAAGTTCCCACGGTTTTGCTACGTGACGTGAGTGAATTTGATAAAGACTCTCTAGCAGGAACCATGAGAATCAGTCTAAACATAAATCGATATAAAAAAGATTTATCGATTACTTAGTTGCCCGGTCTTAATAACATTGTTGATTGAACGAGTGTTATTGTTATCGAGGCTTCAACTGCACTATAGTCGATACATTTGAGCACCTAGATCGATACATAAATTTTAGCCAATGAACAGTGTGTTCTACTCCATGCGTTTCTCAGCCAATCAACTGTCTGGGCCCTCCTTATCCTTCTATTTTCTGATGACAAGGCTTTGTACAGACTTCTTCTCTTTATTTACATCATGGTCTTAGGGGAAAAATCTGACAACCCTGCTTGTACCCGCTAGCCAAACAGTGCGTAATTTATCGTCGAGCTGAACGCTGAACAACAGAAAGCGTTGGTCACTGAAACGCACCCTTGCTACTGTTTGCATTAACTGTTTTTCAGCAAAACTCTCCCTTGATTAGGTAGGAGACCAAAGGGGTTTTCGATTAGCTTTCTCATATTCGTTCACTTAATGGCATTGTGGCAAATGTCTTTTCGGAACGATGCTTTCTTCGTAACAATTATATCAAAAGAGTTTAGTGTGGCCGGTCTTAGAATTCTCGCATGGGCCGCTGGCAAGCCAGTTTGCCCCTCATCACAGTAAAAGTTTAACAGAAACACGCTTTACAAGTTCATTTTAATTTTGGATACGAACTTTGAATGTATGCGCGAGTTTCTGTTTAGATAGGAAGCAGTACTATAGAGAAATGCAAATGGTCGCAGAAGAAAATAATAGTAGGGAAGCATTATACTTCGTATGCGGTGTTTTATTGCCAAACTTATAAAGTCATAGAACGACCAGGGTTGTGAAGTAAGTGTAGTTAATCCCGCCACCGTTCTACTTATAGATTAGAGAAGTGCTGTGGACTGCCATGAAGTCGACAGCGAAAGGAAGAGGCTGACGTGGTTTTACCAGAAGGATAAAGCTTTGCGGCATTCTTTCAATACATGAATCAGTATATAGATGCTACACATTCAATTCGTAGATTATTTCTGAAGAAATAAGAAAAGGTTATAACACTTTATGAAAATTGGTTAAGTAAGCGTTACTTGGCAGACGCATGCAAAGGAAGACGGCTTTGGCGAAAACACCGGAGGGTTGTCGAAACTGTAGATGCAGACGGGATCACCGTTAAATTCGCCACTAGAAAAAGCGGTGCAATTCAGTAGTTTGGCGCAATCTGTAAAACAATCATCTGGATATGGATATCCTCGTTGTGGTTGTCCTGTCAGAGACTGATCGCATTTGCAAGTCGACAATGCTGGGCAAATAGTACCTGCAGATCACATGATAGGACATAAACTCGAACCATTCAGATTTAGAGGGTGAAGGAGCTGGAATATTTCCATGTCAACATCACTTGCCTATTTTCCGGGATAGTTTTCGCGGTTAAGCAATATATAAGAGATATAAAATCATATAAAAAAGTAGGGAAAAAAGTAACGTTACGAATGTACCAAAAGCCATAACTTTTCAACGAGAGGTTTCATGTGCTGTAGCACATCACAGTCATGTCACACACCGTTCAGTAGCACTCTACAAAGTTGCATTTGGAATAATGGGAATTAGTCGAAATATTGAATAATGTGCGCTCTTCCTACCTTTTTTTTTAAAAAAAAATACATTGTCAAGCCCGCAGCGTTCACTACAGATACCCAAAGATTCTTATGAAATATTATTTGAGCTCATTGAATGCTACCAAACAAGACGTGAAAATCTCAGAAACCACAGTCCCCTAGTTAATTTTTCAGGAGACCTAAAGATACCAGGACAACGTCGAAGCGATATTAACAGCCGATGTCTGGACATGGGTCGTGAGAAACGGCAACGCTGCATGGCGTGGCTTGCTTTGGAGTTCAGCACTGTTGGCTGTGATCAAATCCATCACCGAGAAAAGGACTTAGGCTGTATTTACCGAAGCACATAAATCAGCTGTTAATGATTGCGAAGAAAACAACTTGAGTCTGTCAAACAACAAACTTTTGAGCTTCAAGATGCTGTCATGGTAACCGTGTGGCGTTTCAATATGGGGCCCCACAACGATGCATTTGTCTGTTTATAGAACTTTTCTTACAAAGTACTATATCTTGGCGGAGATGAAGCTAAAATCTTCCAAGGTTGCTTCTGATTGTAACTGCAAGCTTTCGTTACGATACGCTTAGAGCAGCATGAGCAATTTGATTGGTTAATTGTCTTACGGGAAAAAGCACGTTAGACGTTAACTTTGGTTTCCACAAGTTAGACGGTTAAAATAACCGAAGACCTCCCATTTTGAAGGCTAGTTCTCTCCTATATTTCGTTTGCAAGAAGCATACAATAGCCTAACAGAGAGTAGAGAAACACCTGCATCGAGTGGTTGCACATTCAGATGCCAGCAAAGTTCGTGCTACGAGAAAAAGGTCACAAAGCGCGAAATGTTGCTATTGTCCCTACCCTCCTGTGCCTTTCAAGTATAGAAAATGGTTACCGTTCCTGGTGTAAGAGGAAAATGCAGTGGCAGCGTACGGACAATCCAGAGCCCCTGATGGCCTTGTGGTTGCTATGCTTGCTGGAGTTGTACCAGCCGGAGTTGTACCAGCTGGAGCTGTACTTGCTCGTCGTGTCGTGCTTTTTGTGGGGAACTTTTTAGAACACGAGAAGAATCGCTCGTAAATGCTTCGGAATGCGAACTGAAGAAACATTTACGGTAAGAAATTGACTAACGAAAACAATGACGTTATTAGTAGGTTAACTGGGTCAATGAAATTGAACAGAAAATAGAGAACGAAGCTCAACAAGACGTTGATTATTTAATAAATGGTACGTTACCCAGCTGGTTCCATCAGAGGCAAGTTGAGCGTGGGTTGCATCCTGAACAGAAGTGCATTGAATTGTTTGAGAATACGAAAAGCCATAAGGGTAGGGAAAATTAAGCAAATTAATCTTACTGGCTGACTGTATTCAGAAACAGCTAGACCCACCGCAAACACCAATGTAAAGATTGCACATGTAAATTTGCTCATCTTGGTGACTGTATCTTGTTCACAGCCGGTAAGTAACTCAGCACACTTAACGTAGTCCTGCGTATATAT